>JAXQQM020078012.1:0-13946 GCA_034641835.2 Pinus albicaulis | reverse complement strand
TTAACGAGGAGTTGGGTATTTTACGGCTACAACCATACAAACAAATGTTTTCTCAAGCAATTTAAGAAGGATAATAAATTGTCGCCAAATCTTATAATTCCTTACAAGGTGTTGTAAAAGATTGGTACTATGGCATACAAATTGAAGCTTCCTGCTTCTTCACGAGTGCATCCAATTTTCCATGTTTCATGCTTAAAGAAGGTTATAGGTGAAAATCTTCCAGTTCAAACAATATTTCCAGAACTTGATGAGGAAGGAAAAATCATATTGGAACCTAAAGCAGTCACGAAAACCAGAACTCGATAGCTACGGAATCGATCAATTTCAGAGTATCTCATAAAGTGGAAGAACTTACACACTAAAGATTCTACATGGGAGGATGAGAATTTTATACAGAAGAACCTAGAGCTACTCAAGCATTGAGGAAAACATTTTTTTGAAGGAGAGGGGCATGTTAGGTTCCTATATTACTAGTATAGTCCCTTATTGTTGTTAGTGTAACCCCCTTATTGTTATTATTGTACCCTTGTAACCCCCATATTGTTATTATTGTGCCCTTAAATAATTATTTTTAGGCCGGCTAGGATTACATTGTGGCCCCACTAGGATTACATTGTGGCCCAATGGACTCCTATATATAGAAAGGAGGTTTTGTATTTTGTATCATCCAAGAATTGTTCATTCATGTAATGTATTGGAGGTTTCCCCCTCGAAGTGGCTTATTTATAAGGCGTTGATATCTCTTTTCTTCTATTTTTGGAGCTGGTTTCACAACACATCCAATCTCTGTTTAGCCTATGTGGCATAAAAAATAAGCATCGATGTGGACACGAATTCGGTATTACAAAACCCTATCATGTTGGAGTTGTACCTTGTGTCATTGATCTCCGTTGGCGTAGTTGCATAAGTGAGACTAATGGGTGTTATCTCAATCGCAGGTAAATATATGACCCTATCCCTCACAGTCGTATGCAATTGCTCATACATTTTGTGGCCCGTAAATTTCCGCGTTTTAAAAGGTTGCCTCATAGGGATACCAAATAAGCATTTAGTAATTTACATAAGTGAATTTAAACTGAGAATGTACATTGACATGTTGCAATGTTGCATGCTTCATCCATTTTGTAGTTGGCATCATGCACAATATAAGAAAAACCTCATGTGTAAGAATATTTGTAGCAACTTTAAATTGTCATTCTCCAGAGTAGCTTAGGCCTTGTGGGGAATGCAGTGCATGTATAGCACATATCAGTTGAGAGAGCTCAGTTGTAAGGAAATTAGTACTATTGAAAACTTGGATCTTGATAATATTTCGATCTTCTTGCATAAAATGATCTGGATCAGCTAGCTCATACAATTATAACCAAGTGCCATCAAATTTTGTTCAACAAAATGAGGGATGTATACATCATAAACAAATTGCAAGCAATAACATTACAAGAAGAATTGAAAATATATAAGGATGCATTAGAAGTTAAAAATTATAGCATCAAGGTTTGATGAATGTTTGCGGGATGCTGAAATGACACTTGATCAATTGATTGTATATTTTTTCTTACTCTTTGATAGTGGGTATTTGAGAGATTACAACCTATTTGACATCATTCTCCAAAGAAACTTAGGCTTTGTGGGGCATGTGGTGTAGAAATTATACAAACATATGTATATCTATGTATTCAATCTGATCAAGCAACAGACTAAAGCTAGATACTGAATCCTTCTTCAAATCAATTACGGAAAATAAACACGATCGCCAATCACAAAAAGCAAAGAAAGAATCAAATCAAACCACAACACAGATAATTTCCTAGGGAAATATTGCTGCTCAAAACCCCTCTATCTTTATTGTATATTCCACATGGAATCATGAAACAATTACAATGCACTCTTCTCACAAGAGTCTCCTGCAATATGCCTATCATCTCACACTGATTCAGACAAAATCGAGCCAAAACTTCAGCCTGCCTTTCTCACAAAATTCATGAGGAATGCAACCACTATTCCTTAGGAATTTCAACCTTTCTCAACTGCACAAGGATCATGGGCAATCCTGTGGTGTTTTAATCGCATCTGGGCAATTTGCTAATAATACAATTGATAGTCAACTTCCCTTTAACCTTTGTCTCAACTAGGTCTCCACTAGAACTGACATGCATGCAGCTATTAACAGTAAATCATCAGTTACATGGTAGATCACTGATTGTGAATTAAATTTGATTTAATTCACTTGATCTCTCACTAGTGCAACAAACAGTTATAACTAGTTCAATTGACTTTAATTCACTTAACTGAGTTAACTAATTTCTCATGCATTAAACTCATGCACTTAACTGCAACTTGAACTCTAAAACACATAGAATCACTTTGCATGCCTCACCAACCACCCTCAAATCGAAATACATGAGCTAACTGAGTTTATCACACTCAGTTAACTATTACAAGTGATTATGAGATAAGATTACATTTTATTGTCCAATTTAATTAAGGGATAATTAAATTAGACATGTTTCCAATTTATTAAATAAATTGAATTCCACACTAATGTATCGCTAGGAACCATCATTACATGACCTGTGGTACCACACTAGTGTAGGTGCTTTCATGCTACTTTTGGTTGCTAATTTCACTGTTTCTTGTTGCAAACTTCAACACTCCCTCTCAAGAAGAAAGGAATGCCCTTGCATGCACACATGCACCTCTTGAATGTGACATGGAACTCTTGCATGCGACACTTCTCTAGTGTTGTTCACACATAAAACTCTTGCATGCAACACTTCTCTAGTGTTTCTCGCACATGAAAACCTTGCATGCAAAACTTACGAAACTGAATAGCCTCCAAACAACTGAATCAGTATAATCCATCTGTCATCATAGTTTTCTGACTGCTAATATCTATTGCACATGTCTACTGGACTCTCTGCGTTGTTAACATATGCATCCATGCACTCTGCACCACTGCCAACTCTGATCTGTGCTCCAATATCCGATGCCTGTCACTATGATTTTTGTCCTCCTGACATCTGACTGCATCAATCTAACTGATCCTGCTACTGTTGTACTGTGGGCTCCTCGTAGCCAAGTTCGATCCACGAGACACACCATCTCTAGGACCTTGCCCAATTTTCTTCTTGGGATTAATTTTTCACATCGCCCCAGCTCACATTGAAGGTATAACTGCATGTACTCCCTCTGCCCATTTGGCTCAAAATTTATCTACTTGAGTGGTTTCTGCCACTCCATGATCCTCCCCATCTAGTTGCTCCACATCTTGAGGTTCATTCTTTGGAACCAAGAGTTCCTCATGTTCATGAAAACCAAGCTCACTCTCAAGGGACAATCGCATGGCTTTCTCACACTTCCCTATGGTACATCCCTTGCATGTGTCTATCTGCACAAGAGTACCCTTTGGAAGTCCCGTAGAAATTTGTTGCATGACCTTCAAAGCTCTGTGGTGTAGATGGTCCAATCTCTTGTGCCATAACTCACCCTCATCCTGGCTCACCACTTTTTCTGCCTTACCCATCAATGATGCACAACCATATACATCAAATTTATATAGATTCTTCACATGAATCCCAATCTTCTTGGATTTTCCTGTGGCTTTGTGTTCAAGGAAAGCTTTCCCTTCACTTAAAACCACATCATAACCTTTATCCTCCAACATTGCGACTAAAAATAAATTCTTTTTCAAGCCTGATACATGCATTACATATTTTAATAAGAAGGGTTTACCTGAATGTCTCTGGAAGGTAATTGTACCAATCCCGGTAGCATTTTACCGCCCGTCATCACCCATTTCGATATGCATCTAGAGGTCCGTCTCCTCCAAGTTACAGAAAATTTCTTTGTCTCTCGTCATGTGGAAAGATGCACCACTATCCAAGTACCACACCGATCCCATTGCACTTAAAACCATGCATGCAATGAGCGAGAAGTCAAACTCAAATTGCGAGGCCAAAGCCTCACCAACTGCAGATCCTGAAGCCTTCTTGTTCTTCTTCTTTTGTGAACAATTAGTGGCATAATATCCATGCTCGTGACAGTGAAAACACTTCACTCTGGACATGTCGCGCTCCTTGCCTTCTTCAACGGTATCAAATTAGGAATAGGATTTCTTTCCCTTTCCCTTCTTCGCCTTACCAGCCAAGGCACAATTCTCTTCATCATCTTCCTTAGATGAAGATCCATCCCTGGTATTCCGCTTGAATTATTCTTGCACCAAATCTGACCAAAGTCGTTCCCAATCTGGCAGCTTCTCACTCCCATTAACAGAGTTGTGATAACTATGCCAACTCTTGGGAAGGCCTAGAAGAGCTAGGCTCACAAAGTCATCATCCGAGACAGTAATTCCGACGCTCCCAAGCTCATCCCGACATTGGACAAACTTTGATAAATATTTCAGAATGGTGTCGCCTTTCTCCATTTTGATTTTCCTGAGGTTGTCCTTCAGTGCCAATTTTCTATGATCACTGCTGCTTTGAAACAGATCAGTCAAAGCCTTCCATATTGCATATGGAGTCACTTTTCCATGGAGACTTGAGAGAAGTATCGTGCTCCCTCCAGTAAGATCCTCCTCACCTTTGCAACCTTCTTTTGCCAAGCATCAAGATTGCAACATCTGCTGCAGTGGGTTTGGGAATGTCATTATCAATGAGTTCTTTCAATCCATTGTCCTCCAGTACTGCCTTCATTATGTCTTTCCATGCAATATATTTAGAGCTTCCCTCGAGTGCATACTCCAATATCAAGCCACTGAAATCCATCTCGATCCTGATTCATTTGTCGCACCAAGAATACTTTTGCAAATTCGAATTCTATTCAGTTACAAACTCAGCTTCTCCTCCACTATAGTGATTTCATGTGCTCTGACACCATGTAGAACTTATACAAATATATGTATATCAATGGATTACTAAAGCTATATACTGAATCCTTCTACAAATCAATTGTGGAAAATAAATACGATCACCAATCACAACAAGTAAAGAAAGAATAAAATCAAACCACAACACTGATAATTGGGAAATATTGCTACTCAAAACCCCTCTATCTCTATTGTATATTCCACAAGGAATCATAATATAATTACAATTCACTCTTCTCACAAGAGTCTCCTGCAATTTTCCTATTGTCTCACACTGATTCAGACAAAATTGGGCCAACACTTAGCCAATTCTCAGCATGTCTTTAGCTTTCCTTTCTCACACAATTCATGAGGAATGCATCCCTATTCCTTAGGAATTTTAGCCTTTCTCAACTGTGCAAGGATCATGGGCAATCCTGTGGTGTCTTAATTGCATCTGGGAAGTTTGCTAATAATACAATTGATATTCAACTTCCCTTTAACCTTTGTCTCAACTAGGTCTCCACTGGAACCTACATGCATGCAACTATTAATAGTAAATCATCAGTTGCATGGCAGATCACTCATTGTGAATTAAATCTAATTTAATTTACTTGATCTCTCACTAGTACAAAAAATAGTTACAATTATTTCAACTTGCTTTAACTCACTTAACTGATTTCTCATGCATTAAAATCATTCACTTAACTGCATGTTGAACTCTTAAACACATATAATCACTTTGCTTGCCTCACCAACCACCCTCAACTCGAAATACACGAGCTAACTGAGTTTATCACACCCAGTTAACTGTTACAAGTGATTATGAGATAAGATTACATTTTATTGTCCAATTTAATTAAGGGATAATTAAATTAGACACAATTCCAATTTATTAAATAAATTGAATTGCACACTAATGTATCGCTAGGACCCATCATTACATGACTTGTGGTCCCACACTAGTAGGTGTTGTCATGTTGCTTCTGGATGCCAATTTCATTGTTTCTTGCTGCAAACTTCAACATGTTGGTTATGCATATCAATGGAGAGAGTTGGAATGATTCTTGATCAATTGAGTCTTTTGGGACAAAAAAAATTTCTTGAGTGTTTTACGATAGAAAATATCTCTTCCATTGGTTCAAGAACCTGCAAGCATATTTTCCCTAATTCCATGCTTCTACTTTTTGATTGCTTGAAGTTGGTAGGGTAAAGTCACTCAAATATTATAGTTTTGAACATCACCATTTTTTTCGTTTTGCACATCAATGATCTTCTAACATCCTATCTACCACCATTTTTCATCAACTGAAGATTAGAGCCTAGTGAGCATATTACACTTTAGTTAGTACCTATTCTATAATATTTGTTTAAGTGACGATATGATTGTAAACCCAATGTTAAAATCTGAAATGTCTAAGCAAGGAGTGCTAATTTATTTCTTTTATTTGAAGAGTTTTAGCAGATTTGGAATTTGAAATGTACTTATACCTTATGAAAAATACATCTTAGAATATGATGCCAAATCAATTATTCAAATGTGGAAGATGATTTTTTGAGCATCGTTCCTTGTCAATATATTTTTAATATAACTTGTCCAATATTTAAAAATGTTTACTGGAAAAGACACCAATTGAGCATTTAATAATTTACATAAGTGGATTTAAACTGAAGATCTACACTGACATGTTGCAATGTTGCATGATTCATCCATTTTGTGGTTGGAATCATTCACAAATTATACAATTGTGTTTGTGTGCAAAGGCCTTATCTTTAGTTTTTAAGGGTCATTTATTAACACGCGTTATTGTTAACTTGAAAAATCTAGTGCTACTTTTTCACTTTCTTTAAAATAGCTCGAGCTTTATTAGAATCTTGTGTCTCTTGGTTATTTTATCTGAGGTTTATGTAAATTAGCTTCCTTGAAGGAGACTTCTGCCTTTGAAGGTTCCACTGCTCTTTCTACATCTCTCCCTACATTTCCATTCCCTTTCAAGGCATATTGAGGAGGGGGCACTGTTATAGTACCTCAGAATACGTAATGTTTACTATTTCCAATACAAAATACGTATTGTTTATTGTTTCCTTTTTTCTTTATTGTTCCCAATTCCTGTGTATAATCAATGTTTCTATCATGCTCATTAGTGAAGACATTAATTTTGAGCACCCAATTTCGTGTTAATGGTTGTTATGCATACTTACATTAATTACCATCTCACTCATGAGATCCTTGTAATGTCACCTATATTTAGTGTTTAGGAACTCCCACTCATCATAATTTTCAATCATCAAGGATTTTAACTCCTCTTTTCTTGAATTCCTCGACTATGTAAATTAGCCATTAAAAAGTCTCGTGTCAATCATAAAAAATAGTAATTCCTCTTTTATTGAATTCCTCGACTATTTAAATTGGCCATTAACAAGTATCTTATTCATGAAAGCATGGGTCTTGGTGAAGTGTAGTATTTCAAGTAGTTTGGAAGAGACTATTTAGCCCAAGTTTTTTGTCGTTAGTGCCTACCAATATTTAGAATTTCAAAGCAGAAAACGTATTTCAAGTTTTGGCTCATAATAGTTGTTTCAAAGCTCCAATCATTACCAAATTCATAACATATTTCTACATACAAATCATATTATAAGAATCATAACATATTTCTACATACAAATCATATTATACATTAGGTTCAACAAATTTCCACACACAAATCATATTATGCATTAGGTTCATAAGAGGATGTCCCAATTTCCAGTTTATGGAATACTTTTGACATTTTCCAATCCCTTGGCTCTATTCATGTTGAATATTATGGCAACATAGGATTTAATTAATCAATATAAAGCCTCATCATAGCTAGTTTCTAATAGGATTGACAACAGAATCAGGTTAAACAAGTTGCAAATATTTATATAACGAATATCACTCAAGGTCACCAATTCAATGAGTCTATTCATGGGAAATTACTCTAATGTCACATTTTTTTGTATCCAACACAAGAGCACACTACATACATGTAGATACCAGGGAAAGAATTCACAAAGTGTTATGAAAAATTATGATCTACGGATAAATCAAATTCCCTAAGTGTGGTGCTAGGCACTTAGAACAACAGATGAAAGACTTTGCTATCACTTTATCTAAGAATAAATAGACACACATAATGATAGAGGAACCTACTTGTGATCCGAGCACTTCCTATTCTCCTTTTGTCGCTTTTTTTTTAGCCTCTAATCCAACTTAGATCGCTAGATTGATTCTTGCAAGTATAAATAGAGAATAACAAACATATTGCAATATACAGATGCCTACTTATCTTAATCACCTAAATCGATTAAACATGAAATATATATATCATTCAAGGGTCCATTGCATGAGAAATAGAAACATAAACAGATACATATATGGGAAAATGAACAACAATCTTTATTAAAGAATAGAAGGGGGAGGTTACTGTTGAGCCCTGAAATTGTCTTCTCTTTTGCCAAACTTCACTTCATTTCATCATTCCTTTATCATTTAATAAACCTAAAACTCAATGAGAATGACTAAGATTACTTAAAGGTTGCATACAATGATTAAATTATTGTACTTTTGTGATTTTTGCTGTCTTAATGATTTTTGAATAGTTTAGCTACAGAATGCAGTCATTCTGTAGCCAGTCAAGCGTTCCGTAGCTGTTTTGGTGTTTAAGTATGTTACAGGTGTCATCTGGAGAAAAGGCACACATAGGTGGATTCCAAATATTTCCTACATCATTTGTTCCCTTCCACGAGGACTGAATCGATAGCTGGAGGTGCCTAAGCACGTGGTCAAAGCAAAAGTCAAGGAAGTTTTCTTCTACAGGAATCAGGACTCTTGATTTGCTCTATAGCAAATCATGAGTCCCAAAAGAGTTCTAATTTGATTTTAACTTTAGAACTACACCTGTACCTATTTTTTTTCAATGTTAGTTATGAATTTACGTATAAATTAAGTTCTTTAATACCGAAAGGAACATGTTTTGTTACTTATCTTATCATTACGGTGATACTCTGTTTTCAAGTCTTGTGATTAATAAAAAGGAGTTTTAAACTTGATGCTGTTCTGAATACAACCTTGAGGAGTTAAAGGATTAGTGCCGAATTGATAACATAGGGCCTCTGATATTCGAGGAGGTTTTACATGTTTTCTAGATAAGTCATTTTCAATTCTGTTTTGTCATATTTCCTTAGATTGCTTTATGAAATCATAGATTTTAGTATTATGTTTCATGTCATTTGCTTAGATAAAGGATCCTCATGATATTACAGTTGGTCTCTTTCTCAAGCTCTTCCAATACATCTCTATTAAATGAATGAGATTCAATTGTAATATTCTAAGTTATTAGCATTTCATTTTTCTGTCATTTAGTTAAAAAGAAGATCCTCATTTTACTACAGTTAGTCTCTTTCCCAAGCTTTTCCAATAAACCTCTAATTCATGAATGAGAATTAGTTGTAATATTGTGAGTTATTGATTGTTTTTCTTCATAAAAATATCCTTATCACATTATGATTAATCTCTTCCAAAAAGCTCTTCCAACAAACCTCTAACTCATGAATGAGATTTAGTTGTAATGTTATAAGTTGTTTCAACATTTCATAGGAGATCCTTATTACATTATAGTAATATTTTTCTCAAGCTCTTCCAATAAACCTCTATCATATGAATGAGATTTCACTGTAATGTTCTAAGTTACTGTTTGTTTCAGCACTTCCTTTTATGTTTTAGGGGATCCTCATTACATTAGAATTAATCTTTTTCACAAACTCTTCCAACAAATCTCTAATTAAATGAATCAGATTAAGTTGTATTGTTTTGAGTTACTTTTCATTTCATGAATGTTCATTTAAAAGCTGTAATATCCATGGATTAGGACTCTCTGTTTTCATCATTTTCTAATTAGGAACATAACTTGCAAATAAACTCTACTTTAATTCATTTATTAACATTTCTTTTTGTCCCTTTTGACTTAGATTTAACTTTATTTTTTTAGCATAGAGTAGCATACTAAGGATCAAACATAAAAACCCAAAAACATCAATAAAACACTAAAAACAACGAAGTAAGAAAGGGATACTTAGACACATATAGTGCATTACACTTCATCATTTTACTAGCCTTGGTCGATAATTTATGCTATCAATTTAGGACACTAAATTGACTAAACATTTTGGCGCCGTTGCCGGGGAAGTGTAACTAGGTAGCCTTATTTCCTATTTCCCCAAAACAATGATATGCGTAGAGAAAGAGATTCTAGGGGTAGATTGATAAGAGGCAGAAGCTTAATTCCCACAACTCCACTCACTTCACCAAGACCAAGAAGTAGCACACCTCCAACTCAAACCCACATTCCATACTATATTGGTCATAAGCTTCCAGAAGTTTCAAGATCAGATATCCCATCAGGAAGATCTCCCACTTCATCCACTGAAGCAATTTTAAAGGAAGAAGATATAAGGACTCCTACAGAAGGGATAACCTTTTTTACTTCCACAAGAAAATATATTCCAGCAGAAGAATTACAAATCCCTAGTGAAGAGGAAGAAGAAGACTATTTCTTCAATATACCCTTGATAGAAGAACCAGTAGAACAACTAGCTCTTCCAACTGAACCCTATATTAGTTCAGAAGAGTCTATCATGGTAGAAGAAGGGGAAGGAGAAGTCTTTAATGGAGAACATACACTATTTGGAGGAGGTAGAGGTAGAGGAGGAGATAGAGGAAGAGGTAGAGGTACAGAAGAAGGTAGAGGAAGAGGAAATGTAGAAGGAGAAAGAGGTAGAAGGGAACTTGGAAGCCCTTTTGGATTCCCTATAGTAGATGAAGAGACTAATGCAACTATGAAAAATATCTCACCCTTTGTTCTTCCAAACTTTCATGGACTAAAAAGTGAAGATCTAGAGACCTTCTTATTTGAGTTTGAAGTTCTATGTAGAACCTATGATTACCTACAAGATGGTAAGAAACTTAAACTGTTCCCTTCAACATTGAAAGGAGCAGCATTAAAATGGTTGATGAGTTTAATCACTAGGTCTATTAGGACATGGGATGATATGAGAAAAGCATTTCTAGACAGATATTTGGATTACTATATACCAGTAAACCATAAATAAGAAGTGTTCAAGATGATGTAAAAAGAGGATGAAAATCAGGAAGATTTGTTGGAAAGATTTAACTATAACATCAAGAGGGAAAAAATGGAAAACTTAGACCAACATACTTTGAAAGCTCTTTTGTTGAAGACAATTAGGGATGAATGGATAGATATTCTTAATATGATGGGGAAATGAGACATATCTCAACTTTCATTACCTGATATAGCAGAACTATGTATTAATCTTTCAAGAGGAAAATCTAAGATTCTAAAAGGACCAAGAGACCCTGCTCTTGCAAGGGCAAGAAAATCTGCAGCTGGAACAACAAGTAGGGCGGAAATAGGAAATATTCTTGATGAATTCAAAACTGACATTCTAAGGAGTCTTAGTGAGCAAATAGACACCCTTAAATTAAAAAACAAGCAGAAAACCGAAACTGATGCCTTAGCAATCTTTTGTCCCAAATGTAGGAAGAAGCATGCCTTAAGAGAGTGTCCTTTGGATGCAAAAGTAATAGAGACTTGTACAATTTGTTCAGAAAAACATGAGACCAAGAATTGTCCTTCAATCCCTCGCCTTAAAGCTGTCTTTCAAGAAGAAACAACCACAAATTCCACAGAATCTCTTAATTTTGTCTCTAGAACACCTTGGCAGGGACCTGGAACACAAGGGTTTATTAATCAAATGTGTAATCAACCCCCACCTAATTGGAACTCTTGGCAGAAACCTTGGCCCCAATTTCAAAATCATTTTCAACCTTGGGCTCAAGGAGCACAAAATCCTTATGGAAGGTTTTCCCAGTATTATTAATATCCACCATCTTATCCATCATATCCATCATATCCAAACTTTCCTCCTCAACAAAATCCTCAGCAGAATCCACAACATCAAAATCAAAATCAAAATCCACCTCTTCCATTACCATTTCCTCAAAAAGCAAATCAGTTATCTGCCTAGCCAATACCAAACCCCAACAATAAAAACCATCAGAATACATATATGATAGAAGGTCAACAATTTCCAACCTATTTTATTGCTCCTTTAGACCTTAATGATGTTCAACTTAGGTCTGGAAGAATACTTGAGAGAAAGAAACCTTCTGTAGTTATACAAGAATAAAAAAATTCTGAGGAAGATTCTCTACGTGTAAATAAAAGTTTTGAAGAAAACACATCTCTTAACATTGAAAAAGAAAAACAGAAAGAACCAATAATTTCAACTCCTATGTTAGAACAACCATCAACATCTACTAGTACACCTCCTTTTCCTGAGAGATTACAAATTGATAGAGGTGTAGAGAAACAAATTATGATTCCTAACTATGATTTCCTAGATGAGTTAAGAAATGTTTGTATTAAGATTCCATTATTATAGGCCATCAAGGAAATCCCAATTTTAGCAAATACAATAAAAGAGTTGAGTATGAAAAAACTAGGAAAATTAATAAAAGAGATAAAGAAAATACAGCTGGTAGGAAAAATAGCAGACATAATGATGGGAAAGATTGCCATTCCAAAATATCTAGATCCCATAAATCTAGTTGTTAAGATACATATCAATTGAATTGAAATTCCAAACGCACTTATTGATCTAGGAGCAGCAATCAATATCATGAGTAGGCAAATCATGGAAAAACTAAAACTTCCTAATCTTCTTTTTACACCCACACTACTACAATTAGAAGATAGATATGTAATCAAACTAGATGGGGTATTAGAAGACATTCCGGTGTCCTTATATTCTTGGGAGTATCCTGTGGATTTCATGATCCTAACTCCTAAAAATGATCTAGGAGGACATCCTATTATATTAGGAAGACCTTGGTTAGCTATAGTTGATGCTTTCATTAGCTGTAGATTCCGTGATATGTACATCTTTGATGGAAGTTCAACCAAGAAATTCACCTTGTATCCTCCAACAAGAACAATCACAAAATTAGATGATACTCAATGGATTGATGATGAAGAAGATATACAACCTCTCTTCACTATTTCAGAAATTAGTGAATATAGTTAGATTCTGAATACCTTAGAAAATCATGAATTTTCTTCAGAATACAAACATGAACAATTCCAAGAAGAATCCAACATTGAGTTTTTTTCATCAAGACAAATGTCTCTTTAGTCCATGGAAGAATTTGGTAGCTCTACAATTGAGATATTTCCAGGAAAAACCTTAAACATAAACAAAAACCTAGAAAAAATTCAACATGAAAAGCTAGTCAGAATATTACAAAGACATTTTTCTGCATATGCATGGGAGTACACTGATATGAAAGGGATCAACCCTAATACTTGCATTCATCATATCTATATAGAGGAAAATATTAAACCAATCAGACAACCTCAAAGAAGGATGAATCCAAATCTTAGGGAGATTGTTAAAGAAGAGTTGCAGAAATTGTTAAATGTCAACTTTATTTATCCCATTTAAAATAGTCAGTGGGTTTCTCCTTTAGTGATTGTACCCAAGAAAAATGGTAAATGGAGGGTATGCATTGACTACCGAGAATTAAACAAAGCTACTCTTAAATATCATTTTCCTTTACCCTTCATTAATTAGGTGTTAGATACATTAGCATGCAAAAAGTACTTTTCATTTTTGGATGGTTTCAGTGGTTATAATCAAATTCAAGCTGCACTTGAGGATCAAGATAAAAACACATTTACCTGTCCTTGGGGTACTTATGCCTACCGAGTATTACCTTTTGGATTATGAAATGCACCTGCAACATTCCAAAGGGTAGTATTGAGAATCTTTTCAGATCTAATACATGACTGTGTAGAAGTATACATGGATGAATTCACAGTCTATGGAAACACATTTGGAGAAACCTTAGCAAACTTGGAAAAAGTTCTAAAAAGATGTAAAGAAGCAAACCTTTCATTAAGTCATGAAAAATGTTTCATGATGTTCACTGAAGGGATTGTCTTAGGACATCATATTTCAGGAGATGGGATTAGAGTTGATAAGTCAAAATTTGAAGTCA
>JAXQQM020064615.1:0-59356 GCA_034641835.2 Pinus albicaulis | reverse complement strand
ACACCTACGGGTGCTCAATTAAGCTGCCAATATTTTTTCCTTTTACATTGGCATTGATTTATTCATTATTAAGGAGACTTATGGACCTCCATTGTCCTCTTATTCATAAAACAAGACAGTAAAAAAAAAATTAATATTCCAACTAGCTCATGGCTAATTGGGAATATTATAGTCCTCCCTTCCCAAATGTTGCTTGTCCTCAAGCAACTAACAAGGTGAGTGTTGAAACTCTTCTCTCTATCATTGGTGACACCATCATGTGATAAGCTTCCCTCATAAGCTAAGTGTCTCCCAATCCATCCTTCCATAAAATGCTCCTCCAAAGTTCTCATGAGATGCATGATCCATCCCACAAGGAAGAAATAGATCCAATGAAACAAACATGGTTTTCCCAATGTTCTCCCTAAAACATGTAGCATAAGAACATGGATAATTTCTCTCCCATATGGCACATACAATCCTCCCATCCTCCCTCCAATCATTCCCATAAAAATAATAAGTACGTAATCAATGTATGGGATCAAAACTACGTACATACAAACATAAATATGTAAAAATGGAGGTGGGTCATAGTCCCACATGTGGAACCAACGCATTATATCTCCTGACTAGAGGTGGGTCATAGTCCCATATGGTAAGTGGTTTCCCCACCACTTACTTGCTGCCCAAGCCTTCTCATAATGGCTGAAAATGTGAGATATGTTTGGTGCCTTTGGAGTGCACCCAGAGTGATACAACATCTCCATATATCCTCCACGGGAGTGGCCATGTTCAGAAATGTTTATGGTCCAAAGTTGGCCATGAAGTTTATATGGGAGAATGCTCCTCCTTGGAGCTATGGCCTACATATACATGGTAAAGGAATGCAAATAATAATAAAATGAAACATCATTCTCACAAACATGTTCCTTACCAAAATTTCTGCTTATACAAATGGAGTGGCCCATAGATAGATTCCCTCTCATTCTAAAAGAGGAAAGAGGTGGTTGTGATAAATCCTTCATTGAGTTATGTATCTCTCCCATCTCCACTTGGTTCATTCATCTTTGAAAATGTTGATATAGTTCCTCTTCAAAGCCTTCCCAAGTGTAGCTCTCCATGATACTGTTGTAGGCTCTCATGGAATAAGTATGGCTGAAAATGAATTCTTCATGTGCTCTTTGTAGAAACTTCTCCTTCATCTTGGAGGCTCTAGATAAGAAGATCCTACCATGATAATATATGACTTCATCTTGGACTGAATAGCCCTCCTCTTGAAGTTTTTCATCAAGTATCATGCATGTAAAAATATCCTTGGAATAATCCACCAACAACTGGGATTTCCAATATGGATCAATCTTCCATAATGACAACACTGATGGTCTATAACAAATAACATCTGTCATATGGCTGCCATTCTCCTTGACATCTCCCATGCCAAAGGTATATGTTAGAAGGTTGTTATCCTTCCCATGCTTCTCCTTCTACAATGCAGAATCTGAAATGAGAGTGGGTAATGATGATGTTGGGAGAATGTCTCCCTCCTCCTTGAGTCTACCCAAGACTCTTAGCGCTATATTCCTCCTGGATCTATGAATTATGCATCATGATGTGAGACATGTCTCGCAAAATCTGGATCAGGTAGCCTCCCAGGTGTTTTTCCACAAAATAATAATGTCTCATGGACCAATCCCATATGCATAATAGATGGGACTATCATGTCCCTACTTCCACTGTGAAAATCCAAATCTGTTTCTTGTGTGGAAATTTTCTGATAATTGGGAACCACTCTCATTGATGTAAGAGCCCCTCGAATTGGAGCAATTTCTCCATCCTCACCTCCTGGTGGTGGTGGATCATCTCCTACTATTCCAGCACTATGACCCCTCTCTGGTTCTTCTTCTTCTTCCTCTTCATCATCTAAGAAGACCTCCATGTAGTGTGCCTTTCCTTTTGCACATTTGTGTCTGGGTGCCCAAGATTCTTGGAATGTGAAGCAAAGCTTCCTCCTCCTCAAATCTCTTTGGACATAATCATCAAGAGGTTTTTTACTTTGGCTCTCCTTTGAAAAAGGAGCCTTCTCATATTTTCCCTTTGATGGAAAAGAGGGCTTGTGCTGAAATGTTGCCTTTGCTTTTGGAAAGGCATCTTGTAAATTTCTAGCCCTTTCAATGACATCTTGAAGGGTAGTGGGCTTGGTAGACTTGACCAACCCATGAAGAGGTTCATCTAACCCATCAATGAACATATAGACCCTTCTTGCTGCAGATAAATCAGGAACCATAACAGAAAGTCTTAAAATTCAGAAATATAAGTTTCTAGATTACTTTATTGTTTTAGCTTTGCAAGCCCCATGAATGGTGCCTCGGGATCTCTTCTATCAAACCTCTCCACCAACCTCCTTTTGAACTCTGAATATGTAGTCACATTGGCATGACACAATGTAGACAAGCCATGGAATCACCAATCATGTGCTTCACCCTCAAGGTGCAGTGCTGCTATCTTAATGGCCTCCATCTCCGGTACTTTTTTCAGCTGTAAGTAGATGTCAAGCTTCTCTACCCAAGATTTGGCAGTGCATTTAGATAACCCATCAAAGTTGGTTAAGAAAAAATTTCCCATAGTGCGGTGTAGATCATGATTCTGAATGAATCCTCCACCTCTGTTGTGATGCTTGGGTCTCCTATTGTCCTTGATTTGACAAAATTCTTGAAAACTCAAGTGGTCCTTGAATATCTGATATTGAGACTCATACTCCATAAAATAGTCTTCAAGGGATTATTTTTCTTGAAACCCTTCATTTCCCACTGCTGCGAATGTAGGCATTATAGAGCGTTGGGAAACTTGTTGTTGTTGCACTGGTTGATCACTCCAGTGATGATAAATGTTGGAGCCTTCACCATGTTGAAATCCTTTAGGGGGTTCCTTGTATCTATCCATTATCATCTCCTTTATTTCTCTAGCAATGTCTTGCGTAGATTTGAGAAGAATCTTAGGAAACTCTTTCTCCTCATCTTCTCCTCCTGATAAAGGGGTTTACCCTTGTCTTATTTGTCATTTTTATAATCAAACGTCCAATGTCTTCTTCCTTGATACCTCTTATCTTTATTAGTAAGAGGATCTCCTTCTTTAGATGACATATTGGCTTTTCAAGATGCACGGGCTATGCCAATATTATGCTCTAATACCACTGTAATATTCCCAAATGGGAAAAGCAGGAATATAGTGAAAAATGTTGGAATATCAGTGTTAAACAACATATAAAAGCAAGAGGCCAATATGGTGACCTTTCATTCATTATAACAACAAAAAAATATGCATAATAAATGGGCCATAAGATGTACAATAAGATATAACAAGCCACCAATGGACAAAACCCTCAAAAAAGGTGTTGTTACTATATATCAAAGAGCTGGAAGACTGCTGCAGCGTTGTTTAAAAGGCACTGCTACAGCAAATGAATATAAAAAATAATATGGGCTGATATATGCCACAAAAGATAGATCTAATACAGATCTAGGCACTATACAACCTATAATGAAGAACCCCTCAAGGGTTTTCAGAAATACACCATGTACAAGATGGGAATCTAAGCCCTAGGCCTGAAGATCCACTACAACATATAGATCTAGAAAGTGTGGCTGAAATGATATAAGAAATAATGCAGCCTCCTCCAATAGATCTCCTAGATGAAAGGTTGATCCCTTCTCTAGCAAACCTCCTCTCCAAATGGTGTACTGAAACCACCCAGCAACTCCTCCCTCAAAATAACGCAGATCTGGAAAAAAAATGCGTTGTAGGGGAAAATAAATATATGGCACGATGTCAAATGTGTCAAATCCGACTAAGAAGACCTTTCCTTACTAGCTATCACTCCCAATGACTTTATACCCTTCTCCACGAAAAATAAATCTTGAAGTGACCCAAACCATGAGTGCCTTCTTTCCAACCTACGAATAGCTCAACTCTCAATGGATCTGCAACTATGAATGTAGATGAAGCACAACAGCCAAATTCACGATAGTGGAAGTGAAGTACAATACTCTTCCAAGAGCTACTCAATGAAAGAGGTGGGACTCCCGATTAGGAACACCCGGTGCTAAACAACACTTTCAATCTTAGCTAACCAGCCAAAGAAAACTATATGTCTAAACAAACCATATATTCAGAAATATCAAATACATCAACATAATGAATATGGATGTGATCCTCTTCCTTTCATGAGATATGAGCTTCCAAACCCTAAGCTCCATTAATTTATGACCCTACTTCCATGCAAGGTGTCTCCATATAAAACTACATTGTCCCTCATTGATTGTCACTCCTCCATGCACTAGTAGAAAATGATGAAATTAATGACTAGGTGACTAAAAAAGTTAGTCACCACAATTATTTCAAGTGAAATACTACTAAATTTGAGAAATTTTAAGTGACCGAACTAAAAATGAATAACTTAAATGACTAATCTAGTCCAGGGATAAAATATACAACTAGATAATAAGTGGCTAAACTAAAAGCGATTAACTTAAATGACTAATTTAGTCTAGGGATAAAATATACGACTAGATAATAAATTACTAAAGTAAAAGTGCTAACTTAAATAACTAATTTAGTCTAAGATTAAAATATATGACTAGATAATAAGTGACAAAATTAATAATGATTAATGCAAATGGCTATTATAGTCCAAGAATAAAAATATGACCAAATAACAAGTACAAAAAGTATATGAATTAGTCATTTATGTTAGTAATTTTTAATCATATCACTCCATAAATGAAAATTTGCAATTTTGATACTGAAGTGTTACATTTCACTAAATGAGTCTCTGAATCCATCTGCAGTGTTAATATTTAGAGACAAAGGGGTCTTTGAGTCCATCTACATTGTTAAAATTCTGAATACTCTTTTGTCTCTAAAGTTTAACACTGTAGATGGATTCATCTACAATTAACATAGATATTGCATGTATCATCTATCTACTTTAGACTAATGCCTTCATTATAGTTTTAGTAGAGGTAATATTTAGATAGTCAAATTAATATGTATATTTATATTTCTTTGGCCATAAAGTTTAATCTTTAAACTTCATTGATTGATGTTAAAAGTGTGACTCTTGTTTTAAATCTAAGGTCAAATATTCATATTTACATTTAATGAATAGATAAGAATAAAATTTCTTTTTGTAAGTCGATATTCATTCATATGGTGAAAAATATGTACAACCAACAAAGAAAAAAACAGGTGGTCTCACCCTGACTAGGTTTGTTGACCAATGTTTGCAACAAGTGACAAAAATACAAAAATGAGGCTAAGGACAACATCCATAAATGAGAGGGTCAAAGACACCAAAATACATGTAATACATAATAAAACACATGAGATCATACTAGTCATCCGACATAAAGGAAGTTGGGTTTTCCAGGGTTGTTCCTAGAGGGGGTGGTGGAAAAAAGTTGCAATGGATGTGCCCTTCGAAGTGTGTGAGCCAAGTGTCCAACTTTTCCACTTTTTCTACAAGATGGTTTTGGACTTGCTAGACCACCACCAATACTCGCTCCCTGACTTGGCACTATAAGTAGTGAATCCTATCCAAAGTGGCCATAAACTCAACATGCTCCTCCCTATGAACCCATTCCACTGCATCCACCCAATCTATCAGAGTTTGAATTAGGTCTCGACAATTTTCTAGAAAAAAATGTTGAATTTACCACAAGTCGGGAGCTACATGCCTACAAGCTCCCCATTTAGTTGTTCCTCCTTGCTTTCCACCACCCTGATGCTGCGTTTGTTGTGACCTTACACTTCCACCACCACAGGAGGCCTATTTTCCTCCACCATGACTGCCTCACGTTCCCACACCAATAAGCTGGGAGTGACCAACGATCTTACCACCTCGATGTGCTCCTACCACCAGTATTTCCATATCATCTGAGCTAATAGATCCTTGCTTGGTCAGGGGTGAGGATTTCCCACACCGCGAGGATGGTTGCATTGTGATAAAACCAGGAGGTCCAACTCCAACCATTATCAGATTCTGGTCTACTAGAAATTTCCCCTACCACCACACCCAAAAACCATAACCCTCTTCACCCTTAAATTTCCTCAGGAAACCACACACTATGTCCCAGCACCATCTTTCCACCAGTTGGGAAACTCGGCAAGAACCCGAACAACTGGAGAAGGAGAGGGCGAGAGGAACACGCCCCAGGCTGACGCTTCCCAAGAAGCTTCACATAACCCACACTAGGATATCAAATCTATGTATTCCAAAAGGGCGACTCTCCTGTCGCCATTAGACACCAAGAACCACCCACCAAACCACTAGGCACACCAATTTCTAGACCAAGCACTAGAAATGGAGAATTCCACACAGAAGCACTGCCACCCCCAGCGATACCTCCTTCAATACCACCTTCGTGTACCTCTATCATACCAACAACTCACACATACTAAAAACCACATAGGACCAAAACAAAAAATTCCCTCGTTGAAATGTCATAGTGTTCAAGATTTCTATTTACTAGGCATTCAAATGAAAATAAAGTGGAAAACGTGAGCAAGGGAGGATTTTTTTAATGTCCTTGGCACCTATAGCTGCTACATATATCTATCTACATTTGGGGTTGTCCCTGGCAATAGAAGGAATCGTAGGAAAATATATATAAAAGCAGGTTCTATGAAACGTTATGGCAGGTGTTCGACATCTTCGAGATTTCTATTTACTAGGCATTCAAATGAAAAAAAAGTGGAAAACGTGAGTGAGGGAGGAATTTTTTGATGTCCTCGGTGCCTATTATTGCTATAGATATCTATCTACATTTGTGGTTGTCCCTGGTAATAAAATAAGTCAGGAGAAAAGAGATAGAAAAGGAGGTTTGTGAAAAGTGGTGGCAGGTGTCCATGAATTGATCATGACAAGAAGCCCAAAACCCAAATCCATCCCAATGATAATGGAGATGTGAACCCCAACTCCACAGGTATGCTCATTCTCATTCTTCTAGTTATCCTTCTATCTTTCATTTATTTCTACATCTTCTTTTTTCTATTACTAAGGCCTCCTTGATTGGCGGTTGATTGAGTAGAGAAGTTGTGCATGCAAGAGGGATAGATCAGTGACACTTATTATCATTCTCTCCATGTTTCTTTTAGGGTAAATGACAAGTGAATGTTGCAATAAATGATATGTTCTTCCTTTTGTGGGTGTGTATCAATAATTTTTTAAGGTTTCATTTCAACTCTTCCTAAGATGTGGGGTGCCATCACTTGTGGGAGAAATGGCTTGGAAGGATGCATCACACTTATTTTTTGGTTAACCCATAAATTGCACCTCACCCAAACCTCTTTTTATGCCTGTGAAGAAGTGAATCTTGATGGTTGGCCTAATGACATGCCACCATATTCACTAGATAAACATGGTCCCATTGAAATTTTTTACTTATTTTGTCAGTTATGATCTACCATTTCAAAATTTTATCATGTTCCCCACCTCTATTATGACTACTTGGGCACACTAGTACCCTTGTGTTTATGCAACTATGTGGTAAAATGATGGATGCTAGTTTTTGAGTTATGTTGTCAGTAAGGGTAATTGATGAACCCTATGTCCCTGACTTTTAGATTTGCTTTATTGACAATGAAATGTGAAACTTTATCAAGGGAATTTAAGTGAAGTCATTTATATTACATATGGAATTATTACATTAGATCAAAATTGGGATTTTTTATTATCAACATAAGTTATAATTTTCTCATCAATATTAGACTTGTTTCACAATTCCTGTGAAGTATATATCATTGGTTTGATTTTTCTTCATGCACATATGTACAAATGTCAAAAATCAATGACATTGAGAAGTAACTACATACAATAGACTAACTCTGCATCCAAATTCAACTATTTTTTGGCTATTGAATTTTTCTTTATCATCACTTATGAAAATGAGAAGTAACTACATATTATAGGATGCAAAGTTATCCCTCAAACCAATGTAGAGATGCAATTATTTATTGGTTTTTGAATTCTTATTTATCATCACTTGCAATAACTAACACTATATTTGGACTTTCTTAAGGAAAAACATCTTCACTTCCATCAATGACGATCCCTTTCAATATCAATGTTTTATGCATTCCTACAATCAACTCGTCATGGTATCTATCTCTTGTTTCCCTTATAGAGACATACATATTGGCTATATCCAAGCCCCATAGAACATAAAAATACCTACAAGCACCAAATCTAATTTTTAGTAATACAGATCTTGCTCAACAAGAATTTATTGCATGGGCATTGTTGAGCCAAAAATACTACATGTAGTTTCCAAAAGACTAAAATCATAAAATTAAATAATTGCATAGTCTAAATGTCATTATGGTAGTCAACTTGAGGTTGCCAATCTATTGTGCTTTTCTCAACTTTAACCAAATCTGGTTTTCAAGCTTCTGTGGCTATCAATTAATGAAGAAGAATCCAGATTTTCCACAGTGTCAGAGAATACTTGTCGAAGTTTCGAATCTCCATGGAGATCCATATTTAGGACGAATGAATGAAGGAATGAAAGAAGGACTTAGGTCAAATTTATAGAAAGGAGTTTTTTAAAAATAACCGAAAAGAATTTTTTTTCTTTCTAAATAATACTAATTCTATTAAGTGAAAATATGGTACAAGGTGAGACTACAATCCAAAGATGTAAGAAGCGGGCCTAATGGAAATGATGAAATATCAACTTCGGTCCCAAAGAGAGTAAAATAGATAAGCACAAGTGTTATGAAGCATGACTAGAGAGCTAGACGAAAAAAGCTAGATTCTACCCAGAATGAGGAGAAGCCTCCATGCAAAGTTTTTTTCCCTTTTTTTTGCCGACTTTTACCCATCCAGCATGGTGTGGTTGGGCAAGAACCATTTGTAAACTGGTGTTGACTATGTAAGGAGTCTCCTTATCTGTATCAGAAGAGGAGGACTCCTGAATACATTTCTGAATGATCGTCGTGTCTAGAGGATGCTCAGGGACGACCGTGGGCAAGTCATTCTTCTATTGAGCGAGTTCCATTTCAGCATATGACTCTTCATCCTCTGAACTCGAAGATTCAGAGTCATCCAAGGGTTGTGGACTGCAAGTTTTCCAACTTTTGGATTTGGATTTTGGCTTGTTTTCATTTTTTTTTGCAAGAAATGTGGGGTAAGAGTTCTAAAGATGCCCTATTTGGTGACAATGTCGGCAGGTGTTCTCATAATCCAAGATTTGTGTCCATACAAAATCGCCTGTGTTGAGATTAATTTGGTCAGGCAAGCATTTTCTTATGTATATTTCGACACATACTCTGGCATATGTGTAAGTCCTTGGCATTCCTAAGAGTAATCTGCAGTAAAAAAGAAACCCAGGGCATTTCTTATTCCACGATAGACAGAAATATGCCATAGGTGGGACGGTAAATTGGGGAGCCTGACCCAAACTAGAATCCTGGTGATGAATGCTGTGGCTGGGTCGAAATCTGGGAACCAGGGGGTAATGAATAGCCTCGCTACTCCCCAAAACCATGGGTCTTTTGTTAGGGCCTGTTGATAATCCTTATTATGATCAAACAATACTATGAAGAAACCTTTTGATCAGAAGTTGAATTTGCAGTGGTGGGTCCAGTTGGCGTAGATCCACTCGAAGAATTCCTTTGTGCGAGGCCAAATTCCAATGAATCTGCAGATGATGGCAGTTTCTGCAAATTTTTGGAGTTGTTCTGCCAGATCTGGATGGGAGATCTCTACGGAGGGAACATCCTCTAAGTTTTCAACCAGAAAAGGCTTGGGGACCTCAGGGGTATGGGAACCTTTCTTGGGCTATGCATGGAAAACATCCTTGTATGAGAAAGCAGGAGCAGCAGAGGAATTTCCTATGGCTCCTCCTCTCAAATGCAGAGATAAAACTAAAGTAGAATTTCTTTCAATGTTGTAAAATGAAAGGGGGAAAGAGGCATCAAGTTGTTTACCTCCATAAAGAAGTCATTGAAGAGCTGTGGGAATTCCCAACTTGTGCTCCAGGGTGTGCAGGACATTCTGAACTCTATCCAATGGGTTGACCCAAAGCAGCATGGATCTGCTCGAAAGGAGAGAGATCTGGATTTGGAAGGCAGGAGAGCTATCCCAGATTGCCTGTCTACTTGGGGGCTATTGGTGAGGAGGTTCTGCCTTCAGTACGTGCGTGGCTCTAGAGGGTGTAGGTTTTAACCCTGAACAGAAATTATCTACACACAAATCTTATAACAGAAAATAAACAATAGCGAGAGCATAAAACATAAAACAGATAAACACAGATATTCTCCCCTGGATCCCAAATCGGGACGACCAACTTGATTTTTAATTATATTCCTTTTAGTGTTACAACACATATATATACATGCCAAAGCATACATAAACCCCAATCCATTAACCCTGGATTAGAACATAACCGTAGTTCCCTTGACCGGATCTACAAAAAACCAGGGGTCGAAAACCATCGTACCCAAAAAAACCATGTGCAAACTCATGCACAAAACATGGGTGGGTCCGCCTATGAGTGGGACCGCACACCAAAAAAAATTTCGCCGAGGCGCTGCCTCGGACCCCGAAAGAGGGGGCTGTCACCCCCCCTGTGACCCCCCTACTACACTCGGTGCAACGTACAGCGCGTGGGGCTAGTCATGGAAAGAATATAACACATACCCAACATTCTCGCACTTGTTATTTTCTTTCCACAGGGGGCCACACGAGAGCTTAGTCATTGGGAAAATTCTTCAACACCCATTGTTTCTCTACACCAAGAGAACTTTTGAGTGCTCACAGACTCCGTCAATGCATCTGCAACATTCTTCAAAGTGTCTACCTTTACCAGCAACACCCTTTTAGCCTCAACCATATCTCTAACAAAGTGATATTGAACATCAATGTGCTTTTTCTTTGAATGATAAGCAGGGTTCTTAGCCAAGAAAATTGCACTTTGGCTATTGCAGTCTATCCTTATAGCTTGCTGTACCAACCCCATACTTGAACACAATCTCTACAACCAAAATTCTTCCTTGCTTGCATGAGTGGCTGCTATGTATTCTGCCTCTGTAGTTGAAAGCGCCACTACAGACTGTCTTTTACTCATCCAACTGACTGAACCTCCAAATAGGCTAAACACATACCCACTTTTAGATCTTCTTTGGTCCAGATCTCCAACCCAGTTTGCATCAACAAAACCAAGAATGTCCAACATTCTTTCCAATCTTGGTCTTCCCTGGTAGCACAAGCCATAATCACTAGTGCCACGTAAATATCTGAAAAGCCGCTTCACTGCTGTCCAATGCTCCTTCCCTGGGTTTGACATAAACCTGCTCAATACTCCCACTGCATGTGCAATGTATGGTCTAGTACAGACCATTTCATACATCAGGCTACCCACTGCACTTGCATATGGAACACGGGACATATCCTCCTCTTCTTCTTGTGTCTTGGGACAATGTTCAGCAGATAGCTTTACACCTACAGGAATAGGAACTTTCACCGGTTTACTATCCTGCATATTGAACCTCTGCAATATAGTCTCAACATACTTCCTCTGGTTTAACCAGATCTTCCTCTTTGCCCGATCTCTCTTAATTTCCATGCCCAAAATATAGTTTGCAGCACCGAGATCCTTCATGTCTAATTTGGAGAATAGTTGGGTCTTCAAATCTTGGATAATTTCTTTGTCATTTCCAATCAACAACATATCATCCACATACAAGACCAAATAAATAACACGGTCACCAATTAATTTAAAATAAACACGGTGATCCTCCTTGCTTCTAGTGAAGCCAAGTCCCCGTATATAGGTATCAAATTTCTGATACCACATCCTTGGTGACTGTTTTAACCCATACAGAGACTTCTTCAACCTGCATACTAGTTCTTTCTTACCCTTCACCATAAAGCCTTCAGGTTGCTTCATGTAGATCTCCTCTTTTAGATCCCCATGAAGAAATGTTGTCTTCACATCCATCTGTTCTATCTCAAAATCAAATGCTGCAGCAACAGATAAAAGTAATCTAATAGAAGTAACCTTGGCAACAGGAGAAAAAATATCACCAAAATCAATTCCCGGCACCTGGGAATAACCTTTCGCTACCAACCGAGCTTTATATTTCTCCACCTTGCCTTCTACATTCATCTTCTTCTTAAACACCCATTTTCTCCCAATGGGCTTCCTTCCAGCCGGAAACTCCACCAGATCCCATGCATCATTTTTGTGCAAGGATGCCATTTCATCAACCATGGTCTCCTTCCAGAGTTTTCCATCCTCTGAATCTACTGCCTCCCTGACAGTTCTGGGTTCATCATCAGTTATAGTTAAGGCAAAACCTGAACAAAAAGCATATGGACTATACCTTTCTGGTTGCCTTCTTTCCCGAACTGATCTTCTCAAAGCTGGAGTTTGTGGCTCTTCATCTTCTGAGTCTTCTTCTGTTGTAGAGTTTGATTCATCCTCCTTTAGCTCAAACTCTATCTTCTCGGGTTACTTTGGTAGGACTTCATGTTTAACAACATCTTTCACTTCTCTAAACACCACATCTCGGCTGTACACAACCTTCCTTGTTTCTGGGTTCCAAAGCTTGCAACCCTTTAAACCATCCTTATACCCAATAAAGATGCACCTTTCAGATTTATTATCCAACTTGGTCCTTTTCTCCTTTGGAACATGTACATATGCATCACATCCAAATACCATTAGATGTGAAAGAAAGGGTTTCTTACCAGTCCATACCTCATGTGGAGTCTTATTCTCCAACGTTGATGAAGGTGATCTGTTAACTAAGTAACATGCAGTCTCCACTGCCTCTGCCCAGAATTCTTGTCCTAACCCGGTACCACTGAGCATGCTTCTTGCCTTTTCCATCAGTGTTCTATTAATTCTTTCTTCAACTCCATTTTGCTGAGGTGTGTATGGAGTAGTATTTTACCATGCTATAATATCCTCAACTCTAATTTCTTCAACTCTAATATCTTGTTCGCCCTCTTAGCACCAGAAGGAAAACTCACTCGATTCAGCTTCCCATATACACAATGTTCACAGAAATCGAAATCCATAGAGCAATTAGACATACCTTCTACCACACCATTTCTATGTAGTATCCGAAGGCCCTTCTCTCCAATATGTCCAAGCCTTTGATGCCATAGCATGGTCTTTTGTCCAGAGACAGCTAGGCTTTTCGTTCATCTTTTAGGAACCATAGAACTGTTACACCCATCAATAACAGTGCTACCTTATAGCTTGTACAGAGTTTCAGTCCAAACTCCTCGCATTAATACCAGTGCTTCCCGAACCATCTTGCAGGCATCTTTCTCGAACACTGTTTTTACACCTACATCATCCATCTTGCTTACAGAAATCAGATTTCTGGCCAATGTAGGAATATGTAGAACACCAGGAAGTATTCTAATCCTTCCACCTTGTAGCTTCAGCTTGACCTTTCCACGTCCGATGATTCTGGCCTTCCTATCATCCCCTAGGAAGACATCACCACCATCATATTTCTCATACTCGCAGAACCACTCCCTATAGGGAGTGAAGCGAAAATACGCACCTGAGTCAATCAACCATGACTCATGATCTACATTTTTATTTGAAGAAGAAGCCAAATACACATCCCCACCTTCATCTGAGGTGGTTTTTGCCTCTACAGAAGGAGCATCATCAGATCCCTTTCCTTTCTTAGGAGCTTTAGATCTGCATTCCTTTTTGTAGTATCCTTCCTTTCTGCAATTCCAGCACACCTTTACAAACTTTCCAGGAGATTTAGATCTCCCTCTAGATTTAGATCTCCCACTCGAAACCTTATTCTTGTTTCTATTTTGGTACCTTCCTCGTACAGATAAGAGCATCTCCATTTTGACCCTCATGTTCTCCGTCTCATTTCACTCAACAACAAAGGCTAAGACAATGTCATCAAAATTCAAGGTAGTTGTGTTGCTACCTATTGCAATAACTTTCACTATCCCACAAGTACGGTAGAGAACACAACAAAATGATGCACTTATCTTCATGCGAGATTTTAATATCAACGGATGACTTTTAATTTACTGCACGGTAGTGAAGGGCTTCAGTGCTCTTGTCACGAGTCTCCATCCTTCATCCTTAGGTTATACGACTTTTTCCGCGGGCACAACTTATTCACCAAAGACTGGGTTGGTACAAAGTCCCAAGTTTTTCCCACAAATTCTTCGCCGTAGCTTCCCAGATACATTCAACAATACGCAGATACGAGACACACAACCGTGTTATGCTGTAGCCTTGGAATCTAGTTTCTTCCAGTCTTCATCTGACATTGCCATTGGTTTAGTACCTGGATCTACCGTGATCCACTGATATTTATCCACTAGCAGATCCTCCATCTTGAGCTTCCACAACTCAAAACTCTGACCATTAAATTTCTCAATATCTATCTTTCCGCCACTCGCCATATTCTTTCACAACAAGAATCGATCCCGTAGAACTCCCACTGAACAGGGTCTACCTCAGGCCCAAGCAAAAAACCCTCAACAGCAAAGGCGTCCCCTTGAAGTCGAAACAACTCTGATACCAAATGTAGGTTTTAATCCTGAACATAAATTATCTACACACGAATCTTATAACAGAAAATAAACAATAGCGAGAGCATAAAACATAAAACAGATAAACATATATATTTTCCCCTGGATCCCAAATTGGGACGACCAGCTTGTTTTTTCATTATATTCCTTTTAGTGTTACAACACATATATATACATGCCGAAGCATACATAAACCCAAATCCATTAACCCTGGATTAGAACATAACCGTAGTTCCCTTGACTGGATCTACAAAATACCAGGGGTCAAAAACCATCATACCCCAAAAAACCATGTGCAAACTCATGCACAAAACATGGGTGGGACCGCCTATGAGTGGGACCGCACACCAAAAAAAATTTCGCCGGGGCGCTACCCCAGACCCCGACAGGGGGGGGCTGCCGCCCCCCCTGTGACCCCCATGGTGTGCCCGGCGCAACGTAGAGTGCGTGGGGCTAGTCGTGGAAAGAATATAACACATACCCAACAGAAGGGGCGGAGATATTTGTAAACCCTTGCTTACCATTGCAGATCTGAGATAAGGTCGAACTGGATCTCTGGTATTTCAGCTCCTCCAAATCTTGCTGGGGTGTGAAGGAGGTTGTAGGTTGAGGATGGCTACTAGAAAATAGGGTTTTTCCAGCCAATAAATATTCCTCTATGAACCCAACAAGAAAATCTGGAAGGCACCGCTGCCCCCGAGCATAGGCTATGGCAGGGTCTATGTATTTGGTTAATCCAGCCGCTTCTGCCTTGTGGGGAGCT
Source organism: Pinus albicaulis (assembly GCA_034641835.2). Classification (NCBI taxonomy): domain Eukaryota; kingdom Viridiplantae; phylum Streptophyta; class Pinopsida; order Pinales; family Pinaceae; genus Pinus; species Pinus albicaulis. Next base: position 44,030 of record JAXQQM020064615.1, on the reverse strand, counting down.
ACAAAACCAAGACAAAATAGAGTCGAGCCTCTATAGCTGTGGGGAGCATCCACCGGTGCTAAAGCTTTAGCAGTAAATATATTTTTTGCTAATTATTTTCCCACGGTTTTTTGGTCCATGCATCATGCATCCTCCGAACTGGCGGCGACTGCATATGTTTGTGAAGCCTTCAACCCAGGTGGGGGCATCAGTCAACGGAGGGCTGCAACTAGTGTAGTGACTGGTATCTTCACAGCAACTACATCGGAACATAGTGATCGCTGGTGCAGGAGCTTCATCTTCGGTGACGACAACAACTGAAAGCGAAACCTTAGCTCCGGACATGTCTCTCCCTTTTCTAACCACCGACAAGCATTAATATCTAAGAAATAGTTAATTTATTTTTATTCCTAGAATTTTAATAAATTTAATAATTCCAATTTCTGTTTTTTTATTTAATAGTACTTTGGATCAAATAATAGTTTAATGATTATTATTAATAAAATCTAAATATCTATTATAATAATTATTAATAATAAGATTAAAGATTTTTATAATTAGTTTATATTGTAAAACCCTATTTAATTTCAATTTTGTTCTTTAGTTTTAACTCATAGATACTAATAATAATTATAATTTATTAATTAATTAATTTTAAATAAAAATTAATTAATTAATAGGGTTAATTATTAAAATTAAATATTGAATTATTTGTTTTTATAATTTTTATTATAATATTAATTATAAATCAAAGCTAGGTCAAAAAGCTCTTAAAACATTAAGATATCAAATCTTGAAACTTAGTGCAAACTCAATATTCAAAATAGTTGGGCTTAGTATTGATTGGAATAGTTGGGGTTAGATGAGTTTGTGCTAGTTTAGTATTCCATTTGACAGGACCTAGAACTTAATTCTTTTGGTTGGGATTATCTAGTTCTTCCTTGGGTTTTTTTTTGTTTTGTTTGTTAATTATATCTTTTTTGTTTTTGTTAATTTTTTTAGTTAGGCACTGGTGAGGCTACATCATGGTCCAAAAATAACACCCGAATAAAAACAAAAAAGATTGAACCAATCACTAACATCTACCAATATTCAACACCTCGAATTTTTTCGAATTTCGGCCATATTCAGCACCCCGAATTTTTGCGAATTTTTTATTTTGAGTGCGGCAATATTCAACACCTTTAATTTTTTATTTTGAGTGGCAGCAATATTCAGCACCTCAAATTTTTTTTTTTGAGTGGTGAGAAGCATCGTATGATTTTTTAAGGGATATAAATGAAATTTTAATCTTTCACTTCCCGGAATCGAAGTGGATCCTCTAAAACTCGCCTTCAAGCTGCACGAAAGGCGTCAGAATTTGAGAAATCTGCAGATAGGTCTGGGGATCAATCCTCTCTGCCTCAATCTAAATGGAAGGATATCTAATAGGGCGGTGCCGCCACCTGAAATCCTATTGCCCAGCATGCTCCATCTCCCATCACTCGTTCTTAGTCCAGTGACGCCTCTCGGCTCCGACCCCTTTGATTGCCCCTCCAATTTGACGTCATGCAATGAATATTTGATTTCACAGGAGGAGAGGGTCATTGCAGAGAAGGGATTCTATTTTCATCCCTCGCCTTTTCAAACGCCAAAGTAAAGGGAACCAGATCTGCTCTTTTTGGTTCAGTGTGAAGGATGAATCTTCAATTTCACAAGAGGAGAGGGTCATTGTGGAGAAGGGATTCTATTTGCATCCATAGCCTCTTCAAATGCCAAGGGAAAGGGAGATGAATCTACTCTTTTTGGTTCAGTGTGAAGGACAAATCTTTGATTTCACAGGAGGAGAGGGTCATTGTGGAGAAGGGATTCTATTTGCATCCCTCGCCTCTTCAAACGCCAAGGGAAAGGGAGTCGGATCCGCTCTTTTTGGTTCAGTGTGAAGAAGAAATAGGCACGACTACCAATCTACAACACCTTGAATTTTTGGGTGGCATCATATGAGTTTCTAAGGGATAGAAACAAAACTTTAATCTTTCACTGCACTAGTCCCCTTTTATTTTCTGGTCGAGCTATATTATTTTACTAGCTGACACATACATTTACAAGTTCTCAGTTCTAGTTGGAGTTGTTGGGCAACATCTACCTGAGCTTGAGGGTCGGTATTCCACATTCCATCTGCTAGATGAATATGCTGAAAAGGGCTGAGTAATTGTATTGATTAGCATGGGTTTCCTAACCGTATAATAGTTGTTGTGCACCCTTGCAACGACCAAGCAAATTACTCTCTGAAGGCTGCGTATAAGCTAAATGAGTCTAAGTTTACACTATCCAGAGGTCTTGGAATCACTAACTCGTGTATTTATTGCTTCTCACTAAGGGAAACACGAGTTCCTTATCTCTGGTATGGGTGAATGCAAACATCTGGTCATAAAATGAACTTCTGGACTCTTCATTGCGTGTGAGACAGTCATCTGGAAACCAGCAAAAGGAACGCACTAGTACTTGGTTTCTATACTCAATATCCCTTATTTACATGTGTTTATTGACAGCATAAAATATTGGTAGTATTCTGGCTGTAGTGGATGTCATTTTGGGAATTAAATATGAATACTCGTTACTCCTATTTCTGAGTTATATTTGGCAGTCCTGTGTGAATCTTATGCTTGGAATATGTCAGTTTGAACTTTGGGTGGTTTATTTTTGGTGCATGTCATTTAATATGAGTATATTCTGAATTAAAATTTTTAGTAAAGCACCTACAGTAGTACCCAGACAAATTTTTTGACATAGATATGAATGAAAATTTCACATAAACCCAGAAAGCTATTGCAAGGAATTTTACAGCCAAGGCGATGGTGGGGCTGATAGTGCACCCTGAAAAATTGTCTGACATGGATATGAAAGCAAATTTCACATAAACCCATAAATCTATTGCAAGGAATTTTACAACCAGGGCAATGGTGGGGCTGATAATGCATTGAATCTAGACTGTACATTGGGCACATTGAGTAGGAATATTGACATAGGTCCGTCTAACCCTTGTCATGATATGGACATTGAAGCTACCAACCTCTGGTGCATTTCTTGAGTTTACCCAAATGGTCATCATATCAGATATTGGAACTAAGACCTATGCAATCTCTAGCTTCACAATAGTTGGGTTCAGTACTGATTGACCCTAGTGCGTGCTAGGGTAATATTCCCCCTTGACCAAACCCAGAAATTAATTTTTTTTATTGGGTTGATTCTCCTGTATTTCTTATTTAATATCTATTTTATAATATTTTCTCTTGACTAGATCTCGAATCAAGCTGCATTGTGGAAGCTAGGTGGAGATGGGTTAATTCATTCAAACTGTGTGTGATGGTGCATTGTATACATTGAATATGGACACATTCACGTTGAGATTGCCAATGCTGGTGCATTTCTTGAGAACCCAAATGCTCAACATATTAATATTACAACTCAGACATATGCAAAACTCAAGCTTTATAATTTCCTAGTTTAATATCCAGGAGTAGGTTTGATATACCTCCCATGTTTGATATTGAATGCAGAATAACTACACAAACCTATTAAATGTCAATAATGAACTTAACTTTGATGTTAAAGTAATAACCATGCACAATAGCACTTAGAAAAAACATATACTTTGGGAAAGTGGATAAGTATGTGTATGTTCATAAGTGGGAAATGAATTGACCCAAGTATATTTAACTCTATTGTCTTAAATATTCACAAGTTATATATGGTGTCAAAGGAAAACTGGGTAGATCGATGACTATAAGTAGACAAGCACACCAATGAAGAAGTCATATGGTAATTGTTATATATCTTCCTCTTAGACTCTAACTATATCCTACTCTTCAACAACATTAAAAAACATATCTAGTTTTTACAGTCATGCAGTTCTAGAATTTTGGATTCAGTCCCCACCACACATTACTGGCTTGTTTAGCATTGGGGGTTTGACATCATTAGTTTGAGATTTTTTTTCTCAGAAAGGCTCAATACATAATCATGAAATCCTTACCCACATTTAGCCATTTCTATGTAGTTCTTGACTTTTCATCATGAACTCCTTGACTTTTACTTCTTGTTGTTTATGAACTCTTCATCAAGGTTGAATCGACCTTATTTTTCAAAGCATCAATTTCTTCCTTAGAAAACTACATCCCTGATTTGTAGCTACTGATGACTGCAACTGTTTACCTATAATTCTTTGAAATGCAACACCATGATGCTATTAAGGCTCTTAATATCTATAGGCGAGCTGGTAAACAAGTATAGTTGGAAATCTACTGTTCTAGAAGTGTTGTAATTGATGTCTTCAATTTCAAATCCTGTCAAAATTAGTGCATATACCTGTACTTTTTTGTTTTTTAAGGATGATTGTGATCCAGCATTACTTTTTTCCAAAAAAAAATGCTTCAGTGGCATTCCCTCTTAACATGTTTGAAGTTTTTATCATTATTTACTTCCTCTCATGATGCATATACATACTTTCCTATTCATTTCCAAATGTTTAATTTACGGAAACAATTTTTGTGGTAGCATTTCTAGTGGATTCATTAATTCATTAGACAATGTGATGTCTCATTGAATCATTACATATTAGGAGAAGAGGATTACATTGCAACATCTTGACTTGCAAGTTTCGTAGTAGGACAAATGAAAAGAACAAGAATAGGTGGTATTTTATGACCTTGGAGGACTTGTGACTTGACTATCACCTCAATAGAAGGAAACAATAATGCTATTGTCACTTTCTTCCTTTGTGTTTGTAAATTGAGCCATCTGCTTTGCACTTTTCCCTGAAGACCCATTTAATCATTTGCACTTTTTCCTTTAGGCATATCCTCAAGTTCCAGCATTTCATTTCTCTATATGGAATCACATTCCACCTCTGTTACTTTGTCTCGTTCTTATTTCCATGTGCATTGAATCACATTCTACTAGAATTATGGTGAATTTGTGATCAAAGCCATATATAACTGCTGTAAAGTAGACTGCTGCAATATTCTTGATTTCTTGCTTCCTTTATTACTTTCAGGTAGTTACTGTAGCTTTGAGCCATCTAATGTTCACAAATGTTGTTTCAGAATATTCTTGGGCATTGATGATGTTCTCACTGCTAGCATTCCAAAATCTTCTTGGGATTTGAAGATGTCCTCACTATTAACATTCCAGAATCTTCTTGGGCTTTGGTGATGTCATTAGTACTAGCTTTGACATCATTGACTTCATTATCACTGGATTCTTGATTACTCCTTTTTTCCTGACTTGGAATGATTTCTTCTGCTACCTTTTTACCTCTTTCTTCAATAGGCCATGTCACTTCAATTTCATTTGAATTAAATTGGATATAGTCATCCTCAAATATAACATTTCTATTGAGTGTATCTTTTTCCAAAAAAAAAAATCTGATATCCCATAGACTCTCCATTGTACCCTATCAAAAATACTTCTAACCTTTATCCTCGTGGTTATGCACTTTTTTTAGAAACAAGTACACATACATTGCAAAGAAACACTTTGGGATGACTCTCCCCTGGTTTCTCATCATTTCATGCTTCTTTAGGTGTAACATTCCTTGCAATTTTCATTGTATTTCTATCAACAAAATACACTGGTGTACTAATTGCTTCAACTTAAAAATTATTTGATAGATTTTACCTTTTATCATTCTCCTTGCCATCTCTACATCTATCCTTTGCAAATTTCTTTCTCTGTGAATGCCATGAGACTTGTAATACCTATAAAATATTGAAATGATGGTGTAATATTCACTTGTGGCCTCATGCCAACCTTACATGTAATCAAGGCTATAACTCTACACATGTGCAACCCAACATTTTATTGTATTTTTTAAATATATACTATTTTAGGCTAAGGCCAACATAGTCAACTTCCTTGGAGCTAGCACCCCACTAGCCATCTCTACATCTATCCTCACTTTGTCAAGATGGCCTCACTATTAACATTCCAAAATCTTCTTGGGCTTTGGTGATGTCCTTAGTACTAGATTTGTCATCATTATTTTCATCACAAATTCTTTTGTCAAGAGCTAAGTGTTGTCCTATGTGATTCTTTAGCTTATGGGCACCTACATCTCATGTTTCTCATGTTCATGGGTTCATCTTCTCTCCTCTTTGTGTTTATGATTTTATTAATTTATTAATTTATGGTTTGTTGGTTGTTTACATTCAATCCTTGTTTATCTCTTGTAATCTCAACATGGTATCAGAGTAGGTGTGAACTTGCCTCTTTGGATTATCTCATTTCTTCGAGGGTTTTCTAAAGTTTTTCCTTGGGTTTCAACCATATTCAATGGCACACTGCAATGCTGATCCAAAAGTGGTTCAAAATAATCTTTTCTAAGGTTTCTTCCTTTTAGAGCTTCCAAGTAAGGTTCAATTTTTACTATTTTGATCAAGGGAATTGCTTAGCGATGGAATTTCTTGGGTTAATTAGTCGATCTGTTAGACTAATGGCCAATGGAATTTCCCCAAGGGTTTCAGGACTAGGGTTTTTAGATCATCTTCATTTTAGAGTTTCAAACCCTTCTTTCATGCACACCTTCTTAGGTGTATGCAAGGGATATCTTAACCCCTTTTATCTTTAAATCTATACTTTTCCCTAATCAAAGTGGCTGGATATTCTTGGGTAGATTTTATTTAGGATGCTACTAACACACATTTATATGCACATATTTTACTACACTATGCATGTTGGGCTCTACCCATTTCAGGATGTGATGATTTGGCTCATTCATCATTGGAGTATTTCCTTATTTTTTAGGAAATTGTTGTTTTATAGTGGATGTCATGGTTGATGATGTGAGGCATATGTAGAAAAATTTAACTAGCTGGAAACCTTTCACAGTTTTAAGTTTTTGCTCAAATATATTTCCGACAGTACCAAAATAGAAGATCTGATATACTTAAAGTAAACAGAAGGCTCTAAAATATTACTTTTACACAACCTATTAGCTTTGTAACCTACCCTATTTTATATTCTCGAACAACCCTGCCTTGTGTCGGGCATTGTTAAGCTTTGCACTGACTGATAGGAACCTACTTTTTTCATATATGGGTCTTATTCCCTTTTTTTCTTGGAAGATAATGTGTTATTAACTTATTTATAAATTTATTTATATATATATAAACATATATGACATTCCCAACTCGTTCATTCCAAACTTGTTGAAAACTTGTTTGATTGTGATTGTGCGAAATAATGTTTTTTAGGACCAAAGTAAATCAATCGTATAGTGCCCTGAAGAAATTGCTAATTTTTTTAAGGATTGAAAAAGAGTCATATAGATCCGTTTGTATGTTGTCTAGGGGTTGAATAAATGATCCATAAGTGACACGTCTGTGACAGTCATGGAAAACCAGAGTGGTTGAAATAAGGGTCAAACCCTTCTGCCAATAGGAAAAGAAAATTGTGCGAAGAAGGGGTGGCCGACATTTCGGTTGGTAGAAAAGGATCTACTAGTATCACCTCAAAGAAGCACGTAGTTTTGAGTGTATTTTTCCAGGAGAGGTGGGAAGGTATGGTCAAAAATCATTGGTGGAAGAACTTTGGCCTGCATGCAAGTCTGCACTTGACAAAATAAAAACCACAAGAAGCATAAGGTGGCAACTCACAAAGAAGGAAGCAACACAGGCTAGACTAGTCGACCCCACTTAATTGTTGAGAAATTGTGAGGGAAAAGACACACCCGATGACCAATAGAAAGACAATTGTAAACATAATTGTCGGTGGAGGGCTATATCAGAGACGCTAGACCTGTTGAAATTAAGGTTTAGTAGCCACGCACATGGTTCGGTAGCCTAGTTGAAGCCGTAGTAATGGGCCTTCGGGCATCCAGGCAGGAAGTTGGAAAATGCAGATTGAAAAACAAGAGCACACATGGTCAGTCACAGGTAGCGGGTGGGATGTCGGGTGAGGTACTTGAACTGCATCAAATTGTTTATACCAAAATGATCAACAGCTAGGAAATCGGGTGCATGTAACTAAACAGTTGAGCAACAAGCATACATTCTGAGTTAGCATCCATTTGGGAAAAGAGTTGTAGAGGAATCTCTACGCTTCCATTAGAGGATAATAGAGGTCTGAGCTGAGGCTCTGCGAAATTATAAATAATAGTGGAAAAAATCAAATAAGATTTGATGACATCATCAAATTTTAGAGGGAAAAATGGAAAAACTACTTTTTCAACTCATATTTTCAACTTATCTCCCAAATTTTTTACTCAAATTTCGAGCGGGAGTACTCATTGGATGTGAAATTTAATTCCCCATCCAAGGAGTACCCATGTTGCATACTTTCGATGGGTCCTACTACACGAAAAATGAGAAATACATAAAAAAAACGTGATTGTAATCACATTTTTTTTTATGTATTTCTCATTTTTCGTGTAGTAGAGTTCATCGAAAGTATGCAACATGGGTACTGCTTGGATGAGGAATTAAATTTCGCATCCAACGAGTACTCCCACTCGAAATTTGAGTAAAAATTTTGGGAGATAAGTTGAAAATACGAGTTGAAAAAGTAGTTTTATTATTTTTTAATATTTTTACCCTTTTATTTAAAAAATGGTAAATCATCCCCCATGGTTGACATCATCATATTGAATCCTATTGGTTGTTATAAAGTTTATTTTTGTTGTACATTTTTCTTAGGAGGCCCATTTTGGACCTCAAAATTCCCCTAATGCCATATTTCCTTGTACCAAATCACTAACATTCGTGCATAGCTTTACTAAATAGAAGATATTTTCTCTCTTCAACATCTCATAATTGTAATGAACAATTGCCTCAAGATGTTGATTATCAATGAACTTTTCCTCATGAGAAGGTGTCTTATCTTGAGGAGCAATTTTCTCATCAACCGACCATTTTGAGGTAATTTATAAAGAGGATGATAGAATAAATTTAAGAGAGATAGTTAAATATGACTTCATATTTCCCTAGTTTGGTAGGGGAGGTGGGTAATGAGGCATTGATGGATCAAATATAAAAGGAAGAATTACAAACAATTTTGCATTCTTTCCAAAATTATAAGAACCCTCAGTCACTTCGTGGGACAATAGAATTCTTCTAGTGGTTCTATGACTTCCTTCAAACAAACCAAGAATTGCTGACAAATTAAAATACAAAAGCAGGATTTGGGAGCTTTCAATTCAACATTTCAGTCCTTAATCCCAAAAATTAGACAAGAATGAGATGATTTCAAACCCATATCACTATGTAATTGCATCTAGAAAATCATTGCAAAAATTATTGCATGTAGGGTCAAAATCCACTAAGTTGATTCCATGTCATTAGAACAATTTTTCATCCTTTCTGGGAAACAAATCCATTACGGAATAGGAGTAGCCCAAGAAGTAATTTATAACATCAAACCAAAAAATTACAAGCAATGTTAGTGAGTTTGTCTTTCCAAGGCATATGATAGAGAAAATTGGCTTTATTTAGGGCTACTCATTCATATATGGTTCAATGTGCAATTGGTTAACCAGATAATGAACTATCTTTCCTCAATATCTTTACAATTCTAATTAATGGGTCAGCCTATTCTTCTATCATGCCTACAAGAGACCATGGGTAGGTATGACTAATGGCTTATCTGCTATTTTTGACTGTAGAGTAGGTGGTCTCAACAGAGTTATAACAGAGTCAAAAAGAACTATAAGCTTGACAACTATACAAATAGGAATTACCCTAAACTTGACATATTTACTCTTTGTTGATTAAGTTTTTCTTTTGGATGATAGGATCAAGGTAGATGCAATTATGCTGAAGGACCCCACCCTTGAGGAACTAAAATTCCTACCTTAAAAACTACTAGGTCAAGTACTCTATAGAGATCACTTCCATTGCATACTTTCTTCCCATTTACAGTTGTAATGATGTCTCCCAAAACAGGCCGGCCATAAGCATCTCATTTTGTTGTTTTCAGTTCAAATTTTCCAGCTGGTCCATCTACAGGACCATCAAGCACCATAAATCTAGTGACACTCAATTTCTCAACAGACTCATCCAGTGCAAATTTATTACCCAAAATTGGTCAAGTAATTTTCCGAAAATTTACTAACTGATCAACAATGACACTTACAGATCTACTGGAATTCAAAATCCCACACCAGGTGATGCTCCTGATGGAGAGTACATAGAAGTGTTTATGCCAATCAAATTTCTTGAACTATCAATAAGAGGACCTCCAATGGTCCTTTACCATATGTTTGAATCACATTGTGTATTGGATGGCCAGTTGTAGCTGAACTTATCTACCCGAAAAGCCCACTAATGATAATAATCATCAAGGTGTGATCCAAACCAAATGGATTCCCAATTGCATACACTTTTTTTCCTACAAAAAGATTTTTAGAAATTTCAACTGCCATGGGTATTAATTTATCTTTTGGTGCATTCATCCATAGCACTGCAACATCGTTATCTTGATCATCTCCAACTACCTTTGTGTCATGTGTTGACTGAACACCAATAGTTACACTCAAATATAACAAGAAATTCCTGTCCTGATATGCTTTAGAAATATCTAAAACTGTCTATAATAGTGCTCACTTACCACTTGTAGATTTCATGAATCAGTTTGGAAAGGGTCTCATTAGTAAGATCCAAGATAAGCAGGTGGGAGAACTTTAATTTTGACTGTAAGTTTATTTCAAAATAACACATGAAAATGCACCAAAATGCATGTCTAGACTCTTTATAAGTTATAACTACTCATTTGAGCAGCATGCCTCAAAAATGCTTATGCAATTTGGGATATTGCATCAAAAGGCTGATTGCCAACATCATCTCTACTTTAAGTAGATATAGTTGGATGAAAGAGAAGTTTGCTAGCATTGATGCTAAAGTAATAGGGTTGGTTCCTCTAGCTGACAGAAGGAATTTTGGCAGTACGAAATTTGGCTACTACTTGGGATATTTACACACTGTTGTTGCAGGGACATGAAAGCCATCATTTGGTTGAACACTTTTGTACTCTCCTTGATTGTAAGTTAGATATCCTACAAACCATCTAATATGGTTAGCCTCCTTTCAGGTAAGGATGGACTTCCTTGACCTTTATAACGATGTTTACAATTTGGGGACTATTGTAGCTCCTGAAACAGTATCTTGGTTTGGTACCTGATGTGGATCTCATGTTTGAGTGTATGGATAGGTCCATGATTAGAAGATCATAATATGATTTGGGCAAGAAATCACCACCTCCTTTGTTTTGGTACTGTAGCAATGAAGATCACTTTGACATTCCTTTTCCAAATTTTCCCTCCAAACAACTCCTAAGGCCTCCTCAAGCTACTCGTCAAACTGATCCACACAATAGTCATCACTTTGACCCAATACTTGACAAACTCTTGCTCCAAGTTTGCTGCCCAATCACTGTGGCAACTATCACTGGTTTAGGGCATATAACCATGAGATCTTCCCCCTCCTCATTGACTTCCACATGCTTCCATTTCACGATTTACAACTGATCCACAAGTGAGGATCCAACATCTACAAGAATGCACTGAAATACATACCTTAAGCTCATTGTTTTGAGGTCTCCTTCATTGCTGCAATCTAGGCCTGGTTAGGGCATCACACAGTCCATTCTTCTAGCCTTCAATTCTGCCCAGAATTTCTCTAGATGAAAGTGGCTGCCCTTTGGAAGTACCCTCCTCCTCAACGCTGTTGTCTTGGGCATGAACCAACCCTAACATTGCTCTACAACTCTGTTTAGGTTGGTTTAGGCCTGTGGCCTTCCCACAACAGCCATCTAGGGATGAAATTGTCTCTTCCATGGGTCTAAACACCCTAACATACCCTAAAACATACAAAAATTCTCCCCTCTGCCTCGGCCCTCTATAATAGCAAATCGACCTTCATAAAAGTCACCAAGAGTGCCCTGAACTGCCCTCTTCTCCATGCTGTCAGCCCTCTTATGTCTGTGGCCCAAAACATAAGTTTTCTTCTCCTCCCTTTGTGATGGAAATGACAAGAGTATTGAAAATATTCACAAGTGTAGGCCTCCTATAACATGAGAGGTAACAAGCCAGAGGGCCAAAATTCTCCAAGTGCAGCCTGCTTGGGTGCGGTCTTCTACTGGATTAATTCTCACGCCATATGATGGGTAATAGGGTCCACCAATCATGCATTTATTTATTGGTTGGGGATGCCCACCAGCTTGGGAGGATATGTTGTCATTTTCCTACCAAATATGTGAGATGTGCACCCACACATGGGAACACCTACCCTAATAATTACTCATACATACATCAGAAATGACATGTGACAATTTTTGTAAGAGTCTTAGACTCAAGTATTCATAGATAACTGTGTTAGATGAAATGATTTTATGATTTTATGTGTTCTATTTCTGTCACTGATAAATGCTATAGTCCATTCTCATGTATGCATGAGATTTTTTTTTATCCTTGTCTCTTTTATCTTAGATGGGACTTAGTTGCATTAAGGATGTGTCCCACCCCTAAGGGATGCATCCATGGATGGATCAATCAGTGGATCTATGCTCACTGTCAGTCCCCCCTGAATGGATCCGACCACCATCATATGAAAAATGAAAGTGGGTTGGCTTATACTTTAGTGTTTCCCTATCCATGAGGTACAAGGCAACTATTGGGGACATCTCGTTTTCTTTTGAGATGTTACCCACATCCCAGAAAATTGGTGATGTAAATGCTCCTGAAGATGGGTAGATGTCCCTCAACTGTCTGAGGAATGTCTTGTTGCCACTTGTCAAAATTAGTTCCTCTTAAGTGCACTTGATGAAAAGTGGAAACAAATCTAGCATTCCCTTGGGTGCGCTAGCATGGTATACAGAGGAAGGAAAGCAAGCAGTGGTGTTACTATTAGAGCTGTCAGTAAATAAAAAATATTGGCAACAAATCTAACATTAGAGCTGTCCACTTTCACTGCATAAGGCCCATTGAAGAAATACTTTATATTTATCAACATATGAGGCCACCTTCATTGCATAAGGCCCATTGAATAGTTCGTTAACAATCACTCATTGTAAAAAGGATCAACTTTGTTAATAAGGCCCAAAATAGCTAGTAGGCTCTCAATATAAGTGGGCCCATAGATAGATAAGATTTCTATGGGTAGTTAATTATTAAGTTGAAGTATATGTAATGTTTTGTCAAGAATTATGTATGTATTGGATAATTCCTCTTGGAGGTTGCCCCCTTAAAGTGGAAATTAAACATAGCTCTCTATTTTTTATCGTCAAATAGATCTTTCTTAGGGTTTATTTCTCTTTTCTCTTGTGTTCTTAGGTTTTGCACTACATTTATGTGATTTCTATAAATTATGGAGTTAATTACACTACAAGGATGGTGGTTCTTGAGTACATTCCTTTGGATTCACAAGTTGAAAATCATTTTACAAATCCCCTAGCAAATGCAAAGTTCAAGATGCTGAGGGAGAGACTAGGTTTGGTGGAGAACACTTTCCTTGCAAAGAAAGCATTTATAGTTTTTATAAATTTCTCAATTATCTCTCTAACACTGATGGCATATCAATAGGACTGATTTATATCATGTAATGATATGCTCCAGCAGATCAATCTTCCTAGTTTCCTATGTGCAACAAAGAGAGAGAAAAGTGATGGTTGGACACTAATTTTTTGTGGAAGGAAAGTGGCAATGATATAGAGAGAGAAAGTGAGGGCACATGCATGCTTCCAATTTGCATATACCAAACTCATCCTTGTCCCAAATTTAGAACTATTGTTCAGATTTAGAATTCCAAATAGCTAGAGTTTGCTTTTACCAATTGTAGCATGTAATATCCCCAAATAGGGATAATAGAAAAATAACAATATTTCCAAAACTTGGGCACATAAAAATTTGAAAATTTATTGGTATATAAAAAATTCTACACTAAACCCAGATTTATATTCAAATCACTTATCTGATTTTTCTGCTAAAAAAAGTAAATTTCTAAGTATTTATGAACTTAGAAAAAGTACAGCAAATCCCTTTATTTATGCCCAGAAATTCCAGAAATGAAATACAATGACTTTCTTTTAATTTTTCTGAGTTAAAACATAATCAAGTATGTACATTTAAACACAAAGTACCTCAGACACTATTTTTTAAACCCTAGTCATCCTCTTGAATGTTCAAAAATATTAGAGCTGTCATTTGTGTGAGTACAATTTTTTCAGTTTCTTCTGATTAATCATTAACCTATAAATCTAACAAATCTGTATATGCCCATTAATTCAATAGTTTTGATAGTAGTAGATGGTATTGGTTGCATATTTTTTAGTTGTCATTTATCATTCATCTCATTTGATTGTACATTTTTTGTAGGTTGTTGGCCATGTTTTTCTTGTAATAACGTTTTTGGACATTTTTTTACAGCTGGTGCGCTTTTTGGAGGTTTCTCTGACACAAGAACCAGCTTAGAGGCACCAAAATTTCAGCATTTTGGGTAGCAGTTTTAGAAAATGAGAACAAAAGTTCTTCCAATGTTATCGTGAAGAATAATGTTGCAAATATTGGTGATGCTGCCAAGGTATTTGTCAACAAGAAGAAAAAAAAAGAAGATTTTTTTAGTAAGGCAAATGTCGCAGCTCCCACTGGTGCTTTATATAATGCTTATAAGGTTCAAGAGGAGAAGGAGGAAGATGTGAACCTTCCAGAACCATCCAAAGTAGTAACCGATGTTGTCAAGAGTAAGACTTCCTCAACAGAGCCCGAGAAGCAAGTACTGAAAGAAGTGGATGACTAGGAAGATGTAGCTGAGCTTTCAACTCCTATGAGTCAAGTAGCTATTTTAGTTAATAAATGTTCAAGAGACAGAACGTACTCTAGTGATTTTTTTTTTTTAAATCAAGGATCAGTGCAAAGATCTACCAAATAATTTTGAAATTTGTCCAGACACTGTTGAATTACTTGGAAATTCCCAAGCACTTGCAAGTCATGTAGGAGAGGTTGATGCATTAGCAATCACTGCAAGAGGTGTTGAAAGGCAACTGAGTGGGAATTATCTACTTGAACGTCGTGGGAGAAATATGGCTAGTTTGGATGATGATAGATGGGCCAAGCCGGTGGATGCTTTTGCTATTGGCTGTGATATGCGGATGGATTCGGGTCTAAGTGGTTCCTCTTCTATGTTTCAACTTGGCCAAAGTTCTGATACTGTCTTTGCAAGAAATACTTGTGCAGCACAAATGAGTATGAATGGCATCCTTCCTGGAGGGCCTTATGTGCAAGCACCATTTCCACAAGTTGGACTAGTGAGAAATAATTCTGATACTGATAGGTGGCAGCGTGCTTTTGGTTCTCATAAGGGTTTCATTCCTCCTCCACAGCCTTCTCTACCCACAATTCATAAATCAGAGAACTGATATGAAGTGGGAAAGGTTTTTGATGAGGATTAGTTGAAAAAATGACAAATTAAATCCATCCTTAATAAATTAACACCCCAAAACTTTGAAAAACTTTTTGAACAGGTCAAAGAAGTGAAAATTGACTCTGCATAATGTCTTCATGGTACAATATCTCAAATATTTTACAAAGCCTTGATGGAGCTGACTTTTTTTGAAATGTATGGAAAATTCTATTTTCAACTTGCTGCAAGATTACCAGAATTTTATGAAGATAATGAGAAGGTTGTTTGCAAGCGAGTTCTTTTGAACAAATGTCAGGAAGAATTTGAAAAATATGAAAGAGAAGAAGCAGAGGCTAAGAAAGAAGAAGAGGATGGTGAAAAAATCCTTTCAGTAGAAGAAATATGAGAGAAGAATGTTGTAGCACAATGATGAATGCTAGGAAATATAATGTTTATTGGTGAGATTTATAAAGAAAGTATGTTGACCGAAAGAATTATGCATGCATTCATCAGGAAATTAATTTGGTGAATTTGAACATGCAGAGGACGAAAATGTTGAAGCTTTGTACAAATTGATGAGAAATATTGGTCATATGATTGACCATTCAAATTCCAAGGAACATATTGATGCTTACTTTGATAGGATGACAAAAATGTCCAAGACCTAAGGGCTTCCCTCTAGCCTGAGGTTCGTGTTGAAGGATTTGATTGATCTGAGGAGGGATGGATGGAAACAAAGGTGGAAGGTTGAGGGCCATAAGAAAATAGAGGAAGTGCATCGAGATGTTGTACAAGAACTATGTGGACAGAGAGGCCGCTCTCGAGGTACCAATATGGGACATGTAGGTTGGAGACTTGTGACACCACTTGATCATGGTGTGAGAGGACCTACAATTCCACCTTACATGGCATGTGCACAAATGGGTTCACTTCCACATATGGGTGGGATTAAAGGGCCACAACCCCATAAGGGACCACATGACTGTCGATTCACCAGTCAAGATGATTAGATTGTCGATTGGGCTCAATTTGAAAATCAGTCTATGCCAAGCCCTTCAACACACAGAGCTTCTGATGATGGCCACTTGACTCTTAGTCCTAAGGGAGGTCTTGGAAAGGGAATAAGAGGGAGGGCTCTGCCTCTGCCATATGCTAAGAGTGCTCTAGCAAATATTCCACCATTCAGATCTTTGAGTAATAGAGGAATAGGGGTATGTCCGATTTCAGGTTGCAGTTCTGACCGGATGCCAGTTGGTATGAGAGATGAAATTTTGACAAGGACTTATGCTGCAAAAAAAAAATTATTAGCAAAATCACGTCCATAAAATAAATGTTTAGGATAATGACAGAAGAGAGTTTAAGAACTCATACTCATTAGGTGATAGAGGTGGGAAGACTACAAATGTTGAATTTCAAGAAGTGACAAGGTTGTGTCAATCATGGAAAAAACAAAGTGGTTGAAATAAGGGTCAAACCATGCTGCCAATAGGAAAATAAAACTGCACGAAGAAGGGGTGGGCGACATTTTGGTTGGAAAAAAAGGATCTACAAGCATCGCCTTGAAGAAGCACGTAGTTTCAACAGTAGTTTGTTAGGAGAGGTGGGAAGGTATTGTTGAAAGTCGTTGGTGTAAGAGTTGTGGCCTACACACAAGCCCGCACTTGAAAAAAACAAAACCACAAGAAGCATAATGTGGAAACTCACTACGAAGGAAGCAACACATGCTAGACTAGTCGACACCACTCAACCATTGAGAAATCACAAGGGAAAAGACACACAAATGACTGATAGAAGGGCAACTATCAACATAATTAGTTTGTGGATGGAGGAGTGTTATCATAGCCAGCTAGACCTGTGTCATTATAGGTTTAGTAGCCACCACACATGTGGTCGAGTAGCCTAGTTGAAGTCATAGTGATGTGTCGTCAGGCACAATATGACCAAGAATTGGAGCAACTACAGTTGACAAGCTGGGAAGCACATATATCGTAGTCATAGGTCAGCAGGTGGACTGTCGAGTCAGGTGCAGGAGCCCGTGTCAAACTTGCGCCTACATCCAAAATAGTCTTGCCTTCAAAATGGTGCACGTTATCAAATATTTTTTTTTAATAAGCATACATCCTCACGTGTCACATTTGGGAAAAGAGTTGTAGGGAATCTCCACAATTATCTTATTGCTCATGTCTTTCCTTGTACCAAATCACTAACATTGGTGCATATCATTTACTAAATAGCCAATATTTTCTCTCTTCAACATCTCATAATTATAATGAACAATTTCCTCAAGATGGTGTTTATCAACGAACTTTGCCTCATGAGATGGTGTCTCATCTTGAGGAGCAATTTTCTCATCAACAGACCATTTTGAGGGAATTTATAAAGAGGATGATAGAGTAAATTTAAGAGCGATAGTTAAAGATGACTTCATATTTCCCCAGTTTTGTAGGTGAGGTGGGTAATGAGGCATTGATGGATCAAATATCAAGGGAAGAATTACAAAAAAAAATTCACTGTTTCCAAAAGTATAAGAACCCTCAGCCACTTC
Source organism: Pinus albicaulis (assembly GCA_034641835.2). NCBI lineage: Eukaryota > Viridiplantae > Streptophyta > Pinopsida > Pinales > Pinaceae > Pinus > Pinus albicaulis. The sequence continues at coordinate 26,141 of JAXQQM020064615.1, read as the reverse complement.
ACGGGATAATATAATTCTTCTAGGGGTTCTATAACGTCCTTCAAACAGAGCAACTAAGAATTTCTAACAAATTGAAATACACATGCAGGATTTGGGAGCTTTCAATTCAACATTTCAAGCTTTAATCCCAAAAATTAGACAAGAATGAGATGATTTCAGACCCATATCACTATGTAATTGCATCTACAAAATCATTGCAAAAATTGGTGCATGTAGGGTCAAAATCCACTAAGCTGATTCTGTGTCATTAGAACAAATTTTCATCCTTCCTGGGAAACAAATCCATTATGGAATAGGAGTAGCCCAAGAAGGAATTTATAACATAAAACCAAAAAATTACAAGAAATGTTAGTGATTTTGTCTCTCCAAGGCATATGATAGAGAAAACTAGCTTTATTTAGGGCTACTCATCCATATAGGGTTCAATGTGCAATTGGTTAACTAGATAATGAATTGTCTTTCCTCAATGTTTTTGCAATTCTAATTAATGGCTCAACCTATTCTTCTATCATTCCTACAAGAGACCATGGGTAGGTATGACTAATGGCTCCTTTTCTATTTTTGACTGTAGAGTATGTGGTCTCAACAGAGTTGTAACAAAAACAAATCAGATTCAAATTTTATAGATATAGAAGATAAAAACAAATGTCAATGTATTTTTTTTATTGTTACTTGACTCTGCCATGGGCATGTTATAGGAAATTTGATTGGAAAAAGGATGGGGAAACAATGCATATCACGTCTTGGATATGGTTCATTCGCTGTTAGATATCGCTTAGCCACTTGAGCCATCAACTTTGGAAATGTTTCTAGTAGGAATTCCTATGGTTTTTAATATTGTGATTATTTCACCGCATGGTTATTTTGGGCAAGAAAATGTTTTAGGAATTCCAGACAAGACATTGGTGGATAGGTAAACAAATCTTTTATAATTGCAATTTCCATTCCATGATATCCTCTCTTTATTGTTTGATTGTATTTTGGATGTTTCTTTTGATTTTGTTTTGTCTTTTAACTATGAAATTGAAAATACTTCATATCATGTTCATTTAAACAAAAACCAAAGCTTTAAGATGAAATTAGTATTACACTATATTGATTGGAATCCTTATAGCTATTTTGTGTTAAAATATTTTCATGACTATAAGAAAAGGTTACTTTCATGTTGTTATTTGAGTACATGTTGTTTATGTACTTGACTAAGTTCATGCATTAGAAAATGAAATGTTGTTGTGAATAATATGACAAGGATTAAACATCACACCTCATATTATTTGTTTTCATAAGTTATCTACAGCTTGAGCTTTTTAGCATATAACTTAGTGGACATGATTTTTCCTAAGCTTTCCTTGAAATTTGAATACTAAGTTACTAAGGTGTTATTTTCTATATATGGTGACATTTTATTTTCTTGGTTTATACAGGTTATCTGGCCACATTATAGTGGCAATTATTGCCCTAGTGAAGAAAGTTTGTTCGAGTTTCTTACTTGTATGGGGAAAAATGACTTTGACATTGATGATGTTGAGGTATATGTCATATAAACTATTTATAGTCTAATTTAGTTTATATTATAGTGTTAATTGTCTTTCATGTCTTACACTCTACATTGTATCTTCTTTTGTTTTCAGAAAATGAACTCAGTATTGATGGTAAGAAGCAGGAATCGAAAAAAGAGGGGAGCAATAACATTGGAGTGACAAATGCAAAAAGAGAGAGAGGAGAACTAGTCTGGTGATACCCTTAGAGCCAATATCCCACATAAGACACACATATAAAGACTGATGGTCAAGTCTTCCGAGTTTGTGAATTCACCTACAATGCCTTGACAACACAATGATAATGTTTTGAAGTGATGAAACATCATTTTGTGTGTAAATTGTAGTCCAACCAATATTAAGTTGGAAACCCATATTGTAATACTTTAACATTTCATATAATATAATTTATGTGTTTGAAAATATTTATAGTTGCATTTGATATTGTTTAGTATTCTAATTAACATATGCAACTTTGTGTTTTGATATTAGATGAACATGCACATTGTATGACATTTTTTAAATCATACAAATTAATTTATGTTGATTAATAATAAACACAAAATCAATTTGAAACTACTAAATTAGTACTTTATATTGATTAATGATGAACACAAGTAAAATGAATATACGACTAAATTAGTCATTTATAATGATTATTAATGAAAGTAAATGAAATGAATATAAACTACTAAATTTTTTGTTTATATAATGAATATGAAACTATCAAAAAAAGATAAATGACTATTGCAAATGATAAATTTGTGATTACAAATGACGATTAAATTTTGCATATATACGACTATTAGTAGCTAATTTACAATATCTTATAACATGACCAAAATTTAGTCATATTTCATCGGTCATTAATTGATTTCAAATTATGACTAAAACTTGCATATATATGACTATTAGTACCTAATTTACAGTATCTTATAACACGACCAACATTTTGGTCATATTTCTTTGGTCATTAATCGGTTTTCTCAGGTGATCATATAGTAATATATTTTGTTGTATATTTGGTCATTAATTGTGACAATTAATGACCAAATTAATGACCAAATCAGTGACTAAATTAATGATCAAATCAATGACTAAATTAATGACCAAATCATTTTCTAAATTAATGACCAAATATACTACTAGACAACAAAATTGAGATAAAAAATTAATGACTAAGATAAAAACGACTAAAAGTTGGTCACGTTATAAGATACTGTAAATTAGCTACTATTGGTCACCGACCGAAAAATAGTCGTTTATATGCAAATTTTAGTTGTTTTTTTAGTAATTAATTAGCCATTTTCTACTAGTGATGACAACGTTGTTAATTTGGTCAAAGTTGACCCAATCAAGATGTTCCAACCCCTTTTCACACCTAAGGGTGCTCAATTAAGCTGCCAAGATTGTTTTAATTTTGCATTAGCATTGATTTATTCATTATTAAGAAGACTTATGGACCTCCATTCTCCTTTTATTCATAAAAAAAAAAGTAAAACAAAATTTAATATTCCAACTAGCTCATGGCTAATTGGGAATATTACAGAGTTTCTCAAACAAAGTTAGCAACATCCAAAAAGAGTGGATCCCCATTAAGTATGTGCAAGAAATTTAAATATTTTCTATAATAGACTATTACAAAATGGGTCTAGAGTGAGGACAAGTGGCATTGGCAAGGTATCTCTCTCCTGAAATTCCTTACAAGCTAGTTGTAGATGATGTCCACTTAACCTGTGGTTGTATACAAGCCATAGATGTAGCTATTGATGTCTATGGTTGTAAAGATGCAAAAATTGTGTTTCCAAGACCAAGGTATCCACTTTATGAAGCATTGTTGGCATACAATGTCACTGAAGCTAGGCAATATAATTTTAATTACAGAAAGGTATTGGGAAGTTAATGTAAAACACCTTGAAACAGTAGTTAAGAAGAACACAGTAGTAGTCATTCTTGTCAATCCCAATAATTTTTGGGGTGTTGTTTTCAATCATGAGCATTTATCCAAGGTTGCAGAGATGGAAAACACACTATGCTTATCAATAATTTATGAGTATATGCACTTAAACTCTGCCCAGTGGCTGGTACCTATCTGGTAACTTAAAAGCAAGATGAAAACATGATTCAAGTCGGCCTCAAAGTCTAATTTCTCTTTCAACAGTAATTGCCCATAATATAGATACGAAATTGGGATCATAATGGGAGTATTCTGGGAAGCTCAGATTTAAGTTCCATTCCTGATTTTTTGCGTACCTTTTACCCTTCATGTGTGGATTTATATGGACGCTGGGATTATTTTTTTACACTGATGCTTTTATGACAAGTTATACAGTTTGAACTTGTTTAAATTAATAATGGCCCATGTTAGCTCCAGCTGAAAAAAATCTCATTGAATAATTCAAGTTGGTGAGGACCTCCATAGTAGAATTTTTGAACCACAACACATTGAATGTAATATGAACCTCATTTCTAATTTATTGATTGGGCTATCCATAATTTGTCTTCAAAAGCATTGATAGCCTGAGAGAGGCTATTTATGAAAGGAACTCCTTTGGAAATGAAAGGTTAAGACCTTAAATGCATTTATTTGGCAAGGTGCCATGCTTAATACTGCTTGCAACTTTTTGGCCCACTTAAAGTGTGATTTTTTCATCAAATAAAGAATTCTTTCTATTATCCCAAATTGTGGAAGTATTGGTCTTGTGGGATAGTTATTTTAGGCTCCTGTCTTGATTAATCCTTCTCAACCTCTCTTTCAAATTATAACAGATTTGGGAACATAAAAAATCTCTAAAATATAAATTTTCTTGGAATGTTTTCATTTTTAGGTATTCTATATTATAAGCTTAAAACCATCTATCCCATATCATTTGGGTCAAACTGCATTCCAAAATACTATATCAACTAGATGGAATTATCCTCAAGAAAGGCTTGGTAAAGCCTCAAAATTTTTCAAAGTAGAAAGATTTTTCATGGACTCTTTCTCCAATGTGCAACAATGCAACTACCTCAATAAATAAATAAATAATATTTGAGGTATTTACAACACCTCAAGACTTGTCCAAGGAAAGAGTTAACAACAATGAATTAATTAATCTTCCACCAGCCTCACATAAGTAAATCCCAAGCGACCAAATCCATGGTTGAATGTGCAAAATGAAGTAGTCAAATCCAAAAATAGTAAGTGGGCAACCACAAAAAAAACAAATCCAGGGAGAAAGGAGTGAAATATGGGTTTGACAATGCCAAAACTCCATGGAATTTAAATAAGTATTCACCTTGAAGAATAGTAAGAAGTGACTCCACAAGTTTTCCCTACAAGGATATGTTCCAAATTTATTAAGATGACTAAGTAATGTGCCACCTTCCCTTTGCAAGTGTGAATTTTTTTTCTAGGGTCATTGACCAAAAATATTGTGTATTTTTTCTGAGTGTGTCCTTACATTTATTGCTCATATCATCTGAAACTAAATGGTAGAGGTAACTCAAATATTTTTCAAATAAATTTCATTCAAAATTTTTACATCAGACTTACAAGTTTGGGACTGTGGGAATCAAATTTATGCAAAAACATTGAAACTGTGGTGAGCTGCCAGCTAGAAAAAATTTCTACATATGTCTACCTAAATATTATAAGAACCCACTCTGAATTGGCCCAAGGAAATGCGAAGAGCATACACCCAATGATAAGTAGCACCAACATCCTCTGCAATGCCAATCAAATCCACAATGGTATCATACGATCAACTCTAGATAACAATGAATCTACAAATGTAGCTCCAAAACTAAGGTCGACATTTGATATCAGTTTTTTCTTGAGCATGATTGGAGAGAAAAAGAATGAACTTCAATTTTGAAGTGAAGTCATATTTTGTCCTTTAGTCTATTTTATCGCTTAGTGTTGTTTCTCTTGTTAGCACTGTTATGAAATCACATATATTCAAATGAGTTATTTGTTTAAAAAGAATAGCTTGCTTCTTAAGTAGTATAAGGGGTCATAAAGTTATGTTGAAAGGTCATGGTTAGGAATTCATGCTTATAAATTCATCATTGTAGTGAGTTGGGAAAATTATCCCAACCTTCATCTCACCAAGGCCTTGGTTAGTACAAGAGACCTCCCTTTTTATCAAACTGAGTTAGAATTACGAGTGGAGGCATCATTGCTAGCATTTTTCTTCAACCTCTGTTCTATTAATCACCTATACATATAAATATAAAATTATGCTTGATAAAATGATTTCATCCTTTGTCAAACTACATTAGCATTACGAGTAGAGGCATCATTGCTGGCCATTTGCTTCTACCTCCGTTCTATTAATTACTTATACATCTAAATGTAAAATTGTTCTTGATAAAGATGATTTCACCCTTCGTACTCTCCTCTCTTGAATTTTTTTTATGTGTTTTCCTTTTCATTTGAGTCAAGTTCACATTGTTGAGGCATTTCATTTTCATCACTCTAAACTAATAGCCATAGATAAAATCATTCTCAACACCCTCTCAAAAGAATTATTTCAAGGTGAAACTTGTGTCATTCAAGACTCAAACAAGTTCAAGTTGGTGATCTACTGACTAATATACCCATCCATCAAAAAAAATTGTCCTTATGAATGTATTCATGCATCGCCATCCATCAAAACAAACCATCCTTATAAATGTATTCATGCATAAAAACTTATAATTAACAAGCAACGGATTCTCATAACACATAATGATGTTATAGAAATTAACTTGTACAACATTAGCATTAACTTTTAAACAACACATCCACATGGAAGGAAATGAAATCCACATTCCAAAGCGAGAACATAAAAACCACAATCAATCAAGCTACCTTGTTCCTGTAATTTCCATGAACTGTTGAACTTTGTCTCGGTGTCCTCTACCTAGCTTATTGTGTGGGGTAAAAAATAAAAGTGAGAAAACCCAATGGAGAATATCTTCAATTAAGAACTACAAAATTTCACTTTTAACACAAAGAAAAATTTAGCTAAAGTATACCTTACTACCTTTATGTTGTTGCATCAGATTTTAGCCCATGATCAAATGTGACTTTGTCTAATTAGACAAACTAGCTTACTAATGATATTTTTTTCATAAGTGTATAGATTAAGTGATAAAAGTTGGTTTGGTGTTGAATCTAAAAAGTTAGTTAGTTGTCTTAGAGAGTTAAATGAAGAATGTGGGAATTTAATGTATAGTCAGGTATAATGGGCAGGTCAGGGTTTTAAATAGAGTTTGAGTCCCATATAAAGGGTTGCACTAATATTGGAGGTATTGAGTGTTGGTGGTTATCAATTGGATACAAAGCAATAGACAACTTCAAGATATTGATATTGGGCCTGTAGATGTTCATTTGAAGGAGATATTCCAACTGTTCAAAGTCATTTATTTTATTCTTTTTTTTGGAGAATTGAATCAAGAAGTAGATCATTTGTCAAAAGAGGCTCAATGTTTGCCAACATGTCTTTATCTCCTTCGATGAAATGAAGGACAATGTTTCTTCATTGTATGTTTCAACACTCTACAACTACTTTTTTTTTTATCAGCAAGCATAGGCCTCCTTCTATTAACTATTTAGATGTTCACATACAGTGATTTGCCGACACTCCAGAAACTAGACCATGTGTCCAAAATTACAAAAACTTCTCCGCCCATATTAGGAAATCGGAGGAAATTCTAATCTGATGGCCCTTAACAAAGGTAGTATAGCCAGAACTCCCGCTTTTAACTAGCTAAACCTACTAAGATTGTGAACTATAGACATTACGGGGCTGAAACCACACAAATAACTAATCATAGCAAAAAAGGTTCCAAGGAACCTAATCAGTCCTGGTCTTGGTCCTCCCCTCCCAGCCTTTCCGACTCTTTCTTGATATCGTCTTCCTCTTCTTCACCATCCTCGGCAGCTTCCAGCGGGAGCGCATTTTTGAGCAGTAGAATTTCGAGATATCCAGCTATGACCCTGGTGTCCTGCAAATTGCCAAGGCTTTTTTCCAACGCTTCCCTAATGCTGCTGATATTTTCCTTGATCGCTTTCCCAATTCTCCTCTTCTCCTGAATCATATGGCCCAGGAGGATTCTTGACACCCAGACCAGGTGCACCTCGACTCCCCTCCCATACTCTCGACACAGAGACTTAACCAGGTCCACCTCCATTTTTTAAATGGCACAAGCATACTAGTCATCGTTCTCAGTGAAGAACATAGCCTCCCAATCTCATCAACCTCCCCATTTCTCTGGATGAGAAGACTACGTAGTTGTTACACCCCTCGACTCCTCTCCTATCCCACTCCCTGTTCCCTGACCCATTTAGTGGAGACCTAGAAATGCATGGCCTGCCATCCTCTCTTATATATGTGAGCATCGACGTACCTCCTCCACAACCTCCAGTGCTGCTCCACCACCTTTCCGTCCGACCACCCCGCTGCAACAAACATCAATAATGGTGCCCCTACCCCTTCCCGACCATATATGCCCTTCCTGGTCTCCATAATCTCCTCTGCTTCCTTCCCTCCACCTTCCAGCAATAATACCTTCGTACACACGCAGACTGGGACCAAGGTGGTGCCTCTCCCCCTCAGGATACTGCATCCCCAACACCTCCGCCTCCATTTTTCCATCCTGCCTATTACTAATCGTTATCACTATCCTTCCCCCACTTAAAATTTCACCCCCAGGCGTGCCTGCAGCCACATCGTCATTTGCATGCATCCACCACGTGCTCAACCCCGTGGTGAGCGCCTGGTACCCCTCCTGTCGCCCATGGGACATCGTCACTCGGTTCCGGGGAGCACTCTACAACTACTTATCTTTCTTGTTTTGTGCTTATATAGTTTGGGACCACTACGAGCCCAGTAGCTCGAGTTGTAGCATTGTTTTTTGACTTTGGAGGCCATTAAAAGCCTCATTGCAGCATTCGTTTTGGACTCTAGAAGCCATTTAGAGCCTTATTGGTTATGTATTTTGTCGACGATATCATTGATATTTATTCCAATTGGTTCCAATTTGATATATGCAACCTTACATGGTATATAAATGAGAAGAATTTCCATATTTTGTCTCTAATGTTTTAGAATCATGGTTTATAATCTTAAAAATATATTTTTTTCATTAAAAATTAATTATTTTATGTATTTTTTCCAATTCTAGTTTATTAAACCCGGTTCTATCTTAGTTTGATCCAGTTTTGGTTGGAATCATGGTTAGATAGGCGGCCAGTTCCAATTTTTAAAACTATGCTCATAGTAGATAAGATATAGAAACATAAAGTACTACTTGTTATTTACCTCTCCAAAAATGTAACAGAACCATTAAAGGAGGATCAAAGCAAGCTTTAAATAAAATCTTCAACGAAGAAAAGTAAACAAAAATGCTTGATGTTTCTAGTCCTTAACATAGATTTCTAAAGAAAATTTGCATTCTCTAAGATGATTCCATACACCAATTATTTTCTAAGGAACACCTCTTGGGGAATCCCAAACAATTCTTCCCCATATTCATAGATGAAATCTCTAGTAAACCTGTTGGTGTAGACTAGTGCAACTCACCTAGGTGGATTTGAACTAGACACCTACTAGCACTAAAATAGTATAATGGCCAACAACTTTGGTGATAACTGGTTGAGCTAACCTCTTAGACTAGTTTTGTGCATCATTTGTGGAATAGATAAAAAAATTCACTCTTAGTGTAGAAAGTGTCCTTAAAAAAAAAAAATTCTTGAGTTGATATCTTCTCAATAAGTCAAATTTTCTTACAGTATTTTTATTTGGGAAAAAATGTGCTTCTTTTGTCAACATTATTTCATATTATGTTTTATTTCAGAGCATTTTTCTTGAATGTGGAATTGTGTATCATGTAATTGTCAATGTAAAGGAACAATATGAACATGTTGGGTGTTTCAATTTTGTTTTGCAGCTTGAGAAGAAATTTCGGCTCATTGCACTAGAAACAAGTTGGAATAAACATGTAGATGAGTGGTTCTCTCAAGTTTCTACTAGTCATATAGGCACAATTTCTGTTATCTTAGCTACAAAATGAAGAGGTAATGGAAAGAAACCTCAGAAAAACAATGCTCCATAGTAATGGCTACTCCAAAGGATGCTAGAGCTTTGAAGATTGTTTATTGGTGTAAAGGTGGAAGTTTCTCCACCCAATTACTTCAGTTACCATGTGCAATAACAAAACAAGTTGGATGAAGAGGTGTGTGATTTTCTGTACATTTATTAATACATTCTAATTGACATTAAAATATTATCTCATCTTATCTCACTCTAATGTTACCACAATTTGTTTCATTCCAGAAGGATTAATGAGAATACCTAGAATTTTTATGTATAAGGTTGTGATATCCCTAGAAGAAGTAGACACTATACTTGGAGGGAAGTTGTTGAAAGTTCTAGGACTGTGTCACTGCTTACACTTCAGGTTTTTCTATATTTCTTTTGTATTTAGTCACTCTAAATAATTTGACATATACATGCAAACACTTAAGTAATTTAAGATCTGAAATTATCTCAATTATAACTTGTTGAACACATTTATAGGTTAGGTATCTTGATGCTTATATCAAATGGAAAGATATTGTATACCCATAAGATCATTTTCCTAATTGTAAGGCTGTGGAAAAAGAGGGTGTTTCTTTTAGGAATGATACCTTTTGTGGGAAAATATATGAAGGTGGTGAGGCTAAGAATTTATTGGACATTGGAAACCTGTAAGACATTCCTATCTTTTTTGTCAAACATGGTTGAAAAATTGAAGAGATTGAAGGTAGTGTATTCCATGTTTCCGTCGAGCTGTTCAAATATATTTGTTCCCTTTCATTATAATGTGGTGGATGTGTGATGTGATGAAGTTTTCTATTAATTTTTTTATTAATAAATAATCTTTGGCTTGAAGCAGGTTTGTGTTAGAAACGATTCTGGTTTAAATCAAGTTTATGTTAGCAATGGGTATGTGAAGAAGGAAGTGACTAGGTGCAATCCTGTGTTATTGAACACAACAGCAATATAGATGTTGTCCTATCTTTTAAACCTAGTATGTCCTAAAAAGAGTCGGATTCCCATCAGTCATAGGGATTATTCATCCTTCAAGTGCTTCAGGAAATCAATCAATGTAGAGGACACCATCATAGAATCCATGAGTAGCTGCAAGTATAACCATTTTGTTCCTCCTTATGTTTTACTCTAAACTCACAGGAATTTCTCACCGTTGTATTTTAATCATTCATCTGTTGCATCTTGTGCTTTTGGATTCTTCATCGGTAGTCACATGGACACATTGTATGAACCCATCACAACTACACTAATTATAAATGCTAATGGAAGCAGAGTATGGAGTCTGACTCACTACTATTGTGAAGCATAATCCCATGACTATTATTACCAAAATACCAATTCTAACTACTAACAAAGATAGAGGATGACCTATAAGCTTATGTAGCGGACGACCACTTAATACTCGTTTTACCTTTTCAAATATTTTATGACAAAAATTTGATTGAGAGTATCTATTCAGCCAAATTTTCCCAACTCTGGCACCTCCCCAGGTGAGACATCCGACAGTCCCCTAGGGGATGATTAAGAGTTTATATTCAACCAAATTTTCCCTATACTATCACTTACCCAAGTGAGACAGTGCACCAAGGAAAATTAAGAGTATCTATTGAGCCAAAATTACCTTAAGACTCACACCTACCTAGGTGGGAAAGCCCACTAAGGATCGATTTAGTAAGAGTATCTATTCAACCAAATTTTCCCAAGGACTTTCACCTGACCAGGTGAGATATTCCATTAGGATAAATTAAGAATATCTACTCAACTAAATTTTCCAAATACTTTCACCTAACTAGGTGAGCTTGCCCACTAGGGGCAATTAAGAACATCTACTTCAGGGGAATTTTCCCAAGACTTGCACTCACCCACGGGACTCTGGCTAAGGAACAAAAAAACCCTTGTTTCACCACCCATCCAAGCCCAGGTTGACTTGATTTTTTATCTCAGTATTCAATTGATGAATTTTAACTAAATATTCCTCTTTTGTTTTTTCTATAACTGGTGAAAATTCTAGTATAAGATTTGCAAGTCGGAGGATAATCTGATAAAAGTAACTAGAACCTTCCCATGGGACATCCTGCTAGGGTGATTAAGACTATCTATTCATAAAAATTTCCCAAGAGTTGTAGCTACCCAATTGAGAAGGCCCACTAGGGACAAGCCTACTAAGGCAATTGAGAATATCTATTTAGAAAAAATTGTCTAGGACTTGCAACTACCCAGGTGAAATAGCTCAATGGAGACAAACATGTTTACGGGAATTTGAACCTTGGTTGGGGAATAACAACACCCCTATTTTACCAACCAACCAAACCCCATTCAACTTGTCTTTGACTCTGTATATGTATGTGTTTTCCTTTTCAACTCTTTTCTCTCTTTTTGATACTTGTTTATGGAGTCTTGGAAAAGTTGACATAAGTTCAAACCCAGTAGAACCATCCATGCAAATTTTGTTTAATCCCCATAGCCAAGAACATATTGTACTAGAGTCAGAGAACTAGGAAATATATATTATCCATGTCTATCTTTTACATGCACATATGGTCATTGATTCAATTTGTTGTTGGTTATCACATTCACTACTACAATATAAAGCCAAATGTTGAAAGAGTTTGGTGATGGAAAATAGATCATTTATCACCTAAGCAGCTCAACTTGTTTTTTTTTGTTTCCTAGACTATTTGCAGTGCCTACAAGGCTCAAGACAGAACCCCCTAAATACAGGGATTGAGTATGGAAATAAAATAGTTAATCACCTAGAAAACTTAATTCACTAAGATGTTAAGTTTTTTAATCTCCTACAAAATGCGTGATGGTTTTTTTCATTTGGGAAATAGTATGTTGTCATTTTTTGTTTTAAATCACCATGAAAATGGTCATTAAATTTATGAAAGGGTTCAAAATTGTGCCACTTTGTAATATCAATTTTCTAAATGCAAGCCATATTCTTGCAAAATATGTTCCCAAAAGGTTTTTTATACTGAAAAATAGAGACAACATTATCAATGGGAAATAAATAATAATTTTTCAAGCCCCTCAAAGTGTTTTAAGGTCTACTCCCATTTTCCCTCTCTAGTGATTGTTTTAGTCAAGGCTAAGCATATTCATAAAATTATAAATTGTCTCAAGATAAATGGGTTATTTTAGTGTTCAGCATAACTGTAAACTGTATATCTATCACTCAAAATATTTACAAATGATAGGGCTATACCTATGGAAGAGAAGCTTTGCATTAAATAGATAAGTATTCTTTTGGTCCTATAATATGATAGAGCTTTAAAGATAGTAATATATTTACACAAGGGACATTCAACGATACGTAGTGTAGCAATTGTGCCCCAAAAGTCATAGAAATAACTTCCTCTTGCTGATTTTGTCTTTGACATGTACATTACTTTGCAGTTGGCTAACACTACCTATTCCATATTGGTGTAGCATACAACTCTTCATAGCACAAATATACATTTAGCCATCTTGATTTATTCATTGGAGCATATGCATACTTTACACATAATAGTTAACTTAGTTCATATAGATTACAATCTCAAACTTGTTATAATACTTCTTATAGAATGGATTAAATGTATTCTACTTGTATGTTTGGTACTTCCCAAAACTTCATTTACACCTCCACCCAATTTTCATAACTTCCATAACCATTAGGTAGGTACTTGCAACTTTGATGTTATTTTTCTTGTTTAGTAAAATATTTTCCAAGACTTTACAAAGTTTTATAATTTCTCGAAAGTTGTATAATTTAGAATTTATAAAGTTTCAAGGTTTATACTTTTTAAGTCTAGTTCTTTAAAGGGTGCTATCTCAATGGAAGAGCACCTGCTTTACAAGCAAGATGTTGGTGGTTTTGATTCCATCGTGCCCTAATGTTCATATGGAATGGTGAAGAAGGCTCTTTTGACCATCACCAATGATCTTATGGTGACATTATTTGACCCTCACCAATGAGCTTATGGTGAAATTTTTTGACCCTCACCAAAATATGAAATGGTGAGGGTCAACGACCGCCACCCTATATGTGCATCAATAGCGACAAGCATGAAAGGTCCATCACCATAATTCATTGTTGTTTAAATGAAATGGTGACGGATACTATCCGTCATTATAATAATTATTCATGACGGAACTTGAATGTCACCACAACACCTATATTTTTGGTGACGGAGGCTAAGGTCCATCACCATTGCACATATAAAATCGTGATGGTCACTATCCATCATTATAAACCATTATTGGTGATGAACTTTGAATGTCACCACATCACCTATACTTTTGGCGACGCCTCCTTTGGTGACATTCAGTTTTTTGTGACGGTGGCTCTTTTGACCATCACCAATGAGCTTATGGTGACATTTTTCGACCCTCACCAATGTCCTTTTTTCTTTTAGTGAGAGAGAAAAATCCAACTAGTCTAGAAGAAATGATCTAAAATTCAGTGAGTGTTGAGGCCAACCTCTTGATTAAGAAGTCAAAACTCAAAACTGAACGTAAAGTAACAATTAAAGAGGAACCTTACGATTTTCGAGTCATCAACACGGTGTAATACTCACAATGATTGTGCTGGTCATGCTTGACTTTCGCAATTATTGTTGCATGCGACAAAATAAGAAACATTTTTCATGGCTATCGGCTGTTACATGTGTAACAACCAAGAAAACGTTTGTATTATTCTTCAAAAAACATGATGATTAGGAAAAATACATACAGAAAAGAAACAAATAAGTAACATCATCTTGTAAAATATATATATTGGGAAGGAAAGAAGATGTTTTGGAAAAAGGGAAAAAAAACTGAGTGTAATAGCTGCCACAGAAGTGGTTTTCAACTGTTACAAATTGTCTGACTATGCACCGAAAAGAGGTTTTCACAATCAGATTTTTATTATTATTTTTATTCTTTTTAATTTTTTTAATTTTGAAATAGGTGTAACAGCTGCCACACGGGTAGTTTTTAGCTACTCCACTTATTGGAATTTCAAATTTCAGGCTGCACAGAGGAACATTCCCCTCCTACTGTAACATAAAGATCAGAGTTCGTGAGAATGTTAAAAAAATATTCCTTTGAAGCAGGTTGATGATATAACCTTAGATGGTGCCCATTAAACAATAATTGTGTCTTGGCACTATCAATGGTGACCAATTGTATAGTCCCATTGTCAAAGGTCATGTCTACTTTGTAAGGACCTAGCCATTTGGTGCAAAACTTGCCTTTGAAATTCTTGAATCTTGAATCATATAAGAGAGCCCAATCTACTTTCTTAAATTTCTTCTTCTTTATGAACCTGTCATGCCATCTATCTCTTTTTTTTTGAATGATCTTCGTCTATTAAATGGCAGCCAAACATTTCTCTTCCAACTCATTGAGTTGGTTCAATCTTTTTATTTGAGCTGTGCTTAAATCTAGATTGACCTGCAATGTTTTTCTTAACGTCTTTATTTTGAACTCTATGGGGAATAAATAATTCTTACCATACACCAATTCATATGGTGAGAAGCCTATAGTATTCCTCCATGTTGTTCTATAGGCCCACAACACCTCTGGAAGTTTCTCGGCCCAATTTCTTCGGTGGCTGGCTACTATCTTTGTTAAGATTCACTCAATAACTTTATTGGTTCTCTCTACTTGACCATTTTCTTGTGGGTGATAAGGTGAGGTGGTCCTGTGATGAATTCCATACTTCTCAACCAGCTTCTGAATCAAATGAGATGTGAATTAGGTCCCTCCATATGTCACTATCTCCCTGGGTATCCCGAAGCAAACAAAGATATCTTCGAACATGAAGTCTGAAACAGCTTGCTTTGTAGCTCTAATTAGTGCCTTTGCTTCGACCCACTTTGTGACGTATTTAGTGTAGACCAATATGTATGCTTTTTTCTGTGATGAAGGATTGATCGACCGTACAAAATCCAGGGCCCATTTCCCAAATGGCTCTATCACTATCTGAAGTTGTAATGACATCTCATTTGATTTCAGAGACTAGCCCATCCTTTGACAGCTATCACACCCCTTCACGAAATTCTTGGCATCCTGGAATATCGTTGGCCTGTAGTACCCTATTGAGAGTACTTTATATCCGGTCCTTTTGTCAGCGAAGTGCCCTCCATAGGGTTCCTTGTGAAAAGCTTTCAAGATATCAAAAACCTCATCTTCTCTAACACACCACCTAATCTGAAAGTCTGGTCCAGTGTGATAGATATTGCCTTTTATCCAGGAGTAGCTAGCACTCTGTTGTATGATCTTCTTCTTTTCTTTGGAAGATAAATGGTGTGGAAATTTTCCTGCAGCAAGATAATTGGCTATATCTAGATACCACGATGAGAGAGTAGATATGGAAAAAATATATCCATCTAGAAAAGAGTCCTCAGTAGGAGTGCAATCATCACCTATAGTTAATCTAGAAATAAAATCAAAAACGACATTATCTTTTCTAGGTTTATCTAAAATAGTGATTATATCAAATTCCTGTAACAGCAATAGCCATCGTGTAACTCTACCATTGGTAATAGGTTTATTCATTAAAAATTGAATTGCAGCATGGTCAGTGTGTACAAATACTTGATACCCAATGATGTAGTGTCGAAATTTGTTGATAGCATGCACAACTGCTAGGAATTCCTTCTCATTCATTGTATATTTGAGTTCAGTTGAAGGTAAATTATTGCTGATGTAGTAAATGGCAAAAGGTTTATTTTCCTCCAGCTGCCCCAAAACAACACCCACAGCTATATCAGATGCATCTATGGTGATATGGAATGGTAGTTTCCAGTTTTTCCCTCACAAAACATGTGTTGTTGTTACACAGTTCTTTAACTTCGAAAATGCATGCTCACACTTTCTTGTCCATACAAATTCCACATCTTTCATGAGCAAAGAAAACAGAGGAGATGCAATCTTTGAAAATTTTTCTATAAATCTCCTATAGTACCCTGCATGTCCCAAAAAACTATGTACCTCTTTTTGAGTTCTAGGAGTTGGGGTTTTCAAGATTACCTCAATTTTTTCAGGGTCTAACTTGATTCCATCTGCTAAAATTAAATGTCCCGGCACAACTCCCTCGGTCATAATCATGTGGCATTTCTTTGTGCTCAAAGCAACATTAGTTTGTTCACAACATTCCAACACCTTTTCCAAATTAACTAATGTTGTTTCAAAAGCATCCCCGTAGGGTGTAAAGTAATCCATGAAAATTCCAAGATAGTCATTCAAGAGATCCGAAAAGATACCCAATATTTCCCTTTGAAAAGTTGCTGGCACATTACAGAAGCCAAAAATAAGGACTCTATATGCGAAAGTATGCCAAGGGCAGGTAAAGGTTGTCTTATCTTGGTCTTCCAGGGCAATCTGTATTTGATTACAGCCACTGAACTCATCTAGGAATGAAAAAAATGTTTTATGAGAGAGAGTATCAAGGACCTGGTCAATGAATGGTAAAGGTAAATGGTCCATTTGGGTGGCCTTGTTAAGCTCTCTATAGTCTACACAGACTCTCCACTTGTTGTTCTTATTTGGAACAATGAAAAGTGAAGATACCCACTAACTATAAGAAATGGGGTGGATGAAATTAGCGTTAAGAAGTTTCTATAATTCCTCTTTCACTATCTCCTTAAGTGCGAGATTCATTCGACACTACAGTTGTCTAACTGGTTTGTAGTCCTCTTTGAGGTTAATGCGATGAGTGCATAGGGCAGGGTGAATTCCTTTCATATCAGTATAGTCCCATGAAAATGCCCTTTTATATTTCTGTAACAGCTGTATCAGTAATTTTTTTTGTTCAGTAGTGAAGTTAGGATTAATGTTTAAATATTTCCCAGGCTCAATTTCAACAGGACTGTTGGAAGTATGCATAGTAGTTTTCAAATGTTCAATAATTGCATCATCTATGTCATCTTCTTCCCCTAGATCTCTAATGGAGGCAAAAAAGAGTGAATTTCTAATAAAACCATTAATAATATCGTCCTTTGTTTCATCCTTAAAGTATTGTGCTTTTCCAAGTGTGAGGAGAGGTAGGGAAAAATCAGGTTTAGGTTCAAATTCGTCCCACAGGGACTATTCAAATCCATATGCGATTTTTTTGGGGGGTAAATATTCAGGTTCTTAGTGGCTTTTCCATCTAATATCACCATATATCTAGACCTACATCCGATATATGCATCTGCATTGGCTAGCCACAGTCTTCCCAAGATTAAAGCATGACCCCCTAGGTTGGATTTGGTTTGTAAAATGAGAAAATCAGTGGCACAATTCCAAGAAGCTACAGTGATCACCACATCTTCTATCATTCCCTTGGTCTTGACAAGGGACCTATCTACTAATTCAAGCACTCTGGGTGTAGGTCTAAGTCCATGAAGTCCTAGGGAGATAAAAATATCTTTGGTCATTACATTAATGGCTACCCCCAAATCAATCAAAGTGTTAGTTATGGGCTGGTCATCAATATCGAAAGTCATTGTAGGGTTCCCTGGGTCATTATATTTAGTCAAAGATCGTTGATAAATCATAAGTTAAGACAGTTTCCCCATAACATGGATAGTACCAGGGTATTTTGGTTTTCTTCCAGGCTTTTTGACACATAGATCTCTCACTATTTTGGCATAGATATGTACTTCCTTAAAATCTTGTAACAGTGGAATCCACATGTTGTGGTTCCTGTGTTTTGGCCAGATTTGCAAGACCAAAAGACAAGACAACATCAAACCACTTTGGGATCCTAGGGTCTAGCCCTCCTAGATCCAGAGAGGGGTCTCTCTATAAATGTAAATAATGATATATCTTTAAGGTTAGATTGAGGTATTAGGCTAGGTATGAAGCACAGGGGTTTTTTTATTTTTTTGTTTGTTTGGTTGGAGACCATTAACTGAGAAGGTTATGTGGAACGAAAAAGGAACAAATTAGCAGGATTTTTCAGCATGGGAAGATGAATCAAGGGAAGTGCCAATCCATTGGGCTATGGAGTCATGAAAGGGTTTTCTTGCATAACAAATATTCAAGGGTTTCCATAGGGCAAGTTATCTATACCAAAGGATATTTTTAGATAGATGGTGAGATGGAACATCAAGGAGTGGGTGAAAAGAGAGAGACCAAAGTGCAGCCTAAGAGCAGGTAAGGACTTTTGACCTATCCTAATTTTGACATACTTCAAAGGAAACTCTCAATAAAGACACAAACGGTAGCTTAAGATCAGGTATAGGCTTTTAATTCAGCCTGCTTTCAGTGTACTCTTAAGGAAAACAATCGAGCAGTCCTCATAACCACTTTTAGAAAGTAGAAAACATTTAAGGTTAAACACAGACTAGGGCCTAAGATTAGAGAAAGACTTTTAACCTTCACTGCTTTGACCCCGATTCAAAGGGATCTTGAAAGGCTAACTGTTTGGAAAAGGAACCTAGTGGACAGGGCTAACTCTAAATCCCTAGTTTCCCAATTCCTTTAGCTGAAACTAATCAAGAACATCTAAGAAACAACCCCTAAATTCATACATCAGTAAGCATGGGAAAACCAACCTCTATACTGGTTAAATCATGCTAAATTTGCTCTTAGATCACACAATCTGAGGAAAACATAAAGATAAAGTTTTACAGTGAGACTTAGGGTAATTTAAGAAGTATATCCTAATCCATGCTTTCTATTCTTCATCAAAGAATAATGGATAGTGTGAAAAACATGAAAGGAGACAATTGCAGTAAGGAAAACATCACCAGTAGTGTAGACCAGGATCCTGTGAAATCTTCTTGTTGAATTGATGTCCAAAACCAGTCACATACTTTGAGCTCAGTGGCCTTTTCCAGTCAAAACTTCTGCTCCTAGCCTACTAAATTACAAACTACTCAGCTACTTCCCCTAATAACAGTTCTAACAGTCCATAAAATCCCTATCAACCAACCAACAACCTTTTGCAATGTATTCTTTAGGAGTTCTTATAGGAGAATTAGTGATAACAGTAGTAGATGTAAACTTAATTTTTTTGTTAAGATAGAGGGGAAGAAGGTCAAGTGCCCATTCTGCATAATGGCTCTTCATTGACTGTGCGTACTCTGTAGTCTGGTCTAGAAGTCTTTGTCAGGTTGACAGCAACTCCGAGTATGTTTCTTTGAGGTACTTTCTGGCCGCTAGTACTCTGCTTTGTCTTCTGAGATAAGTAAGGCAGATAGAAGGTCTGTAGGTCTCCCATACTTCCATAGCTGTTGTCCTAACAGTTCTGTAAGGCTTCTGTCAGTGTAATAATTTCTCTAGTGTTCGATGGAAGATAGAGGAAATCATGTAGCCAGAACTTTCTGGAGAAAAAGTGTTCTGCTGATATTAAAAAAATGATATGGCTTGTTTCATGTGCTTTAGGCTTCATTAAGATTTTTAATCACCTTTATGGTCTTCATCTGTGTCTTTTGAGTCTGCAACCATGGATTAGGCCTCTTAGCCTTCAAAATCGTGCTTTTTAACCCTTTAAGCTCTCACTGATACACTTTTTAAACTCTCTTCTGACTTGTCTGTGAATATACATGTTTTAATGGTGTTGGAGGATTTGGATGAGGGCTTAACATTGATATTTTAATAAAATATGCCTCAAGCCTTCTTAGCAGTGTATTTCCCTACATTTTTGGCCCTGGAAATGTCTTCATGCGCTTTGAATTTCCTTGTCTGTGAATGTGAGACAGAGCACATTTACGATCCTTTAAAACCTGCAAAATCAATAAACTCGTTAAAAAAAAGCCTGAGAGAGTGAAGGGAACCATTTTAGAGGCCTATGGAGGATGAAAGAGCAATGGCGGAAAAGGTGAATGCAGTGGAAAAACGGTTGAAAAACTATGTCGGAAGGTAAAAAATGCATTTGATGAAGGTTTGGTGCGAGGAGGGTTTTAGACCATCCGATTAGATCAAATGACGATGATAGATGGTGGAGGTTCATTAGTAGAACTGTTCAGAGGACTAGATGAAATGGGATATGGGATTATATTGTGGCCATTAGATCAGATAAATGACCGGCTGAGATTGTTTGACGAGGAAACAAATGAATGGAGCATGAGCATATGCGAGATTATGTCTGGATCGTCGGATGAGACCTTATCAATGGTGGCTATCACTTTATGGAATCACTGGGGAGATCAGGCGAAAAAAAAATGGAAGGGGTCGAGGTTAGATCCGGACTGTCGGATTACACCAATCGACCTCCACGATTAACCCTAAAAAATCCACATGAAGGGTGGTAAGTGGAAAACCAAAATGGTTTTCACGCAGGGTCGGAGGTGGTATGTGGTTTTCAAAAAATTTACGCGATTCCATACACTTCTTGACATGTGGAAACCCAAAACCACTTTTATTGCACAATTTATGAATGTTAACACTCGGACACTAAAATAATGTGATATGCACCTTAGCCGTTGGATGGAGGGCGGAGAGATCTGACGATGGGAATGAAAACGTGATGGGGAAAGGTGCATGGCAGAGGTGAAACCATCAAGACTAGTGTGGACCGTAGGATTATCTATGATGGACGGTCACGATTTGCTGTCTGGGCGGAGGCATATTGGGCCATCACGCTTTTTGTGAGCCGTCAAATGTTATGTATGGACAGCTGAGATTTAAAACTAGCGCAACAGTATTTCGAAGGGGGAGAATAGTTATATGGTTTATGGAAATGATCCTGAACATTGGATCTATATAATGGACTGTTGGTATCTATAGAAGAGGTGGAGAGTATGGGAAATGAAACAAGGAGGTAGGAAATGAAAGGCGCCCGATAAACCATTGAAGGCTGTCGATCTGTGGAGATCGACGGTTCACGTCAACTTAAAACATATTTCATCAAGAATGATAAAAACGAAAGGGACAAGCTATTTTGATTGGTTTCTTAAGCCTTTTAGCACCCGATACCCGAGCTTTAGGTCTCATGGGAGGGGGACTGAATAGAATTAGCCCTCGAGGGCTTAATTTTTTAATGAGCGGAGAAATGCTTTTTTAGGCTTTTTCAAAGGGAATTTTTTGGGTTTTTAGCGCCTGGTTATGGGGCCACGGGTCTATGAAGAAAGGGGCTAAGCCATATAAGCCCTCAGGGGTTTAAGCCTGTCATAGAGTAAAAAGGGTGTTTTTAAAGCCAAAATTAGTGTTTTTAAGGCCAAATGAGAGGTTCCGGTAGGCAAAAAAGGGAAATTTTAAACTAGATAAAGGATAATATGAGGTTTAAAAATGGTTTTAGGATGATATGGAGGGCTAATGAAGGGAATTTGGAGGAATTTTTTGAGGGGAATAGGGATGAAAATTGGGGATTTTGAGGGAATAAAATGGAGCACATGGAGGCCTTTTGAGAGCATTCTCTTCATGGCAGAACAACAGGTTTTGAATGTATTTGATGGAAACAATAGTGAAGATCATTTTGAAGGAAAGAAAACACATGAAGGCTTGTTGAATGAAATATTTTCAAGGGAAAATTTTCTCTTGAAGACTCAGAACATATTTAGCCACCTGTTTGCTATGCTAAAAATTTATAGGTGGCTAATAGTGGCTCCACATGGGGATGGCATATTCTTGAAGGTGTCAAGAATCTCAAAAAATAATATTTGGAGGTAGGCTAGATGCCTAGTATCTCACACATATTTTTCTTTTCTTATCAGCTGCCACAAACATGAAAGCCTTATATCAGCAGAAAAAATTCTCCCAATCAACTACCTACCCATCCTACAGTCCTAACATTTTTTCTTCAAGGTGCATTTAGAGTTGCAGAACTTTGACATCATCAATTTTTACAAACACAAAAATAAACCTATCTATTGTTACCCTTATTTCTCCATGATACTAGATTAAACAGTTGGACTCATAGCATCTCTACCTAAACTACTATCTGCTAGGATTAAACTGTCTAGCAGATTTCTTTCTCTACATTCTAAAACAGAAATTTAAACACATACAAACCAGGCTTAGAATATCTGATTTTCTCTAGATCCATGGCATAAAGACAATATGCTCATGAACTGAAAATTTGCAGAAATTAAAAACAAATGACTAAATGCTCGCAGGCTGAGCTTTATTGAGATTTCCTACCTACCCTACTCTAACTTGAAATATTTACATGTCTAGTTGACAAACTCTCTTTTCCAATACATCCAGTCAATCAGATGATCCCATGACTGGTCTTTTCTCATCACTCTGATCATGTTGGATAGGTAGGGCCACTCCCATTCTCTTTTTCCTTTAGCAGCAGCTTCTAAAATGTTTGTTGTTGTCTGCAACAAGCTGCTCTTGATGACCTTTGATCCTTCTTCAAACGCTTGCAGGAAATTAGCATAAGGATCTTGCAATGACCCTGGGTTGTGAGTATTTGGCAAGCAGGCTTCAACCAGGATCACAATCTGTTCCACTGGATCAAGAAAAAGATTCTTTATTCCTCATCTTCATTGCTTTCTAAACTAGAGGATTCATCATATACTGCAGTTTTGTCCTCTTGTAGCTCTGATATATTCTGATCTAGTGAGCTGAGCTCTGTAAAGAGATCAATGTATTCATGAGCAGGGGTTTGTTCCATTTCTTAATATTTTTCAAGAGAAGGCTCCTTGGTTTCAACCTCCTCAAAAATCTCTTCCTTGTTTTCCTCTTCATCTTCTGAGATGAAAGGCTGCTGACCTCTAATCACATAGAAACTATTACTGATGGGCTGAGATAAAGCAGAGTGAAGATTCCATGAAACTTCACATACTATTAGACTTTCACAAATTTCCTCATCAGTATCATAAATATCCTACATTGGCTCATTACTCTCTGGAAGTCGATGGAAATGATTTTCCTCCCACATATCTATTGATGGTGGCCCTGCAAGATCAACTTCTGTTTGTAGAACATCATCATCAGATGAATCAAAGTTAGGAAAATAATCAAAGTAAGTAATGCTACCAATCAGACATACTGGATTGTTAGCAAGTCTTTCTTTATTTTGATTTATAGAGGATCTTTCTGGATCTGTACAACCAAACTCAATAGATGAATGGACAAGAGTGTTTGCTCTATAAAAGACTTCAGAGGCAGACTTCTTGTCTAATATTTGGTCAATCTCTTCTTCTGTCAAAATAGGGATATATTTTTCAACATGGACAGAAGAACAGTGGTCCTCTTTCTCTTGTGTTAGCTGGTTTGGAGGCTGGATGTCTTCTTGAGCCTCTTCTAGGAGATCTGCACTTGTGCTTGTAGGGAAACCTTGAGGATATTCTGATGTTTCCTGATCTCTTTCTGCTTCAAACCACTTCTCATGATCATGATGATACTCAGTTAAAATGCAAGGCTCATGAGTTTTTTCTTCTATATGATAAGGATGCCACTCTTCTTGTGTAATATGAGATGAGTTATATTCTAGAGGGGAAGCTCCTATATGTGCTGGTCCTCCTTCCACATTATATTATGCACCTTATAAGTGGTTTCTTGTTTCCTTAGAGCAACGTTCCCTATTAGCTTTTTCCATTTGGTCATGATATTCTCTTATCAGCATAGTAAAATATATAGGTAGGAAATCAGGTAGTTCTTGACAACCTTCCTCTTCATCTTCTATAGATTCTTGAGCATCATACATGTCTTGCTCATTGTCTAGTTCATGAGTTTGTTCTTGTTCTGGAAAAAACATGGGATGCCCTAAATAATCAACATTTGCATTTAAATTAGCCTCATACATCTCCAACATTTTTCCGCCAAGTATGTTCATCACTCTTGTCACTCTATCCAACAAAACATTTATCTTTGCTTCTTGGTCCATACTTGGATCCATGTTTGTAAAAAGAGGTCACTGTATCTTCTCAACCAGCTCAAGGTCTTCTACCAGTGGAGTCATTTGGTGCATGGTGGAGGTGAAACCATCAAGATTAGTGTGGACCGTAGGGTTATCTATGATGGATGGTCACGATTTGCTGTCTGGGTAGAGGCATATTGGGCCATCAGGCTTTTTGTGAGCCGTCAGATCTTATGTATGGACGATTGAGATTTAAAACTAGTGCAATAGTATTTCGAAGGGGGAGAATAGTTATATGGTTTTCGGCAATGATCCTGACCATTGGATCTATATAATGGATGGTTGGGATCTATAGAAGAGGTGGAGAGTATGGGAAATGAAACAAGGAGGTAGGAAATGAAAGGCACCCGATAAACCATTGAAGGCCGTCGATCTGTGGAGATCGACGGTTCATGTCGACTTAAAACATATTTCGTCAAGAATGATAAAAACGAAAGGGAAAAGCTATTTTGATTGGTTTCTTAACCCTTTGAGCTCCCGATACTCGAGCTTTAGGTCTCATGGGAGGGGGGCTGAATAGAATTAGCTCCCGAGGGCTTAATCTTTTATTGAGCGGAGAAATTCTTTTTTAGGCTTTTTCAAAGGGACTTTTTTGGGTTTTTAGTGCCCAGTTACAGGGCCACGGGTCTATGAAGAAATGGGATAGGCCATATAAGCCCTCGGGGGTTTAAGCCTGTCATAGAGTAAAAAGGGTGTTTTTAAGGCTGAATGAGAGGTTCCAGTAGGCAAAAAAGGGCAATTTTAAACCAAATAAAGTATAATATGAGGTTTAAAAAGGGTTTTAGGATAATATGGAGGGATAATGAAGGGAATTTGGAGGAACCTAGTTGACAGGGCTAACTCTAAATCCCCAATTTCCCAATTCCTTTAGCTGAAACTGATCAAGAACATCTAAGAAACAAACCCTAAATTCATACATCAGTAAGCATGGGAAAACCAACCTCTATACTGGTTCAATCATGCTGGATTTTCTCTTAGATCACACAATCTGAGGAAAACATAAAGATAAAGTTTTACAGTGAGACTTAGGGTACTTTAAGCAGTATATCATAATCCATGCTTGCTATTCTTCATCAGAGAATAATGGACAGTGTGAAAAACATGAAAGGAGACAATTGTAGTAAGGAAAACATCACCAGTAGTGTAGACCAGGATCCTGTGAAATCTGCTTGTTCAATTGGTGTGCAAAACCAGTCACATAATTTGAGCTCAGTGGATTTTTACAGTAAAAAATTCTCCTCCCAGCCTACTAAATTAAAAAATACTCAGCTACTTCCCTCAATAACAGTTCTAATAGTCAATAAAATCCCTATCAACCAACCAACAACCTTTTGCAATGTATTCTTTAGGAGTTCTTATAGGAGAATTGTTGGGAAAAATATTGAGAGGGGGGGTGAATCAATATTTAGGACTTACTCAAAACTTTTTACTTTTTCTTACTTCAAAACCCATATGCTACTTTCCTGAAGCCAACTCGTGTATACACGCAGATCTCCTTAATACAACTAGCGTATATACAAAGATCTAGTTAAGTATTTATTCTTTACTTAGATCTGAGCATCATTCATTCATCTGATGTTAGTTAGTAGTAAACATGTGCAGTAATAATAGAATAGACTATCACACATAAGCAACACACATGAACACCAGGATTTTAGGTGGAAACCCAAGAAGGGAGAAAACCACTGCTGCCGTCGTCTCAGTCTTCAATTTTATTATAGAGAAAACTTCTTACAATATTGTACTGGTGCAGACTCATACCAGCACGTAGGC
>JAXQQM020080762.1:0-17175 GCA_034641835.2 Pinus albicaulis | reverse complement strand
CCTCAGCATGAGTTGAATCTCTGTTTTCTTTCATTGGTTTTTGGCAGGCTGAAATCTGGTGAAGTTCTCTCTTGTCCTTGCGAAGTTCTTTCTATGTGCATAATACATTTCGGCCATCATGTACCCCTTCTGACCTCATATATTAGGGGGCATCTGTTATAGCATCATTTCTCACCTTCATATGATTCATGATTGCTTATATGGCTTTGGGCACCCATTCCTACAGACTTGGACAAATTCACTTAAAAACAGTGTAAAAATCCCCATACGCGACTATGCCCGTACTTTTCCGCGTGTATACGCGAGTCCAGCTGCACTTTTCCGCGTATGCCATTAAAAATGATTAAAAAATATATAAAAATTCCCTATTTTCGGGCTGGGTTGATGGTTACTTAGGTAGTTCAACCACCCCAGCACGTGGCCAACTGTTTCCAACTGTTGAAACTACTTGGAGGGAGTATAAAAACCCCTCATGTGTATGGCCTAAGGGAGAGAGAGAATTTATTGATATTATACTCTGTTGGTATTCCCTATCCAAGTCTGATTCCCCGTGCCTCCTGCACTTTCCCAGTTCATTACAAGAAACCCTTGTTTCCTTGAGATGCTCATCTCCCTATATGTCATCTCGTATGCACCAGTTTGGAAGGAGTCTTAGCGAGGCAAGGGCGGGACGGATCCGGACGACGGTCTGCTCGAAGATCGTGGAAGGATTCAGGTGATCTCTCCACTCGTTACTTTTGTACATGCTATTTATAATACAGAAGTACCATCTTGTTCCCGAAATATAAGTGTTAGTGTCTGCTTACATATATGAGAAAATTGTTATTTAAGCATTCATTATGATTTATCTGATGTTTTATATGAATGAACATGCATGGTTGTGTGAGTCCTTCTTAAGTAGCATGCCCTTGCTCTGTGGAGGTTGTAACCCAACGAACCTCTAGGGTGATATTCCCCGAAACACTTAGAAATATATGACTTGCCCCATGGACCACTCTTGAAACTTGTTGTTTCAATTAAATCCTACTATGACTCCATAGCCCAATGGACTAAAAAACAACGTTATATATATCTTATCAGCCAAACCTTGTTCTGATTGCTTTCAACTTCATACTTTTGAAACTATTTCCATTTTTTACTTTCCACTCAACTAATAGTCATGCTCAACCATCCAAAAACAAACAAAACCCTTGCTCTTAATAACTAGCCTAATATCACATTCAAAAGCCTTAAAGATAAATCCAAATATTTTCACTTATTGGAGAGATCCCTCTCTGGATTCAGGAGGGCTAGATCCTAGAATCCCAAAGTGGTTGAAATAATGTTGTCTTTATAGTTTTAGTCTCACCAATTTTCTAAAATTACAGATTCCTAACAGTAACTTCACATAATAGTTTAACTCCAAACTTCATATGATAACACTCAGACCCACGCACTTAACTTACCACTTAAATCGACGGCTGCAGACTTATCACACTTCCTTTTGATGATCCGATGATCATCGCACAACCAAACCGCCCATCTTTTAATTCTTCAAATTAACGCGATAAAGTGCATTAACAACCCAACAACTTTCTCATGCGAACATCGTCCGTTCCTTGGATCGGATCATCCAACAGTTATCGCACTTTTTAAGAACCGAACTTTAGCACGAAAATAAAATGTGAAATGGGTGGTAAACGAATACCACTTAAGCCGCATGTCAAGCAAAGAGCATTATCACATTATTTTTCAGAATTTCGCTTACCACTTTTTCATAATGCAAAAATCACAGTTGATTTTAAAAACCGTTGTCACTGTTCATACCTTACGGTTCAATTTGTTTCATTTCTTCATAGTTCCACTTCCTTCAAAATGTTGCAAAGGGCTTGAAGACCATAAGCTTTCACGCTGCATTCGAACATATTAAAATTTAGAGATTAACATGTTGCGTTCCTCATAAAAGGATTGAAACCTCATGGATTTCTCTGTGTGGTGACCCTAATGCTAGAGTTTGTATCAATTCTTGTAAATCGAACCCAACCCATTCAATTCAAACAACAATGTTTGAATACAAGATCAACATGTCAATGATCTGATGCAGACATCGCTTATATTTCCCATTCACAAGGATAAAATGCATTGATGTTATGGAATTCTTCACGCAGACAATTCATCACCAAGAACATATACTCAAATGTTTCTCTGCTACTGTAACTCAATAAAAATTAATCGATTCTATTAAATTCAATAAAGGAACAAGGTTCGGTCCTTATAGACTTTCAAGCAGGGTTCCATTTAATTAAATCTGCAATCCCAATTTCTCATTTTCAATCCTGATCTACCTTACTTTCTTATCAGATGCACTCTGATTCACGCTTCAAAATACCATTTAAAAGTTCGATTTCCCTATTGCATTTCAACTTGAATTACAGTACTAACTCTGTCTCGTTAATTTCTCTACCGTGCCATTCCACCTTCAACAACTTCCAATGTATGATCGTGCCATGTCTAGACACAGTTTTGTTCTGATATCACAATTGGAATGTAGTGCTTCATTTCATAAAAGAGTAGGTCTATGAAAACCCTCTACTCTTTCTTCTGTTGCGATATAAATCATTGACTCATGATTTGTTTCTGCATGTGCAAACGCACCATCTTCTTGATTTGCTGGTTGTCTACAGTTCATTCTTCACCTATATCATAGTCCTTCATTCACTCTATGTCTTCGATCCTGATCGATGTCTGAAATCTTCCTACAGTATTTTCAAAGATAAGTACAAAGATACACAGAACACCATTCAAACCCTTGCCATAGAGTTTATTCAAACCTGTTTATAAACCATGATTATAGAGTCTCACCTCACTGGTTCTCATGCAAATCCTTTTGCATACACAAATAAACTCAGTGACCCTTTCAACCTCATTACTCTATCTCTCCAGATCTCCAATCAAATGGCCCTTCTACTACTTCCTCTACTTCATGTCGGTCTCCTTTGTGCTCTTTTTATGCTTTCTTACTGCTGCCTCTCTGCTACTTTGATGCCTCTACTTCTTGTCTTCTACTTTGAATTATTACTAGTTCAGGTGCTACTCCTTTGCCATCTCCTTTGCCATCAATGAAAATATTTCCAATAGTCTCCCCCTTTGGCATTGATGGAAATACTCCACCAATACTCCAATGCTTCCTTCACGACTTCCTCCCCCTTTCATTCTGAAAGGTGTGTTTTGTCTTCCTCTGCCTATCTTATTTTGCTTGCTTTTCCTCCCCCTTTGACATCAATGGCAAAGGGTTGCACATCTCTCAGTGTACTTTCTACCTCTTCATTTCCTCTCTCTGAGTTGTGTTTAGGCCTTCTTCTTCTGACTTTGTACCATGCTACTACAAACTGATGTATAAGAGTTGTTGAGAGAACACTTTTGAGAAATATTCAACTTGTATGTACAAAGTAAGTTGATACCATCCCAAAGCACAAACTCCTTGCACTTGTAAAGAGCGGAGGTGATGATAGAACAACCATATATAATCAGACTTATATAATCAAAGATGCATCATTGGGCCAAAACTAAAATACTGAGAATGCTTCACATATTCTTCAGTATCTAGTATGATCTTCATCAGAAATACATATCTGTTGAGGAAGATTGTAGATGGAATATGTCTTCTTCTGAAATACACATCTGCAGTACAACATCTGTTCAATTTCAATGATGCCAATATATCTTTTATAGTTGTGGTTCACCTGTACTGCCTGTTGTTGGTGATATGTGCTAGACTGTTGACAAGGATATTACACTCAATAACTGAAAGGTCCTTGTTACTGATGTGAACAATGAATCAACCAGAATTTGATCTAAGAGATCAAATTACTTTACTTCTTGTACAATGTACTTTCAAAAACAAACCCTTCAGGCTAGATACATTCAGTGTATTAGTCAATCTCACTTATTAATCATGCAATTTCCTTTATGACATAAGGAGGTGTGTATGTAAATGATCAATCTCTCTTTAAAGGTTAATTACCAGCAAATACTTTATGTTGAAGTAGGATTTAGATGAATTAATAAAAGACTTTTGGGCTTCAATGGTAATCACAACTAGTCCTTCATACTCCATATACTTTAACTATTCTGTCATGATGATTTTCTACTAAAAACATCTTCAATTTGTTTAATAGATATCTCATCCAACAGACTTCACACAGTTTTAAGAATGATCTTAAGAAAGAGGCCTTGAAGATATATCTGTACTGACTTGAGGAAGGCATGCAGTTATATCTAAAAAATAGATACTGCTTCAATGCTCAATATACTACTTCAAGTGTAAACAAAATAATGATCTTTTTGCCCTATTATTGACCTTTTCATACTTTAGTAATGAAAATAACGCTGGGAATACTACCTTGATGTTCTCTTACCATAATCCTTTGATCCTGAGGACATGTACCATACCGCTGCTCCACTTATAACACTTGGTATTCTGTTGATAGGCATGCTGCTTGTACCAACTACGAATTGATACTACTTTGATCAATTATTTAGAGATTTCACTTTAGCTTGCACATGAACCCATAGTTTCTACTATTGATCTTTCCACTATTCACACCAACAATCATCAATATATTGAATTTGATCTTGGCATCATTAACCATTTTTCTTAATCTGTCATTCTGTTCAAAGGAATGTCATTGCATTTTCCTTCTTAGGACTGCTCCAGAATCATTGCTGCTTTATTAACAATTCAACTATTCTAACATAAAGATCTTTGGGAAGATATCTTCATTTTCTTTACTTGGAATCTTCGTGGGCAAATCACTCAGAGATTTATCACTCACTTAACTGCATTCCTCGAAGAGGACTTTTCATAGATGAATGATGTAATTTCATAAGGATGATAGGCACTTCTTTAACTCATCCTTTTA
The DNA here is from genome assembly GCA_034641835.2 of Pinus albicaulis. Lineage (NCBI taxonomy): Eukaryota > Viridiplantae > Streptophyta > Pinopsida > Pinales > Pinaceae > Pinus > Pinus albicaulis. The sequence goes on along the minus strand of JAXQQM020080762.1, from coordinate 12,274 downwards.
ATGTGATTCATTGTTAATTCAAGCAGTATGATGCACAATGTGTTCATCACTTAATGTGCTAATGTCTTCTTAGCTTACATGATCTTGGCTAATGTTCTCTTTACTACCAAGGCTTCTTGTTGCTTTCTCTTCTTCCATCTATATGTCAGCTATTGAATGCTTCAGGTATACTTCCTCTGTATTTCTCTGTTAGAGAGATTGTACTTTCCCTTCCTGATCTTATAGCTGTTCTCATTCCAAGGAGCTCTTCTTAGACTACTTTTGTGGGGACTATTTATGAACTGCTCTCCCCTGGGATGTTGCTTCATATCTATCACTGGTTGGATATTTGTGTTGCTTCCTAGAGCGGCTCCCCCTGAGACTATGATTGATTCATTATGTTATTGAGGTAACAGGCTCCCCCTTTCTCTTTTCCTTCCATAATTTATTGGGGTTCTTCATAATGTTTGCACTTCTTTTTTATTCATATCTTTGTTTGATTTGATTAGATTCCATCATCTGTCTAGAGTTCTTTAATGTATATGGTATTTTACAGTCTTTTGCTTTGTGACCAAGCTTGAGGCATACATAACATCTTATTTTACTAAGGTATGTTTGAGCTGAAATATAATATTTTGTTCCCCTTTTTTACCACAATTTACATTCAACAGATTTATGTCCAAAATTATTGCATGCATAACAGTAGCCATGGAAATGATTTGTGTACCTGGTGAAAGATTGTCCTTTCCATTTGATTGCTTGAGGGGTTCTTCTCATTTTCTGCATCCTTTGCTGATTTGACTGGATTTTATTTTTCTTACAATATGCTGCAATATGTCCAGGTTTGTGGCAGGAAAAACAAGTGATACTTCTCATAGGAGGAAAAAACCTCCTTTGACATCTTCCAAATTTATTCAATTCATATTCAAGAGTGTATGAGCCCTTTTCAGTTGACTATTTCATCCTCTCATTCTCTGTCCTTTCATGTTGCTACTTGTTTCTGTTTGTTTCTTTACAAATCCTATTCTTGTTGGCTTCTACTTCTGTAGGAATCTTCTGAGCTGCTTCATTATCCTTTACATCTTTTACAAAAATGATATTTCTGTTATCTTTTACCTTGGACTTGCTGGTTTCTCCTTCATATCCTATCCCAGTCTTTATCAGAGGAGACCTTTGAGCATTTTGAATTTGGTCCAACTGTCCATAGATTTTCATTTGAGGAGTTTTCATTAATAATTCTCTTCGGGATTTTTCTAATTTCTTTCTCAGGCACAATACTTCTTCTTCCAATTTCTCACATTCCAGACTTTTCTCTCTCATTTGTTGCAGTAGAGTGTCTTCTAATTTCCTTGCTTCTTCAAGTTGTGTCTTCAGGCCAACAATTTCTTTCTTATTTTCATATTCTTTCTCATCACATATTTGCACCAATGTCTTAAGGTCTTTGTTTTCATTCTTCAATCTTTCTATTTTAGTCAAGGTTGTGTCAAGTTTGGCTTTTTCCTCAACAGTAATTTCTTCATGGTACTCACACCCATTCACCCTGACAAGTATCTCATTTGATTGAACATTTTCCTTTTGACATGAATTTTTCTTCTTCTTGATCCTCTTCTCCTTCTTGGCAATGCAGCCACTAGTGTCTGCTTCATGAATGAAATGAAATCTATCCCAGATTTCTTTTGCAGAGGTTAAATCCATTATTAAATCAAGATCCTTGTTATGAAGACTATTATATATCACACAATTTGCCTTGGCATTCCATTGTTGTTCTTGCAAAGAGGGACATTCTGTGCAGTAACCATCACATACAAGTTTCCATACCTCAGGTTCATAAGCCATTAATTATGTTTTAACCTTATCTATCCATTCAGGAAAGTTCGTTGTATTTAGCACAGGTACATTTTGATAGTCCATGACTCAACCAGATCTCCTTCAAGCTATTAGTCTTACACCAAAGGAACCTAATCTGATAACAATTTTTGAACCCTTAGTTAAACTGAGAGGGGGGGGGGGGTGAATCAGTTTAACACATACATGGTATTTTAAAAATTTCCTTTAAACTTTTTTACACCTTCATTTCATGATCAACTTAATATGTGTACAATATTAATATGTGAGCAGCAAGTATCAAGCAAATTATATAATGTAACAACAAACTTAATATGAGAGCAGCAAGTATTAAGCATATTAGATACACCATATCAACACATAAACATAATTCACATAGACAACAGATATAAGTGGAAACCCATAAGGGAGAAAACCACATCTTATTATTGTTGTGATGCAAAGGCAAGCTCCAAATCCCTCTCATCACTGATTTTTTGTAGGCACCAACCTATAGGAGGCTCCCACCTCAATTTTTCAAGCTACAACTTGCAAGGAAGCTCCAACTCCCAACTATTTTCTGCAGGCCCCAACCTACAGGAGGCTCCTACCTTAGCCAGCTACAACTGACTTCAATCAAGCTACAACTTGATATGGAAGCACCAACTTCCACTATTTTCTACAGGCTACAACCTACAGGAGGCTCCTACCTCAGTTAGCTTCAACTGACATCTATCAGGCTACAACTTGATATGGAAGCACCAACTTCCTCACACTATAATGAAAACACATGATGATTTACCTGGATATAAGCTTTGTTCTATAGCTTCTTTTCTGCTATCCACCAGCCTTCATATCTACCTTATATCATCTCTGAATCTTCACAAATTCTCTATCTGCTGCTCCTTCTTCTTACCCTCTCTGCCTCATTTCTCCATTCTCTAACCTCTCTATGCATATCTATGAGATATCATTTATAGAGTTCACCTCTTGACTGTTTGTATTCTACAGGGAATTTGAAGTGAACAGCCATGACTCTTTGACTTCTGCCTTCTCATTTCTTTGTCCAGTTCATTCAGAAAAAATATAAGAATATGTACAAATTTCAATATTACAGTGGAGTTTTGTTTGCCTATGGAGACTTGCCAATGCATCACAAACAATATAAAAATAAATAGAACTTTACATTTTCAGTTACAATAAGAATTTCAATTCAACCCATTCAATTCTTGGCTCGTTTGTCTTTTCTGCTGATGTCACTGTCTTTTTTTCAGTTTCTGCATACTCTCCTATTTTCCATGCAGGTAGAATGCATTTCCCAAATTATGTTCCAAATCTGGCAACTGTTGTCATGTAACCATTATGCATACTCTCCTGTTCACTGCAATTGTGTATTTGCTGCATATATAATTGCTTTACTAGTTTAGCCCCCAAATAACTCTCAAAGTCTCATGCATATAAAATGCATCCCAAAATTTGACCCAAGCTATTTCCAAATCTGGGCAATTATTAATAATAATATGCAGAAGTTACCTTTCTATTCTTAACACAATGGTCAGAACCCAACAATCAAATAAAATTGGTCTTCATATACGGAAGCTGCTTTTAATGCTCTATGGTTAAAAACCATAGTCAAGTCCATTTCATGAATATTAAAAGTTCGACTTTGCTATCATTCAATGTAGGTCTCGCCCCTCACACATATTTATATATATATATATATATATATATATATATATATATATATATATATATATATATGATAATTCTTTATCAACCATACAAATATTCCTTTCATCTTACACTCCCAACTTTAGATAAAACCCAAAAACTATATAATAGCGTCATTTGTAGATTTAAATGCGTTTTAAATAATTCCACTGTCCAGAATGCAATTAAACATTTCTACTTCATAATCGTCGACTTTGTTAAACCAATGCACAAATGCATATATCAACAGGAACTTGTGGGCCCACATCCTCGTTCAACGCATCATTCAACTCATATTTATTAATCTGACCTCGTAACTTCACATAATAGTTTAACTCCAAACTTCATATGATAACACTTGGACCCACACACTTAACTTACCACTTCAATCGACGGCTGCAGACTTATCGCACTTCCTTTTGATGATCCGACGATCATCGCACAACCAAATTGCCCATCTTTTAATTCTTCAAATTAACACAATAAAGTGCATTAACAACCCAACAACTTTCTCATGCGAACATCGTTCGTTCCTTCGATTGGATCATCCAACAGCTATCGCACTTTTTAAGAACCGAACTTTAGCACGAAAATAAAATGCGAAATGGGTGGTAAACGAATACCACTTAAGCCATGTGTCAAGAAAAGAGAATTATCGCATTATTTTTTATAATTCCATTTACCACCTTTTCATAATGCGAAAACCACAGTTGGTTTTAAAAACCATTGTCACTATTCATACCTTACGGTTCCATTTGTTTCATTTCTTCATAGTTCCGCTTCATTCAAAATGTTGCAAAGGGATTGAAGACCATAAGCTTTCATGCTGCATTCGAACATATTAAAAGTCAGAGATTAACATGTTGCATTCCTCATAAAAGGATTGGATCCTCATCGATTTCTCTGTGTGGTGACCCTAACGCCAGAGTTTGTATCAATTCTTGTAAATCGAACCCAACCCATTCAATTCAAAAAACAATGTTTGAATACAAGATCAACATGCCAATGATCTAATGCAGACATTGCTTATATTTCCCATTCACAAGGATAAAATGCATTGATGTTATGGAATTCTTCACGTAGACAATTCATCACCAAGAACATATACTCAAATTTTTCTCTGCTACTATAACTGAATAAAAATGAATCAATTATATTAAATTCAATAAAGGAACAGGGTTCGATCCTTATAGAATTTCAAGCAGGGTTCCATTTAATTAAATCCGCAATCCCAATTTCTCGTTTTCAATCCTGATCTACCTTACTGTCTTATCAGATGCATTCTAATTCACGCTTCAAAATACCATTTAAAAGTTTGATTTCCCTATTTGACCTCGAATTACAGTACTAACTCTGTCTCGTTAATTTCTCTACCGTGCCATTCCACCTTCAACAGCTTCTAATGTATGATCGCGCCATGTCTAGACACAGTTTTTTTCTTGTTGGGAAAAATACTGAGAGGGGGGGGTGAATCAGTATTTTGGGCATACTCAAGACTTTTTACTTTTTCTTACTTGAAAACACATACGCGACTTTCATGTAGCCAACTCGCGTATACACGCGGATATACTTAATAAAACATGCGTATGTCCAGCAATCTTATTATGTAGATAATTCTTCACTTATATCATTCCATCATTCATTCATTAGATGTTCAATAAACAGAAAGCATGAGCAGTAATAACAGAATAAACGATCACACATAAGCAACACACATGAACACCACAGATTTTAGGTCATTACTATGCCTGGAGAAACCACCGCTGTCATAACTCAGCCTTCAATATTTTATTATAGAGAAAACATCTTACAATCCAGCATCAAGCGCGCACTCATACTCAAAGACGTTAGAACCACCCGTGTGAGGGGCCAATCTTCTCTCATTTACCAGCTTCCCGATGTGAGGCCACAACCCCGCTTTCTCTCCTCGCTTACCACCTCTCCGTAAGTGGGAGCCAGACCCCTCGGCCTCGCTTACCACCACCTGGAAGGGAGCTACAACCCCCTGACTGAAGGCTACAACCCTCAGCACCACCATGGACCACGTTTCATCAATTTTCACACTGGATCCAACAGCTTCCATACAACATATCTTATAGGCCACTTTTCATCAGATTTTCAGACTGGACCCACTCCACACATTTAAGCTCAACATTCATCAAACTGAAACTTATAACCCCATCAATTCATTCATTGAATCATCAACCAATCAACCAACAACTTGGTCTTCAATTAACATAATCAGCAGCATATTCATCATTCAAACAACCCAGTTTTGTATGAATACATCATTGACAGATAGCAGTAAAACAGCAGAACAGATCAGATATTTCATACCACATACTTCAGTAAAACCCTAGATTCCATACGCGCTTTTACTTCACTGAACCTGCGTATGCACGCGCTTTCATATAGACCAACCCGCGTATACTTCAGTGCATTCTTCAGAAAATACTTTCTGCCCATATGCACTTTTCCTTAAGCAAACTCGCGTATACACGCGCTTTTGCTGAAGCGAACCTGCGTATACATCTGTAAATTTTCAGGACTGTGCAGCTCTTCAGATCAGAGAAACAACTTAGATTTCATCCCTTACTTCAGAAAGTATTTCGCCTCATCTCAGATCTAAAAAATCCATAATCAGATATAGAAAATACATATACATTTCAGATCTAGAGATCCCTCTTCATCATTTTCTTCATAGGTGCATCATAGATTCAGATCTATCAATCAAGAACAGATTTCATCCATGCAGATATTCCTTATAGATATTTATTCATTCACAACCCTTACTCATGCACACCCTTGCACTATGGTTTTCTTCTCCTTAAATAGATTTGGTCTTTATCAATACCATGAGCCAAAACCACACAACTTCCGATGGTATTCCTGGACGGGATCAAATAGATAATCCAACACTCAATACAATGGGTCAATACCATGGTAATGCCCCTAGGTATCATAGTTTTTAGAGCTTATTGCACACCACTTTGGACAAGGTGACTGCTGGCAGTATATAACCTGTTTGTAACCATGATACAAGCAACTCCTCGAATGTATACGCGAAGTTCTTTTCTATTGCAAGTAGAGTATATACGCGGGTTTCCTTCACAAAAGTAGCGTATACATTGTGACATATTATATTTATCATTTTTCTGGCAGTTACTGGAAATGTTTTCTCTATCACATCTGAACTTATCTGTAGATACATCATTCTTACATCTTTAGCACATAGGTTGCTTATCATAGGCAACTCATCAAGTAGGTTTCCATCAAGGAAAACTTCATTAAGAAGATTTCCATTATCTTCATCAAGTGGGTTTCCATCAAGGACAACACTCTGCATCATATTTCCAACAATCTCCCCCTTTGGACTTGATGGCAACCATGATGGTGTTTGATCACAACAGATAGATACATTAAGCATAATGATATTCTCCCCCTATTTAAACACCATGTCACTCTCCCCCTTTGACATCAAGGGCAAAGGGCGGATCAGAAACCAACACAAGGTTTTTCTGCTCATGTAGAAAGAAGAGCGTTGTAGATCTGATGTGCACTGAAGTTACCATGCTCCCCCCTAAGTTCATGCTGAATGTTCAAACATATTTTTCAATGAAGTACATGACTCTATGACCTTTCCTATTACCAAGGACTCATACTTACATCAATGATCCAACCAAGTGGATTTACATAAGAGACTTAAGTACCCAACCAAGTGGGTTTACACATTTTGACTCAACTTCCCAACCAAGTGGGTTTACACATTTTGACCCAACTACCCAACCAAGTGGGTTTACAAAATGAACAAGTCCTTACATGACTGAATATTACAATTTTACATCATAGATCTCATCATGACCTTTTCATCAAATTAAAAATATGACCTTTTATGACCACTACCAAGAAGACCTCAAAAGAGATCATGTTTCAGAACCATCATAATGCCAACAATGCATTATACTCAACAAGTCTAATGCTCCCCCTGAAAAATGTACATCCAAGCATCTTTTCCATATGACCAAGGCTCCTCCTTAGCTTGTGCATCCTGAACACTTTCAACAACAAGTCATCAGCAACAATCTCTGCATGATCTGTCCTTATCTCTGAATCATAAGACTTCTATCTCATCCATGTGTGAAAGCAAGGAATACTCTTCAGCAAAAAGAAAACAGGGCTCATTCATATTCTCATCATAAGAAACCATGTATCATTTCATCATCATTTAGAACTGAATAGATACAGTGCCAATAATACAATCATTAATAGTCAGACTGATGCTCCCCCTGAACCTGTGCTCCTGATCTTCAGCTGTCATAAAAATTTTCTTGTCACAAGTGCATACGCGACTGTCTCCACTGTAACTCACATGTATACACGGATTTAGTTCACTGAACCCACGTATGGTAAGTGAAACATTGAAAGCTTCACATTCCTTCATCTCCCCCTGAAGTTGTACCACCTGTACATGTCTTCTTCACATCAGATGCTCTGTCAGAAATAAATATAACCAGAATAATGAGAATCATCATACATTTCTCCCCTTGTGATGATATATTACTAATCTCTATAATGTATCTCACATCATTCATGCAGTCATTATGAGAAATAAGCTTTAGAAGCGGATGACTGCAGTAGGGTCAATATTCCCCACGTTTCTGACCGGTCTTCCTTCCTTTTCCAGCTTTGCTTGAAGTTTCTTATTGTGTGCTGGAAATTGTTCAATTTCTCAGATCTGTTCATCCTGCATTATTTTTCTACATGTCCATACTTGTTACAGGCATAACATCTTGCATGACCAGAAAAGTAAGCATATGGATCATAATGTGTTTTTCTATACTTTCTTCTATTGCAATCAGCTGCTTTATGACCATACTTGTTGCATGAAAAACAATATCCCTTAAAGAACCTAGAGTACCTTTCTGTATAGAATCTGTTTGTTTGTGACTGAAACAATCTGCTTCTGCAATTTGCTGCAACATGCCCATAATTATGACATTTAAAGCATTCAACATTATTTATCAAAGGAGGGAATGATTTCTTTTGAGAGTTCATGATTGTCGGTTGACCTTTTGCTTCTTTCAACACTTCAGGCTTTGCATTGATATCCTTTGAATCTTTAGCACTTCCTTGTGAACTAGATTCTCCTTTAACAGTTTCATGAAAACCAAGACCAAGTTTAATAGAAGGAGACCTTTGACTACTAAGAATATTGTCTAGAATCTTAGTACTATCTTGAAACCTCAAGATTTTATCCTTTTCTTCTAATTTACCTTTGAGAATGTTTACCTCAACCTCCAATTTTTGGCATTGCTTCATCATGCTTTCTTCAACCCTTTTTCCTTCTTCTATTTGATCATTCAAATTTAAGATCTCTTCGTTCAACCCATTTTCTTGCTCTTCAAAGATTTGTAAAAGTTCTTCATTCTTCTTATTTGAATTTTCCAGATCTGTTTTGAGCGAGATGATTTTTGCTTCACGTCCTTCCTTTTCAAATGATTGTAGAAGTTCTTCATTCTTCTTATTTGATGCTTCAAGGTCTGCTTTCAGAGAGATGATTTTTGCTTCAAGTCCTTCACTGTGATTGGTTACTTTGTCCTGCAGTCTTTGATACATTTCTATCTGTCCCTTCATTGTTTCTATCTGTTCATTCAATCTAGAGATCACATCCTTGAGAATAGATTCCCTCCTTTTAAATTGATCCAAAAAATTACTTTCATCATTGATCTTGAGATTTTCTTCTAGAATTATACTGTTACTTTCACTATCTTCATCATTGCATGCACAAGTGAGTGGATTACAAGAACAACAATCAATACCTGTTTCCTCTTCTTCATTTTCTGCTGCACATGTTTTCTGAGATATCTTCTTTTCTTGAGTAGCCTTCTTCTTTTGCTTCTTTTCCATGAGCACTAGAAGATCTTGGTCAGAATATTCTTCATCTTCACTTGACATTTCATTATTATCTTCATCTGCATAATAACTCTTTCCCTTTTCAAATTGTTTATAAGGACATTTAGCAGCATAATGACCCACTCTTCCACAATCAAAACATTTGAAGGGAAGCTTACCTTTGAATCTTCTAGTACCTGGTTGGAGTCTTCTCACAAAATTTGCTTCTTCTTCTTCTGATATATAACTTGATTCCTTGACAACTTCCTTTTCTTTTCCTTTTGCACATGCCTTAAAGGCAGCTTATTTGATTTGAGAGGGACCTCCTTGTCTCATTTCATAAGCAGTCAGAATACCATGTAGTTGAACAATAGTAAGAGTTTTCAGATCTTGCTTTTCTTCAATAGCTGATATTTTTGACTCAAATTTTGAAGTTAAAGATCTTAATACTTTTTCCACCAGAGTAGTATTGGTTATGGTTTCACCCAAACTTCTCATACGATTTACAATATCATCTAGACATAAAAATAAACTGGCAATACTCTCATCACTATGCATCCTGAAATTTTCATATTCAATTCTGAGAGTTTGGAGTTTTGCACTTTTTACCTTTGTATCTCCTTCATAGCTCAGAATGATTTTGTCCCATATTTCTTTTGCTGAATTTAGCTGCATCACTTTAGCAAATTCTAGTTCAGACAGGCTTCCTAATAGGACATTGAAGGCTTTGGCATTGATTTCATATTTCTTACTTTCTACTGCATTAGTAGGAATACTTGTCGGATACTGATAACCTCCTTCCACGATTGACCATACTTCTGCACCAAGAATTTGCAGATATGCTTTTTTTCGTATCTTCCAGAATAACAGATTTTTTCCATTGAATAGAGGTGGCCTTATAGACATTAACCCTTCATGACTTCCCATTTCAATGAATCTCCTTCAAGCGATCAAGCTTCTGCAGAAGGACCGGCTCTGAAACCAATTGTTGGGAAAAATACTGAGAGGGGGGGGTGAATCAGTATTTTGGGCATACTCAAGAATTTTTACTTTTTCTTACTTGAAAACACATACATGACTTTCATGTAGCCAACTCGCGTATACACGCGAATATACTTAATAAAACATGTGTATGTCCAGCAATCTTATTATGCAGATAATTCTTCACTTATATCATTCCATCATTCATTCATTAGATGTTCAATAAACAGAAAGCATGAGCAGTAATAACAGAATAAAACATCACACATAAGCAACACACATGAACACCAGGATTTTAGGTGGAAACCCAAGTCGGGAGAAAACCACCTCTGTCGTTGACTCAGCCTTCAATATTTTATTATAGAGAAAACATCTTACAACCATGTACTGGCGCAGACTCATACCAGCACGCAGGCACCCACCTGCAAAAGGCTACAACCTTCTCTTGTTTACCAGCCTCACCTGGAAGGGAGCTACAACCCCCTGCTCTTGTTTACCAGCCTCTCCTGGAAGGGAGCTACGACCCCCTGCTCTCATTTACCAGCCTCACCTAGAAGGGAGCTACAACCCCCTGACTGAAGGCTACAACCCTCAGCACCACCATGGACCACGTTTCATCAATTTTCACACTAGATCCAACAGCTTCCATACAACATATCTTGTAGGCCACTTTTCATCAAATTTTCAGACTGGACCCACTCCACACATTTAAGCTCAACATTCATCAAACTGAAACTTATAACCCCATCAATTCATTCATTGAATCATCAACCAATCAACCAACAACTTGATCTTCAATTAACATAATCAGCAGCATATTCATCATTCAAACAACCCAGTTCTGTATGAATACATCATTGATAGATAACAGTAAAATAGCAGAACAGATCAGATATTTCACACCACATACTTCAGTAAAACCCTAGATTCCATACGTGCTTTTACTTCACTGAACCTGCGTATGCACGCGCTTTCATATAGACCAACCCGCATATACTTCAGTGCATTCTTCAGAAAATCCTTTCTGCCCATACGCACTTTTCCTTAAGCAGACTCGCATATATACGCACTTTTGCTGAAGAGAACCTGCGTATACATCTATAAATTTTCAGGACTGTGCAGCTCTTCAGATCAGATAAACAACTCATATTTCATCCCTTACTTCAGAAAGTATTTCGCCTCATCTCAGATCTAAACAATCCATAATCAGATCTAGAAAATACATATACATTTCAGATCTAGAGATCCCTCTTCATCATTTTCTTCATAGGTGCATCATAGATTCAGATCCATCAATCAAGAACAGAGTTCATCCATGCAGATATTCCTTAGAGAGATTTATTCATTCACAACCCTTACTCATGCACACCCTTGCACTATGGTTTTCTTCTCTTTAAATAGATTTGTCTTTATCAATACCATGAGCCAAAACCACACAACTTCCGATGGTATTCCTGGACGGGATCAAATAGATAATCCAACACTCAATAAAATGGGTCAATACCATGGTAATGCCCCTAGGTATCATAGTTTTTAGAGCGCAAAAGGCATACGCGACTTTGAGCGTGCGTATTCGTGTGTATACGCAACTTTGCCTCATAAAAACTGTGTATATGCTAACCCTGAATGTATACGCGGGTTCCCTTCACAAAAGTAGAGTATATACGCGGGTTTCCTTCACAAAAGTAGCGTATACATTGTGACATATTATATTTATCATTTTTCTGGCACTTACTGGAAATGTTTTCTCTGTCACATCTGAACTGATCTATAGATACATCATTGTTACATCTTTAGCACATAGGTTGCTTATCATAGGCAACTCATCAAGTAGGTTTCCATCAAGGACAACTTCATTAAGCAGATTTCCATTATCTTCATCAAGTGG
>JAXQQM020092368.1:0-107058 GCA_034641835.2 Pinus albicaulis | reverse complement strand
TCCTGTTGGCCTCAGAATGCATGGGTCCCCTACTGTTCAACTGGGCAGAAGCAGTAACCATCAACATGAAAAGGCAGCTCACAAAGTGCAAACAGGGGAAACTGAAGCAGTTCGGGTATGGTTCCATCTTGGTATCGTTCATTCTGGAACGCATACCAATCTTCCAGGGCCAAGGGGCTGCAGTGGCGAGTCCGATACCACGAGAGCCACGAATGGTTCGCTGGGCAGCATTGATGCCCAGATCTGGAGGTGGCCAACAGATGTCCTGGAGGCCAGAGTTCTTTAGGTGGCTACGGCGCCAGCTGATCGTCGTGGAAGATTGGCCCTATTCGGGAACTGACTTTACAGGGGACCCAGATCTCCCACTACCAGAAGGAGACGACTGGGATGAAGAGCTGGGTAAGACCTCATATTTTTGATTTTATGTTTATATGTTTTTTTTTTTTGTAAACACACATTCGTCTTAACACAATTCTATATGCATGCAGATGTAGGACCTGAGAGACCAGCCGGAATGTCTCCTATTTCCCGAAGGACACAATTCGCCCCTGAGATCCAGGGGGAAGGCATCGGAGGAGAGGCACTGGTCCAGAACCTCGAGGGGATTGCCCATGGGATCCCAGACTATGCCCGGCTATCAGACGTGCCGATGGAGTATCAGCGCCATACGGTGGGAGTCCCGAATCGGATCCACCGAATCTTGAGGCGCCTAGTGCGTGCAGTGATGTGCTATCATGAGCACCATGCAGACTAGTCTTTAGGATTTATGCTACACCTATTTTTTGAGAGACATAGCGTCTCCGGATGTACTAAGACGACTATGTATATTTTTTGAGTTTTATGTGACACACTCTATGTAAACATTTCGATATCTATATATATGCATATCTATTTCTGGATGAGTCTTCTTTACATGTGATGATGATTTATAAATTGCGCAAATGCCTGTCTAATACCAAATTTGCTACTGCATCTGTTAATGTATTCAAATGTCTGGGTATATGATGATATGTAATGTAGTCAAAATTCCTTTCCAGTAATCGAATACGCAAATACAAACGTAAGATGGATGGGTTCCTTACCGAATAATGTCCGTTCAGTTGTAACACTACAAGTTGTGAATCTAGGTACACGAGCAATTCACGGATACCAAGGTTTACTGCCTCGGTTAATAATTCCAACACGGCACTATACTCCGCGATATTGTTCGTGGTACGTCCTAAACACACACCTTGCAGGTTAATCAACTCACCAGCAGGATCGTAGATTACCCAGGCTGCGGAAGACAGATTCCTGGTACTGCGGGAGGCACCATCCGCGAAACCAACAAATGGATGAATAGATATCTGCACAACCAGGAAGACCCGATCAGCAGAAAGATGTTTACAAAGCACACCACACTATGCACACAAATGACAATCACACACCTATGTACACACACCACACCAAGAAATCACTTTAGGCGTAGTACTTTTTAAGGTACAGCCCATTCCTGGGCTGCGCCAATGGAACTCCTTCGTAATCTATAAGCTCGTAGGCCCCATTTTTCAAAACGCGTTTTACTATATAGGGACCGTGCCACATAGGCTGGAGTTTACCGGCTCCAAGCTTATCATGTGCCTGATCGTACAAGAGAACGAGGTCTCCTTCAATGAAAGAACGAGGGGAAACAGTTTGATCAAAATGAGTTTCGACCCTCTTCTTTTGTGCTTCGATGATCAAAGCAGCCAGTCGACGGGTTTCATCCAATCGTTCGAGATACATAAGACGTTCTTCCTCAGGGGAGGTATCCGGTAATAGCTCCACAGCTAATTTAAGCGAAGGAATTTCACATTCAACCGACAGAGTAGCTTCCAGACCGTACACCAATTGGAAAGGTGTGAACCCGGTTGCACTCTTAGCAGATGTTCGGTATGCCCAGAGAGCTGAGAACAGTTGGAGATGCCAACTGGATTTATGAATCCCAACCGTTCGCTGAAGCATGATGACCAAAACCTTGTTCACCACTTCAACCTGACCATTCACTTGAGGGTAGTATGGTGTTGAGCTGTCGTGACGCAAGCCCAACATTGAAGTCAGCTCCGTCATCATGTAATCACGGAAATGAGTACCATGATCAGTGACGATGGCTTGAGGAACCCCGAATCGTGCAATAACGTGGTTGAATAAAAATGAAGCAGCCGTTCTTCCGTCAGCAGCTAGTGTAGGCATCGCCTCGGCCCACTTAGTGAAGTAGTCGACGGCGACAATGATATACGCATGCCCCCCGGCTGAGTGAGGGTTACACGTCATAAAATCGACGCCCCATTTCGCAAAAGGGCCGACGGTAATAATGGGATGCAAAGGCAATGGCGGCGCGCGCATCTTGCGCTGAAAAATCTGGCATGGATGGCATTTACGGACTGCAGTGATACAATCCTTGAATATGGAAGGCCAGAAATAACCTGCCCGCAGAATCTTCTGGGCAGTAGCATACCCGGACATGTGTCCGCCACAGGCGCCACTATGGCAGTCATTCAATACTTTCTCAGCCTCTTCCAAGGTAAGGCATCGTCGGAGCACCGAATCTACTCCAATACGATACAAGGTATCTCCTACGATACGGTAGGGTTGGGACTGGTGCCGAATCCGACGGCGGGCAGTTTTATCCAACTCAGACCGAAATGTCGCAGTCTGAAGATACACTATAATGTCACCGTACCAAGGATCACGAGTATCGATAAGAAACAGTGTTTCGTCCGGTATGTGATCTTCTGAGTGTGAAGGAACAGAGTCCGTAGGGAGAGAGCATATCAAATCCACGAAGACCAGTGATTTAGTTGACTTGGCAGTAGTGAACTCCAAGTCAAACTCCTGCAGGATCATGATCCATTTGGAGTACTTGCCCCCTAGTAATTGTCTAGAAAGAATATATGTCATAGGGTTGCAGTCTGAAACCACGGTTATCGTACGCAAAAGGATGTAATGGCGAAAGCGTTGTACGGCATGTACTGATGCTAAGGCCAACTTCTCGACATGTGCATAACGCGTTTCCGGGTCGAGAAGGTTTCGAGACAGGTAATAAACAACATGTTCGTCACCGTTCTCGTCATCCTGCACCAAGACCATGGCGATGGTGCTTAATGCGGCGGCTAGATACAAAGTAAAGTCGCGGTGGTAGTCCGGAGGACGAAGCAACGGAGCATTGACTAGCAATGTCTTCAGCTTCTCGAAGGATTCCTAAGCAATTTCGTCCCAGTGAAAGGGAACCTTCTGCTTTAACAAACGAGTGAATCCTTTGGCCACCTCGGCATAATTCGGGATAAAGCGCCTAAGAAAATTCGCTTTCCCTTGTAGACTCTGTAATTGATACAGGGAGGAGGGTGATGGGAGATTTATGATGTGCTCAACCTTTAGAGGGTCAAGGCGAATTTCGTCTTTCGAGACTATAAGGCCTAAAAGACGGCCAGAATCGACGCAGAAGACGCACTTATGAGGGTTGAGCCTGATATTGTAGCGTCTGCAACGAAGGAATATCTGGCGGAGATGCTCAGGATGGTCCTCTCGCTTACCCGAATGGGCTGGCAAGTCGTCTAGATAAGGTTGGACGATATGGCGAATATCATGAAAAGCATAGGACATCGCGCGCTGGAACGTGGCGCCAGCATTTTTTAAGCCGAACGGGAGTTTTTTGTACGCGAAAGTGCCCCACGGACAGATGAATGTGGTCTTATGTTGATCCTCAGGTGCAATATTGATTTGGTTATAGCCCGAGAAACCGTCCATTAAGGAATAGATCTCACTCCCGGCACATTCGTCGATGATTTGGTCGATAAACGGAGTGGGATAATTGTCCTTAGGACAGGCGCGATTGATATCGCGATAATCCACATAGACTCGAATTGTACCCTGCTTTTTATCAACAGGGACGATATTGGACACCCATTCTGTAAGGGGGATAGGATAAATAAAACCCGCGTTCAGAAGTTTTTCAACTTCTGCCTTGATGGCGGCGGCTTTCCGAGGATGCATGGGACGTAAGCGTTGGCGCACAGGTTTCGCACCTGGGTAGGTTGGAATCTCGTGCACGACAATACTTGGATCAATTCCCGGCATTTCCTCGTAAGACCATGCGAAAACATCTCGGATTTCTTTGAAAAGCTCCGTATAGACTTGGATCTCCTCGGAAGAACAAGTCACACCCACATGAATGTTCTCAACAATCCCCGATTTAACGGAGATGTTGATTGGAACAGTTTGAGTAATGTTACTCAGATTACCCTCCGAAAAGACCTCGTGCATCAAGATCGGTGTTTGAAGAGGAGGGGAAGGAACCTGAGTAGCATAACGCTCCAGACAGTCAGTCATTGCCCCCAAGCTGGGCATAAACGAGGAGCGATGATGGCCATCGCCCCAGGGTAGCTCCTCAAGAGACGTAGTTTCAATGATAGCCTCATCTGAAGGAAAAGTCTCTCTGAGAGGATCAGGTGAATCAGCCTGACCAAGCCAGGGGGATTGTGAGTAGACGTCAAGAGCCATGCTCATCGGAGCATGCTGAGGAGGTGGAGGGTCCGATGCGTCAAAAATCTCATAGTAGCTGATCTCTACTAGCGTTAATGGCATGGATTCTCCAAACTCATATACCTGCTCAGGTGTAGGAATAAGCCAGGGGTCATCAGTCCTGGACAACATGTTAACTTGAGCGGTATTCGGTGGCGGTGCGGGGAATATACCCATAAGAACTGGGTCTTTGAAAAGACCAGGTCCTATGCTGTCTGGGGGATTCGGAATTTGATCCACGTATGGCACGTTGTTCTCAGAGCTAGAGGTGAAAAATGACAACTGATCTACCGTGACAATCTTGCCCTCATGGGGGAACTTAATGAATCGAAAGACGGTAGACGGCACGCAGAGCATGGCATGGGTCCAGCTGCGGCCAAGAAGTATATTTTAGTTGAGTTTAGCGTCAACCACTTCCACTTCTACGTTGACAGTTTTTCCCTGTAATGTGATCGCTAGACTCTCGAGAACGCCCAGGGGTTTAGATTCCCGACCATCAAATGCCTCAAGGGCATTGGGAGATGACGACAAGGCTGGAGAGCCGATGGCCTTCCAGCAAGCGGAGGACATAACGCAAGTAGATGCACCCTCATCTACGACGGCCCTATGAACGTTCAGACCGTTAATCCCGACTTGAATGACCAAAGCAATTTGATGTGGAAGCCGGGGAGTAAAATTCTCCAGATCAAAGGTGAGAAGGCTCGAGTCGGCGGGATCGATACCACCGATGGTAGACAGTAAAGCCTTCCGTTGTGAAGGACAACTTTGAAGAACCTCAAGTGCAGACATGGCACATGGCGCCTGTGCCAAATCCTCAACGATACTGTAATGTTGAGCGGCACGAGCATTTGGATTGTAAGAGGATCTCCGAAGAACACCCTGGGGAGGTGGCTTCACAACGGGTTCGAGAGTCGGCTTCTCGATTTCCAACGGACCAGAAACAGGTGGGGGAGGCGGCCCTTCCGCAACTGCCTTCCCGGGTGCCTGCTGCTGACTGTTGTAATCCTTCGATCGTGTAGCGATAGTGATAGGTGCATTAGTCTTCATCATGAAAACTTGAGACCCAACCGGTGCAGATGGTGACCCCTGTTCGACCATCTGGGTCTGCTGAGATGGAAATGGCTCTTTTAAAACAGCCGGAGTTCCTTTTGAGCCTTTAAGAAGTTAACTAATTTCGGATCGTCGTGGACAATCCTTAGTGTAATGGTCACCTTCACAGATGAGGCAAGGGAATTTCGGCTTACGTTGGGAGCCATCCTCAGTCCGAGATTTAGATTCCGGTTTTGGGGCATCAGATTTTGATTTGCCTTTGCCCTTCTTCTTCCCTTTGGAGGATTTGTCCGCAGGATTAGCCTGGACGGCATTCACCTCCGCGGTTTT
This sequence comes from Pinus albicaulis, assembly GCA_034641835.2. Taxonomy (NCBI): domain Eukaryota; kingdom Viridiplantae; phylum Streptophyta; class Pinopsida; order Pinales; family Pinaceae; genus Pinus; species Pinus albicaulis. The sequence continues at coordinate 101,139 of JAXQQM020092368.1, read as the reverse complement.
ACCAGAATCGAATGAGGCGGGATTAGCAGAGGTATTGTTGGAAGAATTAGCCTTCTGCTTCCCATTCGAAGACTTCTTCGAATTTTGAGAAACGGAACCAATGACACCATCCACCGTAGGGGTAGGCGGGGCCTTTGTGGCTCCGGGCCGTGGAGCATTAGGCAAGATATCATAAAGCGTGCCAGATTGCGAATAAACAAGATCCAGGTACTGGGCACGCACGATAGCTTGTTCCTCCGTCACACACGCTCCCATCGCGATATCCTGAGCGATTTTATTGACAAAGGAGGTGGTGAACCAGTGAGTCAAAATCTGATCAGGTATGTGAAACTTGATCAGTCGACGATGGCGCCGCCACTCATGGATGTGATCCGAGATGTGAGTGGCCGAGTCCTGCTTCAGGGAAGACAGGAGGTGCGTCCCGGCCTCATACCGGACCGGTAACTGGAAATGCGTGAGGAAAGCCATAGCTAACGAGTTGAAATCCTGAAAAATGCCACGGGACAGCTCTATGTACCACTTAGCAGCAGCTCCTGTTAAAGTACGCTGGAAAAGACGCAGACGAATCGAATCGTCGGTCCAAGAGTTAGACGAACACCAGAGGTGATACGTCATCACATGCGCCTGGGGGTCTTCGCCAGCTTTGCCTCAAACTTGGGACAGTCGCCTGGTATCTTGGTGGGAACCGGAGGCCAATATGGATTATGTGCAATCGGATCATTGGTCAACTTCGAGACGTCCGGTAGTTCCAAGGTAGCCAGGAACGGCAATGGAGGGTTAACTACCATGCCAGTCCCAGGATAAGGTCTGGTACCTGTGCTCCACGATGGTTGTGAATATCCCTGCCCCCATGGGTTCTGTCCCTGAGGATTCTGACCGTAGGGGGCATAGTTCGTATAACCAGACTGATTTGGCTGCTGGTAACCATAGTGCGGGGCTTGATAACCAGGGTTCCGGACCTGATTAGGCGTCTGCCCTGTATAAGCAGCGTTTGGATTTGGCTGCTGAGCGTAGGTAGAACTGGGTGGAGGAGGATGATACTGAGAGCCTCCAGAGTGGTTATAGTTCGGTTGAGACTGACCATGAGGATAATAACCACTCTGAGGATGAGTAGGCTGCTGATAAGTGGAACCCTGCGGAGCCTGGTACGTAGGGCGCAGCTGTTGATTTGGCTGCGGAATTGAATGAACAGGCTGTTGAGCAGAGTGAACGGAATGAGAGGGCTGCCCTGAATGAACAGGTTGACCCGAGTGAGGGGGCTGGCCTGAATGACCAGGCTGGCCCGGGTGACCAGGTGGTGTTGGTTGCGCAGGTTGACCTGGTTGTAAGTGAGCCCCAGGTTGTGCCGAATGGGTCGGCTGGCCTGGAGGCGGAACACCGGGCTGTACCGGATGAGCCGGTTGCCCTGGTGGAGGAACAGGACCAGGTGCTTGCTGGAAACCAGTTTGACCTGAAGCAGAACCATAGGGTGGTCCTGGCTGATATGCAATGTTAGAAACAGCAGGATACTGCGGTTGCATTGGTAAAGACGGCTGGATTTGCCCCCCAGGACCATAGGCCTGTCCCGGTTGATACCCTAGCTGAGGTTGAGCAGGTTTCCCAGCAGGGCTATAATATGGTCCTTGCGGATTGTATAATGGCCCTTGCTGGCCCGCAGGGTAGCCTTGGATGGGCTGTCCCTGTGGGTCATACAAATAGCCAGGTTGGCCCGCAGGTTGGCCCTGAAAGGGTTGTCCCTGCGGGTTGTAAGCCTGGTTGTATGGTAAACCTTGAGCATATAGATAAGCCTCAGGAGCAGGAAGGCGCAAAACCTCCCCGTGCTCGTCAAACTGACCTGGGAACATATACACGGGAGTGCCATCCTGTGCATAGTGCGAAAAGAAGGATCGATAAGGATCTTGGGGAACTTGTCCAGCTCCGGCGTTCGGTTGCTGTAAAAACAACCGATACTCCTCCGAAGAGATATTCTCCGGTATAGCAGTAGCTAGGTAAATGTCTTCAGGAGTTGGCCCAGCCCTAGTAGCAGATGCTGAGACAACAGCAGAAGAGGCAGCCACACAAACAGTGGGCCGAACGGGAACAAAAGTGACGGGCGTCGAAGGGGACACCCCGGGTGTAGTAGCAGCTGGTCTCGACGCGGGAGATGATATCCCCATAGAGGCAGCAGCTGAAATGATCTGACCCAGAGATCTGTATCCCTGTGGCAAAGAAGGACTAGCTGACGATGTGGTAGCCAGCTCGGAACCGTCTCCCTTAAACAATCTACGAGGGATGCGCTGATAGTCATCAGACCCCGGAATTTCCTCACCAGAATCACTCATGGTTGATCCTGCCGTTAAATCACGCAAAAGACGGCGAGGACTAGGAGGAAAAACAGCAGCAACAAACGGTGAACCCGATGTAAGAGAAAGGAAATCGGCTCCTAATCTCAATTCAGACACAGGGTCCGAAAAGGGCCAATTGAACTCAACTGGTCCTCCAAAGGGTTGCTCGGCGAGAACCGGTCCCCCGTCAGGAAACTTGGAAACAACAGGCTGTTGTGGTTCAACAGAAGGCTCAGAAGCCTCTGAAGAATCGTCCGTGTAAGGACTACCAGTAGACGAAACCGATGGTTCCGCCACCGTGGCAAAAGACTAAAAGAAAAGGGCACACACACACACGGGCTGAAAATGAGTTAAGACACATGCTCAAACGGTTAACAAGCAATGTCTAAATAGATGTGAAATCGTGGGCGATTAATTTTACCACATTGGAAAGTAAGAAATTCTACCGTTTCATGTTTCAAGAGTCGAGAAACGATAAAAAGATGACTCTATCTCTTTCGGAGTTGACACAAGCGTGAAAGGACAAGCGCTTGACGGTCTTTTCAAGTTTAGGGAGTCAGAAAAGACCAAATGACTGCTCAGGAAAAACTAGGCACAAAAGGTGTACCAAATATCCGTGAACTGCAATATACACCTTGGTTTCAATAATGAAACAGAAATCGACCAAGGACTTTCCGTACGTGTAGGTAGTCTCCCCGAATGCTGTGTTCGGTGTATCACGGGTATAGGGCGGCAGACTCGGCTTCCTGTGGATAAAGGATTGAAAACCTATAGGGGTCTCCCTTTATATACGCGACGGTACGGGGAGCACAAGTCCGTACTAGCGTGTCTAAAGCCAATAGGCGAACGACAGCTGCTAGGTTTAACGACGCCGGAACACGTCTCTAGCCTAGACCTTCTAAATATGTTTCGTTAAGTTCCAATGCTGCCTTAGGTTAATTGAATAAATTTTACAGTTGATCTTCAATTGAGTTTCAATTTCCAGGCCCTATCGTATGTAGTGTCTCCTAAATGCAAAGCTATATGCCACAATGCAACATTTCGTTCGATGAAAACTAATTAGAGAAGAGTTGAGAGCTTTTATACAAACGAAATGAACGGAAACCAAACAATGAGCTCTATAATGCAACTAATGCAATTGACAACTTTTCGTGCAAAACACTAATCACTAGCGATATGGAAAAGATCACAATTTGCACTAATTAACAAAAGCAAAAGAGATTTTTTTTTTGATTTTCAATGTTTAATGGCTAATATGCACTAATCAAACTTGAAAATGAATGGAGCAACTTGAGAAACGATATCCAAGAGAGCGAAAACAAACACATTCCACTCAACAACACAAAAAATCAGATCCTCAAATCGACCAAAGTCTCTCAAAGCAAGAAAGAGACTCAAAAGCTTCCAATGGACCGTGTGATCCAAGTCCAAAGCAAGACCAAACGAGTTTCGAATGAAGAAATGAACAATCACCCAAAAATCGCAATAAAACAATGAACAACTACTTAGAGAATGTGGAGAATCAATCAGATAGTTGACAGGACAATCCAAACACCAAAACTCCCAAGGAGGGCTCGATGCACTAAGCCACTAGATGACCTAGGGCTTGAAAAGTGAAATCGGTAGATAAAAGCAAACAACCAAAGGACAAAGGTGAATTCCCAGCCAAACAAGACTCCAACACACTCAGGCAGTCGGAAAATCAAGAAGAAAAACACTGGTCAACTTCAGAGAGCTCAGAAATGAGAAATCTCAAAAAACTTACAGGGGTGGCGCGACTGTAAGAGTGAAACTGGCGCCAGAAGGCGAGTGGCGCGGGTTGTACAAAGGCAACATGCGCCAAGTGGCGCGACTGTCGGGTTAAAAACCGCGCCAGTCGAGTTTCTCAGCAAAAAATTAAAAATAAGCTACTCCAGAGACAGACCAATGCAAGCTAAGCAATCCAAGAAGCAAAAACACACAAAAAATCCAACCCAGAAGGTTCATCAAGCAAGGAAAAACAAGACACAAACGGCAAGGCAAGACAAAGACTCCAAGTCGTTCAGTCTGCAAACCAAACCGGAGATCGACTGAAGTAGCGTTGATCTACTCCGCTAATGCAAAGCAGAAGCGTTTCGAAGGCTATCTGGCTGTACTTCAGACTCCGTCTACAGTTTACAAATTAAACAACAATCAAACAACAAGCTGGTTCCCCAGCGGAGTCGCCAATTTGTTGAGGAGGTAAATCCCCTCTGCGGACAGAGGCGATCCCTACTAGCCCAGCAGGGGTCTAGCAACAAACAAACAATGCTATGATGCAAGCTCCTAATTACGAATGAAAGACTTGGGATAGAAGCCTACCCGGATTCCAACGCTATGATCTGAAGAAGAAGTGTCCCCGTCCTTCAGCCCTGGCAGATCACAATCCTTCCACGATCTCCGCGGATGAACACCTGCACATAGAAGAAACGAACAGATACAAGCATAGGAACCAGCATACGTAACTAAACATCGGTCAGAAAAGATATTACTCGCATTAACATGATGGAAAACGGAGTGGAACCATAATCACAGTCATCTATTAAATGATAAACGAATAGAAGTTACAACCAAGTTCTGACGTCGCAGCTTCCTTCGAACGGGTCTCCGGTCGTCCACGTCTCGCAAAGCTCGCCAAGGAAAGGAAAAACCTCTCCTGAGTCTCGTAACAATGGTCTCCTCGCCTGAATGGGCCTTAAGGGAAAGAAGGGATTCTTTACAACACAAAGGCACTTGGGAATAGGGAGATGCAAAGCTTCAGCACTTCAAGACTAGCTTGCCATTGATTTGAGCAAGCTTTTATAGATGGGGAAGGAGGAGTTGGGATCCCTATTATTATGGGATTGGCCCTATCAACAAGGAAGGTTCCATGAGAGGTGGCAAAACCACTTCCCTCCATAGAACTCCCGCAGCCAACCTCCCAACTCAAGATAGGTGATGGTTTGTGAATTTGTTAGAACTCAACTTCCGCCATCCATATTTAAAAAACAACTCCCAAATTGGGTGGCGCGACTACGGCTCTATGACAGAGCGCCAGGTGGCGCTACCTCTTTGCATTGATTTCCCCATTGGCGCGAGTACTGAACTGCTTGCCCGCGCCAATGCCAAAAGGGATGTTTTTCATGACTTTTGCAAGGAGATGTCTCAAGGGCAAATGAAGCTCATGTTCAGAGGGATGCATTGATGATGATTTCAAGGCATGACAATGTTCACAGGTCACAGAATGGGTCCTCCATTGTGCGGGATGGGGGAATGGTAAGGACAGTGACAAATTACTGTGTAACAATATCCAACATTGGATCATCGATTCAATAATCTCTACACAGAAATGTAGACTCAAATTTTGCGCTGGGCATTGACATTCAAAAATAATTAAATTTATCCGGAAAACAAAGGTTGAGCCATCGATTCATCAAATTGAATCTGGAATCGATTAAATTGAACAATGCATTCAGATGCTAATTAAACCAGTCTCACACTATTCCTTAATCGACTTACCAGTACCACGTACAACTCTGGCACCTCACCTTTCAGCAGTTGATTTCTGTTTTGGATCAGCATTCACGTTTTATCGTTCCTAACTGTAACTTTATTCCAATACGTGTGCTAACTCTATAATAAACTCTCCATCGTTGTCCCTTATGAAGCCCTACAGCTTCATATCCACTGTGTGCTGCGTTTATTCCAGCACTATTAATCAAAACCAATGCCAGTTCTTCAACTTTTAAATTCAGATCCCGCATTACTGTGTGGATCTGTGCGGCCTTTCCAGCACGTGCAAATCTCGGTTCAACATAAAATTAACATTTCACATCCGGTTTTGAAATGATGCGATGATCAATCTGCGATCGGAGATCGCTGTGGATTGACACCACCTCCAGCAGTCTTTGAGACATCCACAGACCCGATTCCAATTCAAACAATCTTTATAACATTTCGCGTCCGAGTCTATTTTTATATGTAGCAACATAAATGATTCTCCGATGCAAAACGATATGAAACACTTCTGATCCGATCAAATAGATTTACCGGACCCGATGTAGTATACAAATCAGTTGATATCGTTTTAAACCCACTCAAAGATTCCACTAAGTGGAATTTTCCAATTTCCTGTGTTGATGACTTTACAGTTTTCCATCTCCATAAAACCGTGTGAGCTTCCATCGATTCCAATCGGTTTAATAACACAGAGCATGTGAATTCAAACCGGGATTTCATCAATGTTCCCACCTATTCGATTTCAACCTTGCGCCTTTGACACACCTTAAAATCATTCAAATGGGAATTTAACAACTTCGCTCTACTATTTGGTTTCAAACTGTTCTGTATTTATAATTCCGTGTCAAAGCTCCCATAATAATGTTACAGATCGACATAAAAGTCATCGACTCACCCAATACTCCAATTTTACTATTACAATCAATTACGCAGACAAACAATTTTCAAGTCTATACAAATTGTCATTCGATTGGCACAAAACATAATTACATTCATAACGTTCAGGAAAACAAAACAGAGCCTCGCCTTGGCAAATTGCTCCAAGGAAAGAACACTGTTACACACTCTCACACTCTCTCAAATCTGAGCTTTCTCACCTCTCCCAAACCTCTACGAAGAGTCTCCTCCTTATTACAATTTTCACTATATTTTATCCACTAATTCCTCTAACAATAGATAATGTAATCTCCTATCATTAAAAATCAAACAGAAATCTTCTATTTCGTTGCTTTCAAGCACACCTAGACTAACAACTATTATCTCTACATTTAAATAAGATAATCTCTTATTTATTACAATAACAAACTATTTGAGGAATCCAATCTCCTCAGTAAATCTAATTTTGACCGACAGTTAATGAATTTCACTCTATTTTAGCCACAACATGTGACCATTTCATCACATCGCTGGCTAGGTCGAGATGCTCCTGCATCAGACTCCCAAAGTTTAAATTAATCATGATCTCCTGATCATGCATTTCTGGTTTGTGTCCTCCTAGATCCCATACTTGATTTGATATTCTGTTCTTGGTTACTGTTGTTGTTGTTTCTCCCTCAAGTCTCTGTCCACTATGTTGTAATACATCACTATCTGCTACTGTCCTTTTTACATACCTCGCTACTGTTTTGCTCACTCTAATTTTCAATTCTTCATTCCCTTCACTTGTACCATTTCTTCCAGCCAATCTTCCCTTCTTCTTTTGTCTTGTGTTTGTTTTACTAGAATGCTGTAGTATGAGTTTCCACAACTCATTCAATTCTTTGTCCATTTCACTTCTCATGTGCTGAATACTATTCTCTTGTAACTGATTGTGTCCTTGAATTAGAACATCATAATCTTTGTGCCAATATCCTTCCATATACATTTCTGAAATGTACAAATGCCTTTTCCCAGGTTCTTCTTCCGGTTTCTCATTCATGACTTCATCATTCCTTGCTTCAAATTCCAGCATACCTTCCATTAATCCGATCTGTTCTTCTTGGTTCAGATTGACTTCACACTGCCCTTTTCCTGCATGTAAATCTTCATCAAAATTAATCAACTCAATAGACACAAATGCTTTACCTGGCTTCCTTATCAAAAGATTCGACTTATACCACAAGTCTGCCATCAAATCTAGAAGTTCTCTCAAAAGTTCTGCACCATCTTTACTAACTGCATTGTTCGCAATATCTGTCTTTAATCCTCCTTCACTCTGGCTTTCTTCAAGATCAATGAACTTCAATGACTCAGTGTATCCTTTGAATTAAAAAATTCTTTTGCCATCCTCCTTATTCTGCATATGACTATGAGTAGTCATTTCTTCAACAATTTTCAATAACTGTTTTTCTTTCCTCAATTCAAAGTGACCTGCAAACACACAACAACCTTCAGTTTTCAAAATGCAATACCTTCCATTTTCTTTTGATGCTTCAAGCACCAATCCTCCATCATAGATCTTTTGGATTTCAACGGATCCTTCTTGCGGTGACTTCAAATCAATATGAATTTGTTCAAATTTCCTGAACTCATTCATCATCTTGCCATTCCACCTTTGTTGCAATAGCTTCCACTTCACCCTTTTCTTCAGTTTCCATCTGTATCTTCGGTCTTCACTTATCTTCCTTTGTACATCCAGACCAATTTCTGGTTCTTCATTCTGCTGCCAGCTTCCATACTTCTGCAATTTAATGCCTTCCTCAAATTCATTCTCATGTAGCTGATCACTCCTTCCAAATTTCTGATTATTTCCATATTCATCTTGCTGAGTTAATATTTCTGTCTCCTTTATGCCTCTAAGGACATAACTTCCTTGTTGCTCCTAATCTTTCATTTCACCTTCATATAATCGCTGCTCAATGTCTCTGATTTCAGCATCATATTTATTAATGTTGTCTTCCACACCTTTTCCTCCATGAGGTTCTGTAAGCTTCATTTCCCCTTTAGGTTCCTCGAGTAATCTTTCCAAGAATTCTATCTCCTTGTGAAATCTCTCCAGCAGATCATCACAATTTCCATTCTCAGCTTCATTCTTTTCTTGGAAATCCTCCTGCATTGACCTGTTTTCCACATTATCATATTGCAAGCATCTTTCATTAATTCCATTAGACAAATTCATTGGTTTACCTTCTTGTAGTCCCACCATGGAATTGTCTACGTCAACCTCATTTGACTGTTTCTCCCCAAACAAGATTTCATCTATGAACTCCTTCTGTTGCAATAGATCAACGCCTTCTTCCTCTAAAAGGGATTCACCATCATACTTCACCTCAAAAGCTTCATTCCTGGTTGTGACAATTTCATCCGACTATCCATCATCCTCTGCATATCCTGCAAACATACACAAACTATAAGAATCAAAATCACAAGGCTTCATTGCCTCATCTGCTTCCTTTGTCAACATATCTTCGAATTGTTCTGGACTCTGCCAATAGTCCATGAGATCTTCAGCTGACCTCTCATTATCCTCTTCCCCTAACATCTCACCCTGTTCTGGTCTGCAAATGGAAACTTCCAATTCTACCTCTGCTTCTCTGAGTTTCTCTGATTCCTCTTGAGCACTCAATATCTGCTCAATCTTTCTCAATTCTTCTACTATCTCTGACTTCACTTGCTGATTTCTCCTTTCTCGTAGCCTTAGCCACTTTACTCTTTTCCTCATGGTCCAAACACTTTTCTGCAGCATCTTCATCAATATTCCAATCTGGAAACCTATCTCAGCTTTCTCTCGGTCAAACTCTTCTTGACTCATCCTCATGCCATTTGCTTTGGCATCTTCCCTTCTGCTATGGCTTCTTTGTGAACTTCTGCTATGACTATCTGTAGTCATTTTCTGCTCCTCTCTTTCCATGAGCTCCTCGCACCTCTGCAACAAGCCTCTGCAACAGTAAGTCCTCCTTACTGCAATCTTACCTCACTAAGCTCTCCTCACTCAGTCTTTTGGTAAGCACGATCCCCTATCTGGAATCTTCTCTTGAGCAACACCTTTTCTCCCTCTAGGCTTCTGCAATCTCTCACTCTCTCTTTCGAAGACACTTCAATTGTCCTCTCTATCCAATCTCTTGTTGGATTCTACAGGTTCACTGCCACTTCTGCTTTTAAGAACGCATCTGGTTCTTCTCTCACAGCTTCTCTTGATTTATATTGCTGCAGTCTTCACTCTTTCTGATGCTGTCACCTGTGTTTTGAATGGATTTCCTCACTGCTGTAATCTGGTACTAAACTTTATTCAGAAAAACAAACTTATTCAATTTCAACAGAGCCAAGCTCTGATACCAAAATTGATGCAGGGCAAACCTCTGCAATCCCAGAATCTTTATACACTGTTCATATACAAATGCATTTCCATAACTGCCCATATAAAAATTCCAAATCCGGCAATTTCACAAAACTCTTATGCGCAGAAGCTTTTCACATATACATGGTTCAACTACAACCAATTATTTAAACTTAGAATTCTATTAATTTGTTTACCTTCTTTATAATCGGAATGATAGCATCCGCACCATATCCGCATTCCATTTCATTAAACACTCTTCTTCGACATCGATATCCAACATTGGATCATCGATTCAATAATCTCTACACAGAAATGTAGACTCAAATTTTGCGCTGGGCATTGACATTCAACAATAATTCAATTTATCCGGCAAACAGAGGTTGAGACATTGATTCATCAAATTGAATCTGGAATCGATTAAATTGAAAAATGCATTCAGATGCTAATTAAACCAGTCTCATACTATTCCTCAATCGACTTACCAGTACCACGTACAACTCTGGCACTCATGTACAACTCTGGATCAGCATTCATGTTTTATCGTTCCTAACTGTAACTTTATTCCAATACGTGTGCTAACTCTATAATAAACTCTCCATTGTTGTCCCTGATGAAGCCCTACAACTTCATATCCACTGTGCGCTGCGTTTATTCCAGCACTATTAATCAAAACCAATGCCAGTTCTTCAACTTTTAAATTCAGATCCCGCATTACTGTGTGGATCTGTGTGGCCTTTCCAGCACGTGCAAATCTCGGTTCAACATAAAATTAACATTTCACATCCGGTTTTGAAACGATGCGATGATCAATCTGCGATCGGAGATTGCTATGGATCGACACCACCTCCAGCAGTCTTTGAGACATCCACGGACCCGATTCCAATTCAAACAATATTTATAACATTTTGCGTCCGAGTCTATTTTTATATGTAGCAACATAAACTATTCTCCGATGCGAAACGATATGAAACAATTCTGATCCGATCAAATAGATTTACCGGACCCGATGTAGTATACAAATCAGTTGATATCGTTTTAAACCCACTCAAAGATTCCACTAAGTGGAATTTGCCAATTTCCTGTGTTGATGACTTTACAGTTTTCCATCTCCATAAAACCGTGTGAGCTTCCACCGATTCCAATTGGTTTAATAACACAGAGCATGTGAATTCAAACCGGGATTTCATCAATGTTCCCACCTATTCGATTTCAACCCTGCGCCTTTGACACACCTTAAAATCATTCAAACGGGAATTTAACAACTTCGCTCTACTATTTGGTTTCAAACTATTCTGTATTTATAATTCCATGTCAAAGCTCCCATAATAATGTTACAGATCGACATAAAAGTCATCGACTCACCCAATACTCCAATTTTACTATTACAATCAATTACGCAGACATAAAATTTTTAAGTCTATACAAATTGTCATTCGATTGGCACAAAACATAATTACATTCATAACGTTCAGGAAAACAAAATAGAGCCTCGCCTTGGCAAATTGCTCCAAGGAAAGAACACTGTTACACACTCTCACACTCTCTCAAATCTGAGCTTTCGCTCCTCTCCCAAACCTCTACGAAGAGTCTCCTCCTTATTACAATTTTCACTATATTTTATCCACTAATTCCTCTAACAATAGATAATGTAATCTCCTATCATTAAAAATCAAACATAAATCTTCTATTTCGTTGCTTTCAAGCACACCTAGACTAACAACTATTATCTCTACATTTAAATAAGATAATCTCTTATTTATTACAATAACAAACTATTTGAGGAATCCAATCTCCTCAGTAAATCTAATTTTGACCGACAATTAATGAATTTCACTCTATTTTAGCCACAACATGTGACCATTTCATCACATCGCTGGCTAGGTCTAGATGCTCCTGCATCATTTAGCATGAGTAGTATTTTAAAGTCTAGAATTTTTTCAGAAAAACAATGTGGTTCTGTTGATGACCACGAGAAACAAGAGGTACAATCCATTGTGCAAGATCCTGATATTGAAGAGTCACAAGTTGATCTTTAGGAAGGATGTAAAGATAAACAAAGTGTTGAAGATCAATTTGACGAGCCACATGAAGCTAATGGTGAAGACGTGGCAGAAGAAGACAGAGCTGGAGAGAATTTAAAATGTGATAATCTCATCAATATTTATGTGTGTGCAGATGAAAACATTGCTGAAATTTACATGTGTGACACCAGAAATGGTGAGAGAAAACCATTTTCTATTAAGCCTGTCATAATTTTCAAAAGGGCGAGGATAAGCGTTGGAGCTTTCCATCACAAGGGAAGAAATGAGGAAAAGATACATCACTATCTCAGGGTAAAGAAAGTGAAGATGAAGCCTCATCCACAAATGAACAAGCATGGATCTCATGCAAAGAAAACTAAGATGAAAACTCTGTTACCAAGTTTTTTTTTATGTCTTTTACCATTGTAAGCCTAGCTGAGACTAGACCAACAGGCATATGTTATTTCTTTCTTAGTACCCTTTCTCCATTAATGAGGAGTGTTAGAAATTAATGGAGAAAGTTAAGTTAGGATAGGATTGAGATTCTATTTCTAGATCTCAGATCCTAATATTCAAGGAGTGGTTCAAACCACCCATTTGTGAGAAAGCCTATATGTACTAGGCTGTTCTCTTGATTGTTTGTATCAAATTGTGTGAGTGTGTTTGTACACTCTCCAGGTTCTCACCTGAAGAGTCATTTAGCTATTCAATATTATCAACTCTTATGTTTTGCTCCTCATACAGTTTGTGTAATTTTTAATGAAATTATTTTTGCTATTGTTCAAACTCTATGTTTTGTATTAAATATTTTTTTAAGTTAAATTTCACTCAAGGAAACACTACAGGTTGGAAAGCACCCACCAACCTACTGCATTTCCTCATTAGGCTAGTGTGCCTTTGATGCAAAGGGTGGTGTGTTGTCACTGTTCATAAGTAGAATCTATTTCATTGCTTGAGTTATTTCCTTTTCATGTACATATATATTGTTTTGATGTCTAACATGTGGGTTTTATCTTTAATAATATCTCAGTGTTACAACAATTGTTTTGATAAACTAAGTAATGGTTGTGCTAAGATTATAGAACATAGATATGAGTTATATTCGTTTTGTTTCATATATATAGTACATAAATTTTGTTAATTGCAAATATGCTCAACATTTTGATTTATAATCTACTTTGTAATATATCTAATGGATATTAGATTCGTTGAGTAATCGTTGCAATCTATTTGTAAAGCCTAGATCTAATTGATAACATTTCCATCTTGGACATAATATAATGCGTTGATGAATAATCTTGATTGATGAAACCCTTGTGAATTATTAGTTGGACGGCCTAAGAACTTTAATACAATGCACGATCTATAACCTAAGTAAAATTATAGTATAACTTCGCAGTAGATGAAAATAAATATTTACAAAGTGGGAATGATACTTGCAAATAAAAAATAGAAAAAATATGTATAGGATTGTAATGTCAAACATAGGAGTAAAAACTAAATGATAGAACTTGTAATGCTAGACTCACAAATAGAACTATCATTAAGTTTTGAACTTATATATGTAGTACTTCTTGCATTTAAAATAAAATTCCACTAAAAATATAAATATAATACAAAATATACAAATAACTGTAATTAAGAAAAGGAAAAATATCGAGAAAATAAATAATACACAAGATGACAAAAGCAACAAATGATCCTTCATTGAATGTAAAAACAAACCAGGTATATAATAAGTCTCCACAAGGTACCCCTTAACAAATGACCCCATTTACTAGATCGTATTGGTCAAATCTGATAGACAAAAACAACAAATAAAGATGAAATTTCTACAACAAACTCAAAATGTGTGTCCAAATACTTGTAGAATGTACTACTGCAAGAACATCCAATATCGCTATCGACAAGTTTTAGAAGTTATAAATCATTAGAAACTCAAATTTATAATACCTCTCACAACAAGAAATGTTTTTTAACCCACGTCTATGCTTCTATTTGGAAGGAACCATGTAGATCAAAGGCTATGAGTCACAAATATCTAAACACATAAATTATGAATCCAAATAAATAATTAAACTATGTCATACCAACTTGTGTCAACTAAGAGATCATTGTCGTCCTTTTATAATTAAAAGCTTAGAGAAACAATTGCATAAATATGTTTTCTTTATATAATATAATCAATTTTTATGAATTAGTTTAGGCTCAAATATTTCAAAGGTATGAAAAAAGTGATTGGGCTCCTAAAAAATGAGGAATGACTTGGAAAGGGGAGGACCCACATCCATCAATTTCTCCAAATGATAATAATTTAAAATGAAATGGACGATAATCATTATATATAAAATATATGCATACATTACGAAAAGTTCAAATTATAAAATTGACACCCAAAAATAGCATCACATGTGCATAATCAAGTCCAAAATAATGATTGTCTCTATGTCTACCATAAATTGAAACTCAAGGAATTTTGGAGTGAACATGGTTATTTGCAAACTTGGGAAAGATAATATTTTTAGGTGAAAATAAGGATGGTGCCCCTCTGAGGGCAAGGAATATGTATGGGTAGAAGATGAATGAGATTGACTAGAAATATGATGAGTAAACTTAGGATCACCCCCCAAGTTCTATCATTGATATCAGATGCATTTAAAATAGACTTCCAACCATAATTAATATGTGTAGCATTATTATTTCTTTTAGGTGGAGGAATTTCCTATATATTTGGGTGAGGCATCAGTGATGGAGGTGCATCTATTTTGATATACACAAGGGATGCATGAAACATTGGGAGACCAAATATTAACATGACTTATGTTAAAACAATGTTTAAAATTCATTTAGTGTTAATTGGGATTAATTTATGCTTAGTCACGCTTTAAGAACATGTAATAAAGACAAGTATTATGGAATTTTATGTAAGGATCAAAACTTAGGATAAAAATTAACGGTCAAGATTTCCCTCGCCAGGATCAATGATGGGGGAGTGATTCTCCCCCCCCCGAGTTCCATCATGCTTTGCTTGCAGGGGAGGGTCCAAAATTGGTGGACCCACAACCTAACATGGCGCCCTCACAATGTTTCACACCCCCCCCCCCTTCCATTTCCCTCACCGCACCCCCCAATCCTATTTTTGGAGATGGTTTCATAACATTTGGTATCAGAGCAGTGGGGCCACATTTGACACCGTCGAAGCTTTGTGACTATGGATCGTGACTTCCCCGTCGATGTCCGCCTTGGCAACGAGGCAGTTATACGTGGGGCGTCCTTGTACAGTGGAAAAGGATTGAATCCAACACTGCCTATTGTTGATGTCAGGGATGCTTTTCAAGCAACTGGCAGCAACAAATTTGCGGCTACTCTTTGCAAGGAGGGGTCGTTGGATCCCAACATTGTGAGAAGCAAGATCGTGTTGTGTGAGTGTGGGGATAATCCCAGGGTGGCCAAGGGGGCTGTGCTTCAGCAAGCTGGAGGTGTGGGAATGATACTTGCTAACACCCCATCTAATGTCCAAGGTCTCATTGTCGATGCCCATCTGCTAGATTCCCACTAGTGAGAGGTGTGACTGATTATTTATCGACCACCAAAGAGATGATAGGCTCGGGGGAGAGCTGGGACTTCGACTTGTAATATTTCAACTAATCTATGGTAACGATATTTCCATTATGGGGAAATCACATCTTACGGTGAACCGCAAATGCAAAAGCAGACATCGTATAGGTATAACTACGACCCATCAAGATGTTGTAATCCAAGGGGGCATCGATGACTTCAATTTCAATCCAAACAGTCTTTCCCGCAAGAGTGACAGGAAAATTGGGGTACATTCTCAGGGGCTGAGAAGAGTGACCGTCCTAAGCATGCAAACTGATGGTGGATGGGCTAACTTAGGTGATCCAAGTTTATTCCAAATAGAGGTGGGCATCACGCAGGTGGATGCGCCCTCGTCAATGATACATCGTGAGACATGGGCATTACAAATATTGACTGGTATTTGGAAGGTGAAGGATAAAGGTAAGGGGGGACGGTCCGATTTGTCAATGTCAAAGACAAACGATCGTTTGAAGGATCCACAGTGACCAGAGTAGATAATAGAGCTTTACATTGTGAAGAGCTTGACTGGAGGACTTCCAGCGTTGACATGGCAGTAGGAGATTGTGCCAAGTCATCTATTATGTTGTAATTGTGGGTGAATTTGGAAGAAGAAGCATTTCGGCGTAATGGCCCTTTAGGGATCTTGGGAATGATCTCTGCTGGTGGTTGAGGGATCTGTAAAGGGAAATTAAATGTCAAACTTGACTCTATGGAAACGATGGTTTGAGGCTCGGTTGCAGATGAAGCAGGAGGCTTGCCATATTGGTGTGTCCGAGTTTGGAGTTTGACATCAGTGGTATTAACCACATCAGAATTAATCATGAGAATATGGTAATTAGAGGTACCAGACTGTGAAGGTTGAGGGGCGGCCTAACCTTGAGTGGGTTGGGCAGCCACATATCATTGCTGAGGGAAAGGATTAGTAAAAACAGCCAGTTGAATAGGCGTAGTATTTGGAGGAGCCAAAACCATGGCTTTCTTTCATCTAGATGTTGCTTGTGCTTCCCACAGCTGATGCATTTGGGTTAAAATGGGATAATCGTGAGTATAATGGCCATGCACACCACAAAAATAACAAGGCTTGTTCACACATAGAGGCTTGTCCTGCCTGGGCTGGTTGTTAGTGTTTGGCTGGTTAGGTCGGTTCCCTTGATTACCTTGTGTGGTTTTATTTTGGTTTCCTTTCTTCCTTTTCTTGGAATTAGGAGGATTGTTCGCATTTTGCTGTTCATACACCTGATTCGGAGGAGGAGGTGGTTGCTGCGACAGAGGTTGAGAAGCAATAGGAGGTTTTGGTGCTAATTCCGGAGGGGATGGAGCACTAGGCTGTTAATAAGGATAGAAAGGAGGTTGAGCAACATTGGGTTAAACAGGTTGAGTCACCGCAGGCCCTGACATCGATTGATGCAATGGGGAAAATTTTCTTTGTCCTAGATACATGTTGTCGGGAGGGGGATAATTGCTACAGGAGTTGGCCCCTCGTTGAGGGAAACCATAACTTGTGGGAGGATGATCATATGGATGTGAAAGAGATCTAATGATATCGTCGATTGCGTGAGATGCCCCCAATGCATTGGCACCACCAGGTCTAGAAAGTTACAGTAAAACGGTATAAACATAACCAGACTAGGCGTAGATTAAGCCATATTTCAATGCAATTTCGAGAGCTTCTTCCTCTTTTCGAGGAAAGTGAGATGCGACATATTTACCAATAGATAGAAAAAGCATCCTGAGAAACCAATCCATATAAACATAGTCATCGAATGTAGGAGCTCGACATAAGCTCCTCCTTCTTCGCCATCCTTGGACATGGTCGGAAAGGCGAGCGACAGAAGTTTGACAGAATGCGGTCAAGAACTCGGTACCAGTATCATATTGGAGAGGTAGCTGGAAGTAGGACAGGAATGCTTTAGCAGGTGTCGCAAAAGTGGAATGAGAGGTAGAGGCCTGATCAACATACCACTTTGCAGCGTCTCTAGTGAGCGTGTGTTGGAATAACCGAAGACAGATAGAGTCATTAGTGATATAATTGGACGAAGACCACATGTGAAAGGAGCGAGCGTTAATATCAGGGCAGTCTCCATCATTTCCTTCGAACTTAGGAATGTGAAAAGGAATATTAGTTGGCATAACTGGCCAACCTGAATCATGGTGTATAGGGTCGTTAATTAACTGTCTGAAATCGATGAGGCTTAATCCTGCCATAAAAGGTAGGAATTAAGGAGTAGTCGGAATGGTTCCGATAGTGGTTCCAGTAGTAGTAGCTCCAGAATTAGTGTCACGACCACCACAACCTTGAGCGCCAACACCTGCATTATTTCTTGACATGGTGATGGAATGATATGAAGGGGAACCTAGTTCAGAATCAAAGGAAGGGCCCGATGAACCAGAATCAGAGTTGGTGTGGAGACGCGACTGAGAAATAACTTGACGTATATGAGGTGGAGTAAGTCTTCCTAAAAGAAACTGAGGATGAAGGCCTAGGAGTATCTGGGATAAATGCCTTGGGGGCGCAATGATCGCAAGACAAAAATACCTAAATAATATGGAAGATAAATAAACAAAGGCTGAGAGGGGTTGATAAATTAATTACGATGTTTATGTCTTGGCTTGGCGGTGTAAACCAAGCGGTCATCGATTTAGGTGTCTGTGTGTGAAATACGTGTGTTAATTTTAACTAAGCCCATACAGTTGTGTATAAAGAAAAAGCAAAAATGTTGTATAACTGTAAATAAAACTGAAAGGGTAGTAAATTCAACCCAAAAAGAAGGGCTCCCAAGAAAATTTTCTAAGAGACGGGCGAAATTGACTCAAAACACACAAAAATGCAAAAAGATATAAGTTCTAAGGGACAGTGATCTAATGACTCAGATTTTTTGGAAAGAGGTACACAAAACAACAAGAAACCAAAGGGGAAAATGATGCAAAAGGGAGGCGACAGGTTAAAACCCTAAGGAAAACAAGAGAGACCCTACGAGAGAGGTCAAACAAGACTCAAGGGGGAGTTTTGGATGAGATAATAACCAATCTAAATGTATTTGAAAGAAAGAGAAACAAGGCCCTGGAAAATAGCTGAAAGCACTGCAAAATCTCAAACTACCTACTCAGCTAAATCCCTCCTAAAAAGGTGGAAGCGTATTGAAGCCCTAAGGGGCTTGTTCCCACTTAAAAGAGAAAAATTGAGCATATCCAGGCCTAATATGGGTGGAGATAGAGGTCAGACAAACCTGAACAGTGCTTGCAGAAAACCCTGAAAATTATAGAAAATAAAAACCCCGCAAAAAGTTGCAGCTCAAAAGTACTGACCTGTAGGTTGTTGAACACACAATTTTTGGCCTAAAAGCTGCTATCTGAGCCTAAAATCACATGTTCTTGGCTAAAAAGTGTGAGTTCACTTCCGGGAGTCTTAGGCGGCAGGTTGCGGAAAAATTTGTCATCTATGGCGCGGCTGATACCTGTTACCTTCGCCAAAACACCTAGAAATATGCAGGAGTTAGATTTTTTACTATTTTAGGGCATAAAAGGTAAAAAACAACATTAAGAGGCTAAAATATAGCTGAAGAATAACCCTAGGTTCTGAAGGAGCTAGTCACGTAAGAAATTTGTATAAAACCCTGTGGAGTCGTGAATTGTTAGTATGAATTCTTAAGACAAGTGTATGAAAAGAGATCACTTTAGCTGCACATGAAAAAAAAACCCTAACAACAATGATGGATGTCTAACTTCTTTATAATGACAATATACGATTGAAACAAATGCAAAATAAACCTAGATCTATTCAATCAAAGCAACTAAACAACAAAATTAAATATGAGTTTCTCCAAATATCCAATACACAAGACAAGATTTAAAAATATTTTTTATATTATTAACACCAAGGAAGGGAACAAGGAATGATGTTACCGGTCCCCCTCAATGGGATGAGTTCTTGGCTATCCTCAATGCTTCAGCTTCAAAGTTTCTCTCTCAATGGTGTAGAAAACCCAAGACGTGTAGAACTCAAAGAAAGCTCAATAAGAAAAAACAAAATAGAAGTAAGAAAAGTACGACAAGAGAATCAAAGTCTGGCCATGATAAAAGGATCAAAGGTAAGAATTGAATGGAAAACCCTCCTATTTATGACAAAATATTGAGTTATCATTGATAATGGTGCATAAGAAAATATTATTAACCAAGATCTAGATCTAACCGCTTGGAATATTTTATTATATTTTGTTGCAAGGAAAATGAATAAAATTGGTTAAATCCATTTATTTAGAAATAATAAACAAATAAATGATTTATTTATCATTTCAAGAATGGGGTTAAGGAATAATTAAAAAAATAATGATTTATTTAATTATTTATAGGAGATTTAGTCACATTTAACAAGGATAATAGTTAAATAAGGATTAATTAATTATTCCTAGAGAATAATAAGATAAATAATTATTTATCATTAATTGGGTTAAATATGACCAGGAATATTATTGAAACAGACATTTAATTAATTATTCCTAGAGGAAAATCAAATAAATAAGGGTTTATTTAATTATTCCATACAGGGTTTCCTATTTGGACGAGAAATAACTTAATAAAATATGGTTTATTAAATTATTTCTCATAGTGAAAGAAATTTTACTATGGTGAAATTGGCCTTACATGGTGTATTTCGATTCATCTAATTATACATGTTTAGATGACCAAAAATTGGTGTAACACTTGTTCTAATAAAACTATCTCTCCAAAGACTCATCATTAGGGAAACATTCTTTATTTCACGACCTTTGCTTGAAAGGGAACTGGCGATCAACAACAAGTGG
The DNA here is from genome assembly GCA_034641835.2 of Pinus albicaulis. Classification (NCBI taxonomy): domain Eukaryota; kingdom Viridiplantae; phylum Streptophyta; class Pinopsida; order Pinales; family Pinaceae; genus Pinus; species Pinus albicaulis. The sequence goes on along the minus strand of JAXQQM020092368.1, from coordinate 80,618 downwards.
AAGTAAAGCATCCAATATTCTCAATGGAGGGATTCTTGGCTCAGTCCAAGAATGACGCAACTACTTTCACTTATAAATTTTGATTCTTATTATTGAACTATACATATTATGAATATCTTATTTATGACTACATAGTTTCAATTTATGGTGGACACAGAGAAAATCATTATTTTGGACTTGATTATGCACATGTGATGCTATTTTGAGGTGTCAATTTTATAGTTGGCACTTTACACAGTGCATGCATATATTTTATATATGATGATTATCATGCATTTGATTTTAAATGATTATCATTTGGAGAAAACGATGTATGTGGGTCCTCCCCTTAAAAGTCATTCCTTATTTTTTAGGAGCCCAATCATTTTTGTCATACCTTTGAAATATTTGAGCCTAAACTAATTCATAAAAATTGATTATATTATATATAAAGAAAAGATATTTATGCAATTGTTTCTATAAGCTCTTAATTATAAAAGGAAAAGAAGGATCTCTCGGTTGACACAAGTTGGTATGACATAGTTTAATTATTTATTTGGATTCATAATCTATGTGTTTAGATATTTGTGACTCATATTCTTTGATCTACATGGTTCATTCCAAATAGCAGCATAGACGTAGGTTAAAAAACATTTATTTTTGTCAGAGGTATTATAAATTTCAGTTGCTAATGATTTATAACTTCTAAAACTTGTTGATACCGATATTGGATGTTATTGCAGTAGTCTACAAGTATTTGAACACATTTTGAGTTCATTGTAGAAATTTTATCTTTATTTGTTGTTTATGTCTATCAGATTTGACCAATATGGTCTAGTAAATGGGGTTAAGGGGTACCTTGTGGAGGCTTATTATATATCTAATTTATTTTTATCATATCTGAATATTATTCCTTTTTACATTCAATGAAGGATCATTTGTTGCTTCTGCCATCTTGTGTATTATTTATGTTTTCGATATTTTTCCTTTTCTTAATTATAGTTATTTGTATATTTTGTATTATATTTATATTTTTAGTGGAATGTTATTTTAAAAGCAAGAAATACCACATATATAAGTTCAAAACTTAATGATAGTTATATTTATGAGTGTGGCATTACAAGCTCTATCATGCTCTATCATTTAATTTTTACTGCTATGTTTGACATCACAGTCCAATACATATTTTTTTCTATTTTGTATTTGCAAGTATCATTACCACTTTGTAAATATTTATTTTCATCTACTTCGAAGTTATACTATAATTTTACTTAGGCTATAGATCGTGCATTGTACCAAAGTTCTTAGGTTATCCAGCTAATAATTCATAAGGGTGTCATGAATCAAGATTATTCATCAACACATTATATTATGTCCAAGATGGAAATGCTATCAATTAGATCTAGGCTATACAAATAGATTGCGACGATTACACAATGAACTTGATATCCATTCGATAGATTACAAAGTAGATTATAAATCAATATGTAGAACATATTTGCAATGAAAACAATTTATGTATTATATATATATATGAAATACAACGAATATAACCCATATCTATGTTCTATAGTCTTAGCACAACAATTACTTAATTGATCAAGACAATTGTTGTAACATTGAGATATTATCAAAGATTAAACCCACATGTTAGACATCAAAACAATATATATGGACATGAAAAAGAAATAAATCAAGAAATGAAATAGATTCTACTTACAAAACAATGACAACACACCACTCTTTGCATCGAAGGCACACTAGCATAATGTCAATAACCTTTCATGGCAATTGACATGACGTTTCTCGACCGTGTATTTCTCCTCACAGCTGACGATACACATGTGTTGCATTGCCCAAAAATGCGCTGGTATAAAATGCAAATATAACTTCAATAACCTTTCATGGCAATTGACATGACGTTTCTCGACCGTGTATTTCTCCTCACAGCTGACGATACACTTGTGTTGCATTGCCCAAAAATCCGCTGGTATAAAATGCAAATCACACTTCAATAACCTTTCATGGCAATTGACATGACGTTTCTCGACCGTGTATTTCCCCTCACAGGAGACGATACACGGCAAAGCTTATTTTTCAGTCCATCGGCCCATTAATGCGCCGAGGGATGAAATCGCCACCGTTAGATTAAAGCAGTGCATTATCCTACGGTGGCGATTTCATCACTCGGCACATTAATGGGCCGATGGACTGAAAAATAAGCTTTGCCGTGTTGCATTGCCCAAAAATGCGCTGGTATAAAATGCAAATATCACTTCAATAACGTTTCATGGCAATTGACATGACGTTTCTCGACCGTGTATTTCTCCTCACAGCTGACGATACACTTGTGCTACTTGCTCTGTGGTAAGAGACTTCAGCGTAGGCCGATGGACTGGAAAATACGTGTGCAATTTAAAATTGCTATTTTGTCTCACTTCAAATCTTTAGAGAGATTTATCCCTTCTCTAAAGTCCTGTCCTATTCATGTTTTCAGTTGTCATATGTCATTTAGAATCTTGCCATTTTGTCCCACTTCAATTCTTTATCCTCGTGTTCCATTCATGTTTTCAGTTACCAGCGCATTTATGGACCGATGTTTGCCCAAAATGAGTATAAAATGCAAATATCACCGTGTATTTCAGCAAATAGGAGCTCCACCAGATGATTCAACCAATACGCCTCACATCTTAGGCCGATAGTTAGACCACTGCAGCAGAAGTGTTTGCAAGCAAGACGAAGTACAGTAGTGGGAGCTCAGCCTCCCATTGGTAGCAGGAGGTTCATGTCGCGCGTGCCCAATCCCGGTGACCGTGCGGCAGTGCACTGCGTAAGTGAGCGGTTGTGCCCCAATTTTCCAAGGGAAAAAAACAAGGTGATCGTCTGTTCTAATCGTTTTGCTAACCTTAAATTCCATAAATCCTGTCCAAATTGTTGGTTATATTTTTCAAACTATTGTTTAGATCTTTTAATTGTCTAATTAGATTTATTTACTAAACGTTGAATAGAATAAACCCTGTGCAAAGTGTTTTTTCGATTTTCAGAGTGTTGTTTATATTCTCAAACTGTTATTTACCTTTTAACATAGTTATCAAATGCTGTGTACTTGGGAAGATATCCGAGGACTATGTGTGGGAACGCCCTTTTGTATTTGTGTTTTCTGATAATGTGGGTATGTACAAGATTGTAAGAAAGTTTACTAATTCTGCTACTGGTACGTTATAGATGGGTAATAGAAATTACATATTACCCATGTTCTTACTCTGCAAATAACAGCCATACCCTGAATAGTCTATTCTCTAACACCCTGAATAGTCTATTCTCTAACCTTTATATAGATCACAAGCCATATATTTAAATACCAGTTCAGGAATTTATTGCACAAAAACATATGCCATTTCATCTATACGGACGGGGGTTTTGAAGAGTACACGGGCTGTTGTAAATTTATAATTCTGATTAAAAAATTTGGCTGGTCTTCATTAATCAATGAACCTCATGGTGTATATTGTTTCTTTGAATTCTAATTGGACCGATGTGCCATTGCGTGAATTCAGGAAGAAAAAGGGAAAGATCTATTAAAGCAGGAGAAATACACGGGCGAGGAGTCCCCAGAACCTTCCAGCGAGGAGACCGATCCGGCCGGCGGCGGGACGATGGAGGTCGTGGAAGAGAAGGTTAAGGAGCAGAGCAAACGGTATGGCGGTTGGCGGCTTTTATTTTTAATTTATTAACATATCCTACAATTTCATGGAACGGAGAGCTGGATGCTTTAAATATGGTAATTAATTAGCTAAATTTGGTAATTAATAAAGGTGTAGTTTGATACATATGAAATTTTGATAATATAATGGATTCCCTTGCCTTTTTGTTTTAGACTATTGCAGTAGTTTGACTTGACTGTTTTTTTTGTTTTGAAAATCATTGAAATTTAGGTAAGATTTAAAAAAAAAATTATAGGGATTTTTGTAAATCTAAATTATAATTAAGAAACTTCAATATTTTGAGTGTATTAGAGGTTTTCGATGGTGTTGAATCCATTTTCATCACTATAAAACATGATTCAAACACTGCTATAGCAAGATTTTTTTTTTTTTTTTTAAATTGTCGGCCAATTTTGGCCGTCCGAGCAATTCCTCTCACTGAATAGACAACTCAGTTTGTTTTAATGTTTTTTTTTTCCTAGTTTTATTTTCGTTTCCTTTGTTTTTAAATAGATTTTCTTCTTTAGTTCTTTTTTCAGTGTTAAGGTTTGTATTAATTTTTAATCATTTAGTAAATTATTTATTTTTAAATTATTTTAGATTATTTTTTATTAATAATTTTTTATTTTTTTTTTAATTATGCCCTTTATTATTATTTACCTTTGGTGTCTTATTATATTAACTATAATTTAATTATTTTTATTAAATTATAAAATTCTATATTCTTTAGTGTCTTATTATATTAACTATAATTCAATTATTTAAACCCTAAAAAAAATTTAATATTATAATTTATTAACTAATTAAGTCAAATAGCACCTAGTTTTTAATGACTAGTTTTTAACGGCTAGTTTTATCAATTATCAATAGGCAATGACGCATCTTTACTATTTATTCAATGAGATCGGTTTCCTTCTTCACCTTGTCCCGAGGATAAACCACATTAGATGGTTCGAAACGTCGACCAAATCCTAATGATGTGATTAATCCGAAAGACATTTATCTACATTATAGAACACAAAACTCTTAGATCTAACATTATTACCCTACATGGAAGGGAAATGGCTGATAAGGCTCGTCAATTTGAGCGGGCTCGATTGCAAGCGGCTAAGAAGAAATCTGATCTCACGTTCCACAAAAGATGTAGGGATGCATCATTGATTCTGATTTTTGCCCGTATTTCCCACCCTCTAAACTTCTCTTATAACAAGAGTATTTTTCTTAAAACTATTCTCGCTTTGGTTAGATCAGAGATTGGTAAATTAATGAAGGATTTGGATTGTATTGCGCAGAAGCTTTTCTTTCTCCACATGGATCTGGAAAATGATATCTCTCGTTATCTTTGGAATGTATTGGATGGTGTTTCGGCTTCTAAAACGTTGCGGGTGGAAGATATTTCGGAGAAGAAGCAAGCCTTAAAGTTTGAGAAACTTGCGATGTCTCATTCTCTGTCCTCCTCGCGCCTTGAGCAATCCTGAATTAGTGAAGCGCAAATCTATGCCCTCAACTCCTGGGTAAGCAGGCATTCACTCAATTTGTCCTCTGATTTATCTAGGATTTCTCCCTCTTCAGTAGTTGTCTCAGATTTTGCATCTGATCAACCCTCTTCAGTTGTGTTATTGAACCCTGACAGGATTAATGGTAATATTATTACAAATGCAATATATGCGTTTCTCTCTGGCAAGGGCATGTTATATTCGTCTTCGGATTCGAATGCTCTTAGCATAGATCAGGGAAAAATTTAAGGATAGAAATTATCTCGAAGTTTAAACATTGACAAATGTCACTAATCCCTAATATGAAAACTATAAAATATTTATTGATATATTTGTAAAATTATTCAAATTTATAATGATTTTATTTATAGTCTTTATATAATATTGGAGATTTTTAAGGTAAAATAATTTTACATTGTAAAATTTTGGCAAATTATTTAAAAAATAAATAAAAATTGGTGAAACTTTTTTTTTGGAAAAACCATAAAAAATTAGCCCACCTACAAATATTAGCCCCTAAAATTTTCCATGACATAAATTCGCTCTCATTCCATAATTTGATAACTTTGACTCTCAGAAACTCTTGTGTGGAGACTCTAGTAGTATCGACCACAATCACAAGCAGCAACATGAACACCTTAACGTCAAAGTGCTTTTCTTCTGCGTTATCGGTTGGTCAATATTCGATCCACGGTTTGGCAAAGCACGCGCAGCAATCTGGAGCGGGAGGTGCGTGTTCTCTGTGTCCCGGTTCCCCTCTCGTTCATCGATCTGGTTCCACCTCGTGGCTCTCTCCCTCGGGCAGCCAGATTCGGACTCAACCTTGGATGCAACCCGACAACCGCAACGCTCTCAATGACAGTTCCGCTCCGTTTTCAGGGGATACCAGTGAGGTTAACCTCGATGGTGAAGCAGGGTCCATCGTCCATCGTATGCAGTACTCGGTGGGTAGGAACCCCAAAAATATTTAATTTTAAATAACAACTTTAACATTATTAATAATTATAATAATTACAATAATTGTGATTTTGATAAGAACTTAGTTCATAATATTAAGAATATTCTAGTAATAAGTAATAAATAATATTATTATCAATAAAGATTTAAATAATAATTTAATATTAAACAATATTAATATTATTATTCACAATGATGATTATAACAAGAATATAATTAACAATAATAATTTTAACAGTAATAACCAATGTAGCATTAATAAAAATATAGATATTAATAATAATAATAATAATAATATTAATAACATTGAAAAATGTCATTAACCTGTGTTTTTTGGATTTTGATTCTTTTGTTTTCCATCTTCTTAATAAAGGGCTGAATTTTTCCTTGGCCCCTAAGAATATTCCCACTGATGACATTATCTGCAACATAGAGTATGGAATCAAGGATCTTCCTATTAATATTAAAGAAACTATTAGGCAAGATTGCTCCATTGTTCTTAGGAAGGCGAAGCCTCCGAGAAGCAATATGTGCAAGCTTGAGTTTCTTGTCCTTAAATCCTTTAGAAGCAACCTTGACATTGTCATCCTTAAGGCTGATAAGGTTGGTGCTATTGTTATTATGGATAAATCTGACTATGTCAGCAAGATAGTGGATCATCTTTCCAATAGTGGTAGTTATGTTAAGCTTAAAAATAATCCCCTTAAATCTATTTCTAAGGGGATTTCCCTCGCCATTAAGTCTGATCTCTCTCTTAATCCTCTCTCAAGGAAGCTTATTGAGAGTAATCCCCTCACCCCTGGGATTTATGGCCTTCCTAAGATTCATAATGTTGGAGCCCCTTTAAGACCTATTGTTAACACAATAGGTGGACCCTCTTATCATCTGGCTAAATTCTTAGTCCGTAAGCTTAAACCTCTTGTGGGTCTCATTGATTCTTATGTTAAGGACTCTGCTTCTTTTATCAAAGAGTGGAAAGGCATCAGGCTTGAGCCTGGATATTTATTAGTCAGCTTTGATATCGTCTCCTTATTTACCAAAATCCCCACCCCGAAGCCATTGATGTCATTGGGAGGATCTCGAACCAGGACACTTCTAAATTGGTTGGCCTTTGCCTCACCTCGACTTTTTTCAGTTTCCAAGGTGAGTTCTATGAGAAAATTTGCGGTGTAGCGGCTAACTTATTTATGGAGGATTTTCAAATGAAGGCCTTAGTCTCAGCCTAATTTCACCCCAAGAAGTGGAATAGGTTCATGGATGATACCTGTGTCACTTGGCCCCATGGTTGCGAGAAGTTAGATTTGTTTCTTGATCCCCTGAATTCCCAATCTGATTACATCAAATTCACGATGGAAATGGTGGTGGATGGTTGCCTTCCCTTCTTGAATATTCTTCTCTCTAGAAGGGGTGATGGCTCTATCTCTCACTGGGTTTTTCGCAAGAAAAAATACACTGAACAATATCTCCATGCTAATTCTCATCATTTTCCGACTCAGAAATTTGGTGTTCTCTACACTCTGGCTATCCATGCTCTTAAAATTTCTGATGATAACCACTTGGAATCAGAGGAATCCCATCTTCTTGAATTTTTTTAGAAGAATGATTATAGTAGATCTCAAGGTCTTATGGCCTTTCAAAAATCCTTTAAAGGCTTAAGAGGCAAGTCTACTCGGATGGATCCTATCTCCAAGGTTAATCTTTTGTTTATCCAAGGGACCACAGACAAGATTTCCCATGTCCTTAGGAGAAATAATGTCTCCTCTTCGTTCAAACCTCTCTGTACTATCAAAAATTCTCTCGGATCCGTCAAGGATCCTATATACCCAAAGGACTTGAAATGATTTTATATGGTTCCTTATTCCTGTGATACTCCATATATTGGAGAAACTGGTCAATCTATTAGACAAAGAATCCTTGAGCATGTTACAAACATTAGGTACAATCGATCCCACACTTCTGCTCTTGCGGAACATGCTGAGAAATCACGTCACCATGTATGCATTAAAGACTCCAAAGTCATTGCTAAGGTGGATCATTTCCATCATAGGAAGCCGAGGGAGGCTATTGAAATTGAGAGGCATCCTAAAAATCTCAATAGAGATGATGGGTGGAAATTAAGTAAGAGTTGCACTCCGACATTCTCTACGACATTTTCTCCCTTGCGTTGGATTCCTTTCCCCTTTTGTTTTTATGTCTTTCTTCTCTCTGGTTTTATTCCCGTCCCTTTGTTTTTAAATAGATTTTCCTCTCTTATCTTTTTCCTTTAGTTCTATTTTTCTCTGTGTTAATGTTTTTATTTAATTTCCCCCTTTTATTATATTCTTGACCTTTTATTTTAATATATATATATATATATATATATATATATATATATATACATATATATATATATATAACATTTCTAAGCTTATTATATTAATTGATTTTTAATCATTTTAGTAAATTAATCACTTCTAAATTATTCTGGATTATTTTTTATTAATAATTCTTAAAAAAAATTAAGATTATATATATATATATATATATATATATATATATATATATATATATATAACCTTTCACGGCTTATTATATTAATTGATTTTTAATCATTTTAGTAAATTATACATGATTATTTTTTATTAATAATTTAAAAAAAAAATTAAGATTATACTCTCTATTATTATTTACCCTACTACCTTATTATATTAACTATAATTTTATTAATTTTATTAAATTATAAAATTATAAATTATTTTTGAATAATATTTCTTAAAAAATTACTAATCACCGAGATAATAACACATCTTTACTATTTATTCAATGAGATCTTTTCCTTCTTAAATTTTAATGATGTAATTAATCCTAAAACCATTTATCTACATTATGATTTTTTTTTCTAAAATATATTTTTAAAAATATGAAAAGATTCAATATTTTACGAAATCTTTCATTAATCAAAATTTTAATTTAAATTAATTAAAAAAATGCTCAAACCATCTTATATATTAATTACACTACCAAAATAATAAGTAATAAACATTGGCTCAGTTACTTTGTATTTCATATTCTTAGACATAAATAATTAAGTCTATGGGATCAATAAGCACTTCATGTTGGTCAAATGATCACATAGTTCAACTATTATAAGTTTTTTAGTTTTTATGGTTATTAATATCATAAAAATATTATAATAAAAAGTAATTAATATTTTGTAAGTTGTCCTTTATGTAACTATAGTGTATTACATATCTATTTTAAAAACGGATTTAGTATGAGTTCAAAAGTCTTAAATGTTTTTGGATCTCTATCTTTTTTAGAGTTCAAAAAATTGCATCCTAAAATAATAAATATTGTATATTTATTTATATTTGTGACTGCAGGCTTTTCTATTTTGAATTTATTTCTATTATACTATTTTTAATGAAAATAGTTTAAATTTTTATATATTGGGTTTATATTGAACATTTCATACATTTGTTATAGTTTTATAAAAATAATAGTATAAATATAAATTTTGTAATAATTTCTTTAAAAATAAGAAAAAACACACCATAATATATATATATATATATATATATATATATATATATATATATATTTGTAAATTTAAATAGTGCTTTTTCATTATTTCAAATGGTAGAAAATGTTACATCATAAACATCCAGAATAAAATGATCTCAACTTGCCCATAGAAAAAAACAAGAACTATTAAGAAACCAAAACACACCCAAAAAAAAAAAAAAAAAAAAAAACCAAAAACATATAAATGCAAACCTAAAAAGCCCTCCCAATGGAAAGTGTGCAAACGCACACCCTCGCCTCTGAGAATTTCCTGTTGTTTCCTAACTTCCAATAACTATTATACCAACCACACATCCGCTCTCGATCAGTGTCGTATGCCTCAACCTTTGCTCATAACTATTCCGAAGTGTTCTTTGAATGTGTTTACATGTGGAGTGGCCATGCCACCATAATTTCCATGACTGCGGCCCAAATCCCAAAATACTCTCACACCCGGATTGGAGAATATATATATATATAAATTAAAATTAAAATGGTATTATGAGGTTATTTTTAATTATAATTAATTAAAAGTAAAAAATTCATAAAAAATATTGAAAAAACTTAATTATATTATCACTTCTAAATAAATAAAAATCAGAAAAGATTCAATTTATTAACACCAAATTTTAATATAATCAAATCATAACCTAATATAAAACTAATCACTTATCATTATAAGTAAAAAGGAAACAAATTTGATGTTTTAAAAAAAAAAATCAAAGTTTAATGAAAACTATCCATTTGTACTTTAATTTATAGATGAAATGGTTTTTTTCAAGGATGGAAATTTTTAAAAACTTGGATTTAAATTGATTAATCTGCATAATTTAATGTCTCTTGATTTTTCAGCCTGTTGGAATCCATTTATGCATTAAAAAATGTAGTTTAAACAACAACAAATCTTAAAATTATATTGCCAAATTTTAGTGAATTCAAATTAAAAAAAACAATTTCATTGACTTAAGTCATCCTTTGCAAGCAGCCTCTCCCAATAAAAATAGTAAAATTATAATCTACATTGTAATATATGCTCAACATTTTGATTTATAATCTACTTTGTAATATATCTAATGGATATTAGATTCATTGAGTAATCGTTGCAATCTATTTGTAAAGCCTAGATCTAATTGATAACATTTCCATCTTGGACATAATATAATGCGTTGATGAATAATATTGATTGATGAAACCCTTGTGAATTATGAGTTGGATAGCCTAAGAACTTTGATACAATGCACGATCTATAGCATAAGTAAAATTATAGTATAACTTCGCAGTAGATGAAAATAAATATTTACAAAGTGGGAATGATACTTGCAAATAAAAAATAGAAAAAATATGTATAGGATTGTGATGTCAAACATAGGAGTAAAAACTAAATGATAGAACTTGTAATGCTACACTCACAAATAGAACTATCATTAAGTTTTGAACTTATATATGTAGTACTTCTTGCATTTAAAATAAAATTCCACTAAAAATATAAATATAATACAAAATATACAAATAACTGTAATTAAGAAAAGGAAAAATATCGAGAAAATAAATAATACACAAGATGAAAAAAGCAACAAATGATCTTTCATTGAATGTAAAAACAAAACAGGTATATAATAAGTCTCCACAAGGTACCCCTTAACAAATGACCCCATTTACTAGATCGTATTGGTCAAATCTGATAGACAAAAACAACAAATAAAGATGAAATTTCTACAACAAACTCAAAATGTGTGTCCAAATACTTGTAGAATACTACTGCAAGAACATCCAATATCGCTATCAACAAGTTTTAGAAGTTATAAATCATTAGAAACTCAAATTTATAATACCTCTCACAACAAGAAATGTTTTTTAACCCACGTCTATGCTTCTATTTGGAAGGAACCATGTAGATCAAAGGCTATGAGTCACAAATATCTAAACACATAAATTATGAATCCAAATAAATAATTAAACTATGTCATACCAACTTGTGTCAACCGAGAGATCATTGTCGTCCTTTTATAATTAAAGGCTTAGAGAAACAATTGCATAAATATGTTTTCTTTATATAATATAATCAATTTTTATGAATTAGTTTAGGCTCAAATATTTCAAAGGTATGAAAAAAGTGATTGGGCTCCTAAAAAATGAGGAATGACTTGGAAAAGGGAGGACCCACATCCATCAATTTCTCCAAATGATAATACTTTAAAATGAAATGGACGATAATCATTATATATAAAATATATGCATACATTACGGAAAGTTCAAATTATAAAATTGACACCCAAAAATAGCATCACATGTGCATAATCAAGTCCAAAATAATGATTGTCTCTATGTCTACCATAAACTGAAACTCAAGGAATTTTGGAGTGAACATGGTTATTTGCAAACTTGGGAAAGATAATATTTTTAGGTGAAAATAAGGATGGTGCCCCTCTGAGGGTGAGGAATATGTATGGGTAGAAGATGAATGAGATTGACTAGAAATATGATGAGTAAACTTAGGATCACCCCCCAAGTTCTATCATTGATATCAGGTGCATTTAAAATAGACTTCCAACCATCATTAATATGTGTAGCATTGTTATTTCTTTTAGGTGGAGGAATTTCCTATATATTTGGGTGAGGCATCAGTGATGGAGGTGCATCTATTTTGATATACACAAGGGATGCATGAAACATTGGGAGACCAGATATTAACATGACTTATGTTAAAACAATGTTTAAAATTCATTTAGTGTTAATTGGGATTAATTTATGCTTAGTCACGCTTTAAGAACATGTAATAAAGACAAGTATTATGGAATTTTATGTAAGGACCAAAACTTAGGATAAAAATTAACGGTCAAGATTTCCCTCGCCAGGATCAACGATGGGGGAGTGATTCCCCGCCCCCCCCGAGTTCCATCATGCTTTGATTGTGGGGGAGGGTCCAAAATTGGTGGACCCACAACCTAACATGGCGCCCTCACAATGTTTCACACCCCCCCCCTTCCATTTCCCTCATCGCACCCCCCAATCCTATTTTTGGAGATGGTTTCATAACATTTGGTATCAGAGCAGTGGGGCCACATTTGACACCGTCGAAGCTTTGTGACTATGGATCGTGACTTCCCCGTCGATGTCTGCCTTGGCAACGAGGCAGTTATACGTGGGGCATCCTTGTACAGTGGAAAAGGATTGAATCCAACACTGCCTATTGTTGATGTCAGGGATGCTTTTCAAGCAACTGGCAGCAACAAATCTGCGACTACTCTTTGCAAGGAGGGGTTGTTGGATCCCAACATTGTGAGAGGCAAGATCGTGTTGTGTGAGTGTGGGGATAATCCCAGGGTGGCCAAGGGGGATGTGCTTCAGCAAGCTGGAGGTGTGGGAATGATACTTGCTAACACCCCATCTAATGGCCAAGGTCTCATTGTCGATGCCCATCTGCTAGATTCCCACTAGTGAGAGGTGTGACTGATTATTTATCGACCACCAAAGAGATGATAGGCTCGGGGGAGAGCTGGGACTTCGACTTGTAATATTTCAACTAATCTATGGTAACGATCTTTCCATTATGGGGAAAGCACATCTTACGGTGAACCGCAAATGCAAAATCAGACATCGTATAGGTATAACTACGACCCATCAAGATGTTGTAATCCAAGGGGGCATCGATGACTTCAATTTCAATCCAAACAGTCTTTCCCGCAAGAGTGACAGGAAAATTGGGGTACATTCTCAGGGGCTGAGAAGAGTGACCGTCCTAAGCATGCAAACTGATGGTGGATGGGCTAACTTAGGTGATCCAAGTTTATTCCAAATAGAGGCGGGCATCACGCAGGTGGATGCGCCCTCGTCAATGATACATCGTGAGACATGGCATTACAAATATTGACTGGTATTTGGAAGGTGAAGGATAAAGGTAAGGGGGGATGGTCCAATTTGTCAATGTCAAAGACAAACGATCGTCTGAAGGGTCCACAGTGACCAGAGTAGATAATAGAGCTTTACATTGTGAAGAGCATGACTGGAGGACTTCCAGCGTTGACGTGGCAGTAGGAGATTGTGCCAAGTCATCTATTATGTTGTAATTGTGGGCGAATTTGGAAGAAGAAGCATTTCGGCGTAATGTCCCTTTAGGGATCTTGGGAATGATCTCTGCTGGTGGTCGAGGGATCTGTAAAGGGAAATTAAATGTCAAACTTGACTCTATGGAAACGATGGTTTGAGGCTCGGTTGCAGATGAAGCAGGAGGCTTGCCATATTGGTGTGTCCGAGTTTGGAGGTTGACATCAGTGGTATTAACCACATCAGAATTAATCATGAGAATCTGGTAATTAGAGGTACCAGATTGTGAAGGTTGAGGGGCGGCCTAACCTTGAGTGGGTTGGGCAGCCACATATCATTGTTGAGGGAAAGGATTAGTAAAAACAGCCAGTTGAATAGGCATAGTATTTGGAGGAGCCAAAACCATGGCTTCCTTTCATCTAGATGTTGCTTGTGCTTCCCACAGCTGATGCATTTGGGTTAAAAGGGGATAATCGTGAGTATAATGGCCATGCACACCACAAAAATAACAAGGCTTGTTCACACATAGAGACTTGTCCTGCCTGGGCTGGTTGTTAGTGTTTGGCTGGTTAGGTCGGTTCCCTTGATTACCTTGTGTGGTTTTATTTTGGTTTCCTTTCTTCCTTTTCTTGGAATTAGGAGGATTGTTCGCATTTTGCTGTTCATACACCTAATTCGGAGGAGGAGGTGGTTGCTGCGACAGAGGTTGAGAAGCGATAGGAGGTTTTGATGCTAATGCCGGAGGGGATGGAGCACTAGGCTGTTAATAAGGATAGAAAGGAGGTTGAGCAACATTGGGTTAAACAGGTTGAGTGACCGCAGGCCCTGACATCGATTGATGCAATGGGGAAAATTTTCTTTGTCCTAGATACATGTTGTCGGGAGGGGGATAATTGCTACAGGAGTTGGCCCCTCCCTGAGGGAAACCATAACCCGTGGGAGGATGATCATATGGATGTGAAAGAGATCTAATGATATCGTCGATTGCGTGAGATGCCCCCAATGCCTTGGCACCACCAGGTCTAGGAAGTTACAGTAAAACGGTATAAACATAACCAGACTGGGCGTAGATTAAGTCATATTTCAATGCAATTTTGAGAGCTTCTTCCTCTTTTCGAGGAAAGTGAGATGCGACATATTTACCAATAGATAGAAAAAGCATCCTGAGAAACCAATCCATATAAACATAGTCATCGAATGTAGGAGCTCGACATAAGCTCCTCCTTCTTCGCCATCCTTGGACATGGTCGGAAAGGCGAGCGACAGAAGTTTGACAGAATGCGGTCAAGAACTCGGTACCAGTATCATATTGGAGAGGTAGCTGGAAGTAGGACAGGAATGCTTTAGCAGGTGTCGCAAAAGTGGAATGAGAGGTAGAGGCCTAATTAACATACCACTTTGCAGCGTCTCTAGTGAGCGTGCGTTGGAATAACCGAAGACAGATGGAGTCATTAGTGATATAATTGGACGAAGACCACATATGAAAGGAGCGAGCGTTAATAGCAGGGTAGTCTCCAGCATTTCCTTCGAACTTAGGAATGTGAAAAGGAATATTAGTTGGCATAACTGGCCAACCTAAATCATGGTGTATAGGGTCGTTAATTAACTGTCTGAAATCGGTGAGGCTTAATCCTGCCATAAAAGGTAGGAATTAAGGAGTAGCCGAAATGGTTCCGATAGTGGTTCCAGTAGTAGTAGCTCCAGAATTAGGGTCACGACCACCACGACCTTGAGCGCCAACACCTGCATTATTTCTTGACATGGTGATGGAATGATATGAAGGGGAACCTGGTTCAGAATCAAAGGAAGGGCCTGATGAACCAGAATCAAAGTTGGTGTGGAGACGCGACCGAGGAATAACTCGACGTATATGAGGTGGAGTAAGTTTTCCTAACAGAAACTGAGGATGAAGGCCTAGGAGTATCTGGGATAAATGCCTTGGGGGCGCAATGATTGCAAGACAAAAATACCTAAATAATATGGAAGATAAATAAACAAAGGTTGAGAGGGGTAGATAAATTAATTATGATGTTTATGTCTTGGCTTGGCAGTGTAAACCAAGCGATCATCGATTTAGGTGTTTGTGTGTGAAATATGTGTGTTAATTTTAACTAAGCCCATACAGTTGTGTATAAAGAAAAAGCAAAAATGTTGTATAACTGTAAATAAAACTGAAAGGGCAGTAAATTCAACCCAAAAAGAAGGGCTCCCAAGAAAATTTTCTAAGAGATGGGTGAAATTGACTCAAAACACACAAAAATGCAAAAAGATCTAAGTTCTAAGGGACAGTGATCTAATGACTCAGATTTGTTGGAAAGAGGTACATAAAGCAACAAGAAACCAGAGGGGAAAATGATGCAAAAGGGAGGCGACAGGTTAAAACCCTAAGGAAAACAAGAGGGACCCTACGAGAGAGGTCAAACAAGACTCAAGGGGGATTTTTGGATGAGAAAATAACCAATCTAAATGTATTTGAAAGAAAGAGAAACAAGGCCCTGAAAAATGGCTGAAAGCACTGCAAAATCTCAAACTACCTACTCAGCTAAATCCCTCCTAAAAAGGTGGAAGCGTACTGAAGCCCTAAGGGGCTTGTTCCCACTTAAAAGAGAAAAATTGAGCATATCCAGGCCTAATATGGGTGGAGATAGAGGTCAGACAAACCTGAACAGTGCTTGCAGAAAACCCTGAAAATTATAGAAAATAAAAACCCCGCAAAAAGTTGCAGCTCAAAAGTACTGACCTGTAGGTTGTTGAACATGCAATTTTTGGCCTAAAAGCTGCTATCTGAGCCTGAAATCACATGTTCTTGGCTAAAAAGTGCGAGTTCACTTTCGGGAGTCTTAGGCGGTAGGTTGCGGAAAAATTTGTCATCTATGGCGCGGCTGATACCTGTTACCTTCGCCAAAATACCTAGAAATATGCAGGAGTTAGATTTTTTACTATTTTAGGGCATAAAAGGTAAAAAACAACATTAAGAGGCTAAAATATAGCTGAAGAATAACCCTAGGTTCTGAAGGAGCTAGTCACGTAAGAAATTTGTATAAAACCCTGTGGAGTCGTGAATTGTTAGTATGAATTCTTAAGACAAGTGTATGAAAAGAGATCACTTTAGCTGCACATGAAAAATAACCCTAACAACAATGATGGATGTCTAACTTCTTTATAACGACAATATACGATTGAAACAAATGCAAAATAAACCTAGATCTATTCAATCAAAGCAACTAAACAACAAAATTAAATATGGGTTTCTCCAAATACCCAATAGACAAGACAAGATTTAAAAATATTTTTTATATTATTAGCACCAGGGAAGGGAACAAGGAATGATGTTACCAGTCTCCCTCAATGGGATGAGTTCTTGGTTATCCTCAATGCTTCAGCTTCAAAGTTTCTCTCTCAATGGTGTAGAAAACCCAAGACGTGTAGAACTCAAAGAAAGCTCAATAAGAAAAAACAAAATAGAAGTAAGAAAAGTATGACAATGATAAGAGAATCAAAGTCTGGCCATGATAAAAGGATCAAAGGTAAGAAGTGAATGGAAAACCCTCCTATTTATGACAAAATATTGAGTTATCATTGATAATGGTGCATAAGAAAATATTATTAACCAAGATCTAGATCTAACCGCTTGGAATATTTTATTATATTTTGTTGCAGGGAAAATGAATAAAATTGGTTAAATCCATTTATTTAGAAATAATAAACAAATAAATGATTTATTTATCATTTCAAGAATGGGGTTCAGGAATAATTAAAAAAATAATGATTTATTTAATTATTTATAGGAGATTTAGTCACATTTAACAAGGATAATAGTTAAATAAGGATTAATTAATTATTCCTAGAGAATAATAAGATAAATAATTATTTATCATTAATTGGGTTAAATATGACCAGGAATATTATTGAAACAGACATTTAATTAATTATTCCTAGAGGAAAATCAAATAAATAAGGGTTTATTTAATTATTCCATACAGGGTTTCCTATTTGGACAAGAAATAACTTAATAAAATATGGTTTATTAAATTATTTCTCATAGTGAAAGAAATTTTACTATGGTGAAATTGACCTTACATGGTGTATTTCGATTCATCTAATTATACATGTTTAGATGACCAAAAATTGGTGTAACACTTGTTCTAATAAAACTATCTCTCCAAAGACTCATCATTAGGGAAACATTCTTTATTTCACGACCTTTGCTTGAAAGGGAACTGGCGATCAACAACAAGTGGAAGTAAAGCATCCAATATTTTCAATGGAGGGATTCTTGGCTCAATCCAAGAATGACTCAACTACTTTCACTTATAAATTTTGATTCTTATTATTGAACTATGCATATTATGAATATCTTATTTATGACTACATAGTTTCAATTTATGGTGGACACAGAGAAAATCATTATTTTGGACTTGATTATGCACATGTGATGCTATTTTGAGGTGTCAATTTTATAGTTGGCACTTTACGCAATGCATGCATATATTTTATATATGATGATTATCATGCATTTGATTTTAAATGATTATCATTTGGAGAAAACGATGTATGTGGGTCTTCCCCTTAAAAGTCATTCCTTATTTTTTAGGAGCCCAATCATTTTTGTCATACCTTTGAAATATTTGAGCCTAAACTAATTCATAAAAACTGATTATATTATATATAAAGAAAAGATATTTATGCAATTGTTTCTGTAAGCTCTTAATTATAAAAGGAAAAGAAGGATCTCTCGGTTGACACAAGTTGGTATGACATAGTTTAATTATTTATTTGGATTCATAATCTATGTGTTTAGATATTTGTGACTCATATTATTTGATCTACATGGTTCATTCCAAATAGCAGCATAGACGTAGGTTAAAAAACATTTATTATTGTCAGAGGTATTATAAATTTCAGTTGCTAATGATTTATAACTTCTAAAACTTGTTGATACCGATATTGGATGTTATTGCAGTAGTCTACAAGTATTTGAACACATTTTGAGTTCATTGTAGAAATTTTATCTTTATTTGTTGTTTATGTCTATCATATTTGACCAATACGGTCTAGTAAATGGGGTTAAGGGGTACCTTGTGGAGGCTTATTATATATCTAGTTTATTTTTATCATATCTGAATATTATTCCTTTTTACATTCAATGAAGGATCATTTGTTGCTTCTGCCATCTTGTGTATTATTTATATTTTTGATATTTTTCCTTTTCTTAATTATAGTTATTTGTATATTTTGTATTATATTTATATTTTTAGTGGAATGTTATTTTAAAAGCAAGAAATACCACATATATAAGTTCAAAACTTAATGATAGTTATATTTGTGAGTGTGGCATTACAAGCTCTATCATGCTCTATCATTTAATTTTTACTGCTATGTTTGACATCACAGTCCAATACATATTTTTTTCTATTTTGTATTTGCAAGTATCATTACCACTTTGTAAATATTTATTTTCATCTACTTCGAAGTTATACTATAATTTTACTTAGGTTATAGATCGTGCATTGTACCAAAGTTCTTAGGTTATCCAGCTAATAATTCATAAGGGTGTCATGAATCAAGATTATTCATCAACGCATTATATTATGTCCAAGATGGAAATGTTATCAATTATATCTAGGCTATACAAATAGATTGCAACGATTACACAATGAACTTGATATCCATTCGATAGATTACAAAGTAGATTATAAATCAATATGTAGAGCATATTTGCAATGAAAACAATTTATGTATTATATATATATGAAACACAATGAATATAACCCGTATCTATGTTCTATAGTCTTAGCACAACCATTACTTAGTTGACCAAGACAATTGTTGTAACATTGAGATATTATCAAAGATTAAACCCACATGTTAGACATCAAAACAATATATATGGACATGAAAAAGAAATAAATCAAGAAACGAAATAGATTCTACTTACAAACAATGACAACACACCACTCTTTGCATCAAAGGCACACTAGCATAATGAGGAAATGCAGTAGGTTGGTGGGCCCTTCCAACCTGTAATGTTTCTTTGATCCTATTCCAACTATTAGTATTTTTCCTAATTTAAATATCTAACAAATATTCTGACATGGATAAGTCTTACCTCACAAAACAAATTTGTTCATGACAACTCTAATGATAATCAATATTAAAAATGGAGTCTACCTCCTTTCCAATGCTTTATAATTAGTGGCTCAAAAAAGGTTTCTCCACACATTAAATAATTTGTCCATGGAAAATTTAATGACAATCAATAGCAAATAATGTAATCCACAGCCTTTCCAATGTTGTGTTTTATAATTATTTATTGGGTTGCAAGAATTACAATTACAATGGTTTAATTATTCAATATTTTAAATTTATTTGGGATAAGATTTTAGTTGATTTTGTTTAAAGTTTAGTGTTTGGAATTATAAGTTTTAGTTATGTAATCTATGCAATTTGTGTGTTTAAGAGAATTTTTTGAAGTGTTAAAGAGATCTTTTTAGATGTTAAATTTATTTATATACATTAAAAAAACACATTTTAAATAACAAAATACACAATCTACACAAAATTTCTATCATCAAATTTTAGAATGAAAAAAATTACTATGCGAAAATCTAAAGAAAAAAATTTAATCTTTCAACTTTAAAGATATTTTAAAAAATGATAGACATACTTTAAACAGTAGGTACGAACGTGATAGTCGCTTATAATATATATATATATATATATATATATATATATATATATATAATTTTCCTTTCCTAATTTACATTATATAGTAAGTAATATTTTTAATACAAGGCCAAAATATAGAAATTTTGTATGTATATAATATATAAATAATTCTAGACAAATAAAATAAAATGTGAATTTGAAGTTTAGATTAAGTTACCTTCGGTTATAAGTAAGCAAAAAAACAATAGTGACATAATAATGTGATATGATATTAATAAATTTAAATAGATATTTAAGATAATGTAACATATTATTGATAAAAAAATAAAATAAATGTAATATAAAAATGGAAAAGATTATAAGGATAACACATATTTTATAATTAATCCATTATATCAACCAGAACCGAAGCAACTGAAAACACGTAGCTGAGAAGCTATGATTTAAAAAAAATCACGCCTCAGCTCACTGAAAAAGAAAACTAACAATCCCATACCGTGACTGAAAAAGAAAACAACAATCCCATCATTCTATCTTTTCAGTATTTGATAATGTTACAAGTATCAAATACATTAAAGTGCTTGAGGAACAAAAAGGAGTGTTACTGAGATTTCTGTATGGTTATTACAATTGGGCTCCGGACAACGTGCTTGCCATCGCTCCAGGCTAGCGACACAAAGAATGTTTGTGAATTGACCGTCGGGGGAAGTTGCAGGGGCTTGGCATTGACGGTCAGCGCGAAGCTCAACTTCTGGGTCATCTAGCAGATGGGCGTCGGCAATGAGACCTTGGCCATCAGATGGGGTGTTAGCAAGTATCATTCCCACACCTCCAGCTTGCTCAACCACAGCCCCCTTGGCCACCCTGGGATTATCCCCACGCTCACACAACACGATCTTGCCTCTCACAACGTTGGGATCCAACAACCCCTCCTTGCAAAGAGTAGGCACAGATTTGTTGTGCCAGCTGCCTGAAAAGCATCCCTGACATCAAAAATAGGCAGTGTTGGATTCAATCCTTTTCCATTGTACAAGGACGCTCCACGTATAATTGCCCCGTTGCCAAGGCAGACATCGACAGGGAAGTCACGATCCATAGTTTCGGCCCCCACTGTGGTGAGCCAAGGGGCCACGTTTGACACCGTCGAAGCTTTGGGGCCGTCGTTTCCCGCTGATGCAGAAGCAGATCCTCCGATCGACCTAGAAACAACGTTCACTCTACCGCCTTGTCGAGAGCAGAGTGTATGTCTGATTCCATGCAACCATTCTTCCAACAAACCGTGTAGACCGCAATACGTGCCTTGGGCACAATACCTTTGGCAATACCCTGCGCGTAACCCATCATGCTGGCTCCCGGAACGAATCCGCCCGCGGCCATGGAGGCGGTGTGCGTGCCATGGCCTTCCGAATCCCGCGGCGAACGCGACTCCAGGGTCTCGTTCATGGGACCATAGATCATTTCATAACCAGTGGAGAAAAACCGAGTCCCCACCAGCTTCCGATTGCACAAAATCTTGGGGAAATTGACCCCCGCCCCTCCCCTCCCCCGCTTTTGCACTCACCTTCCCAGGGCAACCAATTCAAAATTTCAAATTTCAATTCGTGGTTTTTCATATTCAAATTTTACAATTCAAACTGCGTACACTGTATTGTAGCGTATACCATGTATTTATATGCGGTGGAAAGCGTATACCATGTATTTATATGCGGTGGAAACTAGGCGGAGGCGCAAGGAAATTCCTCATGGGATGCCCATCCATGGTTCCTCGTCCGTATTCAAATGCAAGGGCATGGGCATCCATTAAACCTTGTGAACCCATGCGTATGCGATAAAAACAAGTACCGCATGATAAGACAAGGTTTCAACGACATGGGGTGCATGGCATGGGTTGGGTTGCCATGGTCATTGGTACGTAAGGGGCATTAATGGGTCAATAGGGTGAAATAGGGCTCGCCTAGAGAGACGAGCAAGGTTTGAAGTGGGGGCAAAATGGCAACCGTAAATGGAGCGGCGTCATCAATGCCTTAATTGAGTCTTCTCCGAGGACACTGGCCGATTCTCTTCGTTGACGATACTATGCATGTATTCTCATCATCCATGGCAACGCTCCATCCATCTCTAAAAAGTCACCCCAGAAGCCACTTCAAACCACGCTTACTCCTAAAAATAGTTAGGAGTTGCACGTATTTTGCGGCATAGGCCTGGTAAAAACGTAAATGACATTCGATAATGTTGCCTTTTAAGATTCTAAATGACATGACAATTGAAAACATGAATGGAATTGGAGTGGGGCAAAATGGCAACCGTAAATGGATCGTCATCATCAATGCTTTAATTGAGCCTTCTCCGAGGACAGTGGCGGATCCTCTTCTGTTGACCATACTATGTATACTCATCATCCATAGCAACGCCCCATCCAAATCTAAAAAGTCGTCCTAAATGACATATGACAACTGACAATTAAAGGACTTTCTAAATGATATATGACAACTGAAAACATGAATGGAACAGGTCTTTAGAGAGATAATAAAGATTTGAAGTGGGACAAAATGGCAAGATTCTAAATGACATATGACAACTGAAAACATGAATGGAACAGGACTTTAAAGAGAGAATAAAGATTTGAAGTGGGACAAAATGGCAACTTTAAATTACAAACTTATTTTCCAGTCCATCGGCCTATAAATGCGCTGAGATCTCTTACCACAGAGCTTGTACTCGCTGAAGTGTATCGCCAGAGGAGAAATACACGGTCGAGGAACGTCATGTCAATTGCCATGAAAGGTGATTGAAGTGATATTTGCATTTTATACCAGCGCATTTTTGGGCAATGCAATGTTGCATTGCGCAACATTGCATTGCCCAAAAATGCGCTGGTATAAAATGCAAATATCACTTCAATCACCTTTCATGGCAATTGACATGACGTTCCTCGACTGTGTATTTCTCCTCACAGCTGACGATACACGTGTTGCATTGCCCATAAATGCGCTGGTATAAAATGCAAATATGGAGTAGTCTATCCAGGCAACGTTTTAGCCAGGACGGCAGTTTTTTGCCGGAATCCGGGCAACTTAAATTCAAGAAATCAGGTACTTGCAATGTTTGAAATCCATTTTTGAGGTTGGAAATGGATTCAGCACTACCAAAATCCCTTAGGGCACTCAAAATACTTAAGTTTAACAACTGTAAACATGATTCTGATGAAATCTTTGCCGGATTTTTTAAAAATCTTTGCCGGATTTTTTAAAAATCTTTGCCGGAATCCAGGCTAAAACGTTGCCTGGAAACAACACGCCTGCAAATATAACTTCAATAACCTTTTGCATTGCCCAAAAATGCGCTGGTATAAAATGCAAATATCACTTCAATCACCTTTCATGGCAATTGACATGACGTTCCTCGACCGTGTATTTCTCCTCACAGCTGACGATACACAAGTGTTGCATTGCCCAAAAATGCGCTGGTATAAAATGCAAATATAACTTCAATAACCTTTCATG
Source organism: Pinus albicaulis (assembly GCA_034641835.2). Classification (NCBI taxonomy): domain Eukaryota; kingdom Viridiplantae; phylum Streptophyta; class Pinopsida; order Pinales; family Pinaceae; genus Pinus; species Pinus albicaulis. The sequence continues at coordinate 56,723 of JAXQQM020092368.1, read as the reverse complement.
GCAATTGACATGACGTTTCTCGACCGTGTATTTCTCCTCACAGCTGACGATACACTTGTGTTGCATTGCCCAAAAATGCGCAGGTATAAAATGCAAATATCACTTCAATAACCTTTCATGGCAACTGACATGACGTTTCTCGACCGTGTATTTCTCCTCACAGCTGACGATACACTTGTGTTGCATTGCCCAAAAATGCGCTGGTATAAAATGCAAATATCACTTCAATAACCTTTCATGGCAATTGACATGACGTTTCTCGACCGTGTATTTCTCCTCACAGCTGACGATACACTTGTGCTACTTGCTCTGTGGTAAGAGACTTCAGCGTATTTATGGGCCAATGGACTGGACTGGAAAATACGTGTGCAATTTAAAATTGCTATTTTGTCTCACTTCAAATCTTTAGAGAGATTTATCCCTTCTCTAAAGTCCTGTCCTATTCATGTTTTCAGTTGTCATATGTCATTTAGAATCTTGCCATTTTGTCCCACTTCAAATCTTTATCCTCTCTCTAAAGTCATGTTCCATTCATGTTTTCAGTTACCAGCGCATTTATGGGCCGATGTTTGCCCAAAATGAGTATAAAATGCAAATATCACTTCAATCACCTTTGATGGCAATTGAGATGACGTTCCTCGACCGTGTATTTCTCCTCACAGCTGGTGATACACTTCAGCAAATAGGAGCTCCACCAGATGATTCAACCAATACGCCTCACATCTTAGGCCGATAGTTAGACCACTGCAGCAGAAGTGTTGCAAGCAAGACGAAGTACAGTAGTGGGAGTTCAGCCTCCCATTGGTAGCAGGAGGTTCATGTCGCGCGTGCCCAATCCCGGTGACCGTGCGGCAGTGCACTGCGTAAGTGAGCGGTTGTGCCCCAATTTTCCAAGGGAAAAAAACAAGGTGATCGTCTGTTCTAATCGTTTTGCTAACCTTAAATTCCATAAATCCTGTCCAAATTGTTGGTTATATTTTTCAAACTATTGTTTAGATCTTTTAATTGTCTAATTAGATTTATTTACTAAACGTTGAATAGAATAAACCTGTGCAAAGTGTTTTTTCTATTTTCAGAGTGTTGTTTATATTCTCAAACTGTTATTTACCTTTTAGCATAGTTATCAAATGCTGTGTACTCGGGAAGATATCCGAGGACTATGTGTGGGAACGCCCTTTTGTATTTGTGTTTTCTGATAATGTGGGTATGTACAAGATTGTAAGAAAGTTTACTAATTCTGCTACTGGTACGTTATAGATGGGTAATAGAAAGTACATATTACCCATGTTCTTACTCTGCAAATAACAGCCATATAACATATGTAGTCTATTCTCTAACAGTTTGAATAGTCTATTCTCTAACCATATATAGATCACAAGTCATATATTTAAATACCAGTTCAGGAATTTATTGCACAAAAACATATGCATTTCATCTATACGGACGAGAAGTTTTTGAAGAGTTACACGGGCTGTTGTAAATTTATAATTCTGATTAAAATTTGGCTACCCTTCAGTATTGATAATGAACCTCATGGTGTATATTGTTTCTTTGAATTCTAATTGGACCGATGTGCCATTGCGTGAATTCAGGAAGAAAAAGGGAAAGATCTATTAAAGCAGGAGAAATACACGGGCGAGGAGTCCCCAGAACCTTCCAGCGAGGAGACCGATCCGGCCGGCGGCGGGACGATGGAGGTCGTGGAAGAGAAGGTTAAGGAGCAGAGCAAACGGTATGGCGGTTGGCGGCTTTTATTTTTAATTTATTAACATATCCTACAATTTCATGGAACGGAGAGCTGGATGCTTTAAATATGGTAATTAATTAGCTAAATTTGGTAATTAATAAAGGTGTAGTTTGATACATATGAAATTTTGATAATATAATGGATTCCCTTGCCTTTTTGTTTTAGACTATTGCAGTAGTTTGACTTGACTGTTTTTTTTGTTTTGAAAATTATTGAAATTTAGGTAAGATTTTAAAAAAAATTTATAGGGATTTTTGTAAATCTAAATTATAATTAAGAAACTTCAATATTTTGAGTGTATTAGAGGTTTTCGATGGTGTTGAATCCATTTCCATCACAATAAAACATGATTCAAACACTGTTATAACAAGATTTTTTTTTTTTTTTTAAAATTGCCAGCCAATTTTGGCCGTCCGAGCAATTCCTCTCACTGAATAGACAACTCAGTTTGTTTTAATGTTTTTTTTTTCCTAGTTTTATTTAGGTTTCCTTTGTTTTTAAATAAATTTTATTCTTTAGTTCTTTTTTCAGTGTTAAGGTTTGTATTAATTTTTAATCATTTAGTAAATTATTTATTTTTAAATTATTTTAGATTATTTTTTATTAATAATTTTTTTATTATTATTATTATGCCTTTTATTATTATTTACCTTTGGTGTCTTATTATATTAACTATAATTTAATTATTTTTATTAAATTATAAAATTCTATATTCTTTAGTGTCTTATTATATTAACTATAATTCAATTATTTTTATTAAATTATAAGATTTTAAATTCTAAATGGTTTTTCAATAATATTTCTTTAAAACCTAAAAAACTTTTAATATTATAATTTATTAACTAATTAAGTCAAATAGCACCTAGTTTTTAATGACTAGTTTTTAACGGCTAGTTTTATCAATTATCAATAGGCAATGACGCATCTTTACTATTTATTCAATGAGATCGGTTTCCTTCTTCATCTTGTCCGAGGATAACCCACATTAGATGGTTCGAAACGTCGACCAAATCCTAATGATGTGATTAATCCGAAAGACATTTATCTACATTATAGAACACAAAACTCTTAGATCTAACATTATTACCCTACATGGAAGGGAAATCGACGTAAGGCTCGTCAATTTGAGCGGGCTCGATTGCAAGCGGCTAAGAAGAAATCTGATCTCACGTTCCACAAAAGATGTAGGGATGCATCATTGATTATGATTTTTGCCCGTATTTCCCACCCTCTAAACTTCTCTTATAACAAGAGTATTTTTCTTAAAACTATTCTCGCTTTGGTTAGATCAGAGATTGGTAAATTAATGAAGGATTTGGATTGTATTGCGCGAAAGCTTTTCTTTCTCCACATGGATCTGGAAAATGATATCTCTCGTTATCTTTGGAATGTATTGGATGGTGTTTCGGCTTCTAAAACGTTGCGGGTGGAAGATATTTCGGAGAAGAAGCAAGCCTTAAAGTTTGAGAAACTTGCGATGTCTCATTCTCCGTCCTCCTCGCGCCTTGAGCAATCCTGAATTAGTGAAGCGCAAATCTATGCCCTCAACTCCAGGGTAAGCAGGAATTCACTCAGTTTGTCCTCTGATTTATCTAGGATTTCTCCCTCTTCAGTAGCTGTCTCAGATTTTGCATCTGATCGACCCTCTTCAGTTGTGTTATTGAACCCTGACAGGATTAATGGTAATATTATTACAAATGCAATATATGTGTTTCTCTCTGGCAACAATGGCACGTTATATTCGTCTTCGGATTCGAATGCTCTTAGCATAGATCAGGGAAAATTTTAAGGATGGAAATTATCTCGAAGTTTAAACATTGACGAATGTCACTAATCCCTAATATGAAAACTATAAAATATTTATTGATATATTTGTAAAATTATTCAAATTTATAATGATTTTATTTATAGTCTTTATATAATATTGGAGATTTTTAAGGTAAAATAATTTTACATTGTAAAATTTCGGCAAATTATTTAAAAAATAAATAAAAATTGGCGAAACCTTTTTTTGGAAAAACCATAAAAAATTAGCCCACTTACAAATATTAGCCCCTAAAATTTTCCATGACATAGATTAACTCTCAGTCCATAATTTGATAACTTTGACTCTCAGCAACTCTTGTGTCGAGACTCTAGCAGTATCGACGACAATCACAAGCAGCAACATGAACACCTCAACGTCAAAGGGCTTTTCTTCTGCGTTATCGGTTGGTCAATATTCGATCCACGGTTTGGCAAAGCACGCGCAGCGATCTGGAACAGGAGGTGCGTGTTCTCTGTGTCCCAGTTCCCTTCTCGTTCATCGATCTGGTTCCACCTCGTGGCTCTCTCCCTCGGGCAGCCAGATTCGGACTCAACCTTGGATGCAACCCGACAACCGCAACGCTCTCAATGACAGTTCCGCTCCGTTTTCAGGGGATACCAGTGAGGTTAACCTCGATGGTGAAGCAGGTTCCATCGTCCATCGTATGCAGGACTCGGTGGGTAGGAACCCCAAAAATATTTAATTTTAAATAACAACTTTAACATTATTAATAATTATAATAATTACAATAATTGTGATTTTGATAAGAACTTAGTTCATAATATTAAGAATAGTTTAGTAATAAGTAATAGTAATAATATTATTATCAATAAAGATTTAAATAATAATTTAATATTAAACAATATTAATATTATTATTCACAATGATGATTATAACAAGAATATAATTAACAATAATAACCAATGTAGCATTAATAAAAATAAAAATATAGATATTAATAATAATTATAATAATAATATTAATAACATTGAAAAATGTCATTAACCTGTCTTTTTTGGATTTTGATTCTTTTGTTTTCCATCTTCTTAATAAAGGGCTGAATTTTTCCTTGGCCCCTAAGAATATTCCCACTGATGACATTATCTGCAACATAGAGTATGGAATCAAGGATCTTTCTATTAATATTAAAGAAACTATTAGGCAAGATTGCTCCATTGTTCTTAGGAAGGCGAAGCCTCCGAGAAGCAAGTTGCGCAAGCTTGAGTTTCTTGTCCTTAAATCCTTTAGAAGCAACCTTGACATTGTCATCCTTAAGGCTGATAAGGTTGGTGCTATTGTTATTATGGATAAATCTGACTATGTCAGCAAGATAGTGGACCATCTTTCCAATAGTGGTAGTTATGTTAAGCTTTAAAATAATCCCCTTAAATCTATTTCTAAGGGGATTTCCCTCGCCATTAACTCTGATCTCTCTCTTAATCCTCTATCGAGGAAGCTTATTGAGAGTAATCCCCTCACCCCTGGGATTTATGGCCTTCCTAATATTCATAATGTTGGAGCCCCTTTAAGACCTATTGTTAACACAATAGGTGGACCCTCTTATCATCTGGCTAAATTCTTAGTCCGTAAGCTTAAACCTCTTGTGGGTCTCACTGATTCTTATGTTAAGGACTCTGCTTCTTTTATCAAAGAGTGGAAAGGCATCAGGCTTGAGCCTGGATATTTATTAGTCAGCTTTGATATTGTCTCCTTATTTACCAAAATCCCCACCCCGAAGCCATTGATGTCATTGGGAGGATCTCGAACCAGGACACTTCTAAATTGGTTGGCCTTTGCCTCACCTCGACTTTTTTCAGTTTCCAAGGTGAGTTCTATGAGAAAATTTGCGGTGTAGTAGCAACTTCTAACTTATTTGTGGAGGATTTTTCAAATAGAGCCTAGGTCTCGACCTAATTTCACCCCAAGAAGTGGAATAGGTTCATGGATGATACCTGTGTCACTTGGCCCCATGGTTGCCAGAAGTTAGAATAGTTTCTTAATCACCTGAATTCCCAATCTGATTACATCAAATTCACGATGGAAATGGTGGTGGATGGTTGCCTTCCCTTCTTGAATATTCTTCTCTCTAGAAGGGGTGATGGTTCTATCTCTCACTGGGTTTTTCGCAAGAAAAAATACACTGAACAATATCTCCATGTTAATTCTCATCATTTTCCGACTCAGAAATTTGGTGTTCTCTACACTCTGGCTATCCATGCTCTTAAAATTTCTGATGATAGCCACTTGGAATTAGAGGAATCCCATCTTCTTGACTTTTTTTAGAAGAATGATTATAGTAGATCTCAAGGTCTTATGGCCTTTCAAAAAGCCTTTAAAGGCTTAAGAGACAAGTCTACTCGGATGGATCCTATCTCCAAGGTTAATCTTCTGTTTATCCAAGGGACCACAGACAAGATTTCCCATGTCCTTAGGAGAAATAATGTCTCCTCTTCGTTCAAACCTCTCTGTACTATCAAAAATTCTCTCGAATCCGTCAAGGATCCTATATACCCAAAGGACTTGAAAGGAGTTTATATGGTTCCTTGTTCCTGTGATACTTCATATATTGGAGAAACTGGTCGATCTATTAGACAAAGAATCCTTGAGCATGCTACAAACATTAGGTACAATCGATCCCACACTTCTGCTCTTGCGGAACATGCTGAGAAATCATGTCACCATGTATGCATTAAAGACTCCAAAGTCATTGCTAAGGTGGATCATTTCCATCATAGGAAGCCGAGGGAGGCTATTGAAATTGAGAGGCATCCTAAAAATCTCAATAGAGATGATGGGTGGAAATTAAGTAAGAGTTGCACTCCCACATTCTCTACGACATTTTCTCCCTTGCATTGGATTCCTTTCCCCTTTTGTTTTTATGTCTTTCTTCTCTTTGGTTTTATTCCCGTCCCTTTGTTTTTAAATAGATTTTCCTCTCTTATCTTTTTCCTTTAGTTCTATTTTTCTCTGTGTTAATGTTTTTATTTAATTTCCCCCTTTTATTATATTCTTGACCTTTTATTTATATATATATATATATATATATACAACATTTCTAAGCTTATTATATTAATTGATTTTTAATCATTTTAGTAAATTAATCTTCTAAATTATTACCTGGATTATTTTTTATTAATAATTTCTTAAAAAAAAAATTAAGATTATATATATATATATATATATATATATATATATATATATATATATATATATATATATATATATATATATATATAACGTTTCACGGCTTATTATATTAATTGATCTTTAATCATTTTAGTAAATTATACATGATTATTTTTTATTAATAATTTTTAAAAAAAATTAAGATTATACTCTCTATTATTATTTACCCTACTACCTTATTATATTAACTATAATTTAATTAATTTTATTAAATTATAAAATTATAAATTATTTTTGAATAATATTTCTTAAAAATTTACTAATCACCAAGATAATGACACATCTTTACTATTTATTCAATGAGATCTTTTCCTTCTTAAATTCTAATGATATAATTAATCCTAAAACCATTTATCTACATTATGATTTTTTTTTCTAAAATATATTTTTAAAAATATGAAAAGATTCAATATTTTACGAAATCTTTCATTAATCAAAATTTTAATTTAAATTAATTAAAAAAATGCTCAAACCATCTTATATATTAATTACACTACCAAAATAATAAGTAATAAACATTGGATTTTTTTTAACTATTATAAGTTTTTGGAGTTTTTATCGTTATTAATATCATAAAAATATTATAATAAAAAGTAATTAATAATTTGTAAGTTGTCCTTTATATAACTATAGTGTATTACATATCTATTTTAAAAACGGATTTAGTATGAGTTCAAAAGTCTTAAATATTTTTGAATCTCTATCTTTTTTAGAGTGCAAAAAATTGCATCCTAAAATAATAAATATGGTATATTTATTTATATTTGTGAATGGAGGCTTTTCTATTTTGAATTTATTTCTATTATACTATTTTTAATGAAAATAGTTTAAATTTTTATATATTGGGTTTATGTTGAACATTTCATACATTTGTTATAGTTTTATAAAAATAATAGTATAAATATAAATTTTGTAATAATTTCTTTAAAAATAAGAAAAAACACACCATCATATATATATATATATATATATTTGTAAATTTAAATAGTGCTTTTTCATTATTTTAAATGGTAGAAAATGTTACATCATAAACATCCATAATAAAATGATCTCAACTTGCCCATAGAAAAAAAAACAAGAACTATTAAGAAACCAAAACACACCTAAAAAAAACCAAAAACACATAAATGCAAACCTAGAAAGCCCTCCCCAATGGAAAGTGTGCAAACGCACACCCTAGCCTCTGAGAATTTCCTGTTGTTTCCTAACTTCTGATAACTATTATACCAACAACACATCCGCCCTCGATCAGTGTCGCATGCCTCCACCTTTGCTCATAACTATTCCGAAGTGTTCTTTGAATGTGTTTACATGTGGAGTGGCCATGCCACCCACAATGGCCATAATTTCCATGACTGCGGCCCAAATCCCAAAATACTCTCACACCCGGATTGGAGAATATATATATATATATATATAAATTAAAATTAAAATGGTATTATGAAGTTATTTTTAATTATAATTAATTAAAAGTAAAAAATTCATAAAAAAAATATTGAAAAAACTTAATTATATTATCACTTCTAAATAAATAAAAATCAGAAAAGATTCAATTTATTAACACCAAATTTTAATATAATCAAATCATAACCTAATATAAAACTAATCCCTTATCTTATAAGTAAAAAGAAACAAATTTGATGTTTTAAAAAAAAAAAATCAAAGTTTAATGAAAACTATCCATTTGTACTTCAATTTATAGATGAAATGGTTTTTTTCAAAATTAGATGGAAATTTTTAAAAACTTGGATTTAAATTGATTAATCTGCATAATTTAATGTCTCTTGATTTTTCAGCCTGTTGGAATCCATTTATGCATTAAAAAATGTAGTTTAAACAACAACAAATCTTAAAATTATATTGCCAAATTTTAGTGAATTCAAATTAAAAAAAAAACAATTTCATTGACTTAAGTCATCCTTTGCAAGCAGCCTCTCCCAATAAAAATAGTAAAATTATATTGCCAAATTTTAATGAATTCCAATAAAAAATCAATTTCATTAACCTAAATCATCCTCTGCAGGCAGGCTCTCCGAATAAAATGAAGTCTGACCAGAAATGCATAATTAAGTTGGCAATTTATGGGCTCTTACCATTTTTTCATCTCGTAAATGCTAACCGAAACTCCACATTATTGAAATGTCAAAGGCCGAGCTTATTCTCGATCTACTTTGGACAGCAGCTAAATAACATATTCAATTTAGCAAAATGCAAAGTAAAAAAATAGATGCGTGAAATCTGCTTTAGCACTAATTCAGGCTACGTATACAATGCTCTCCAAAAGGAGTTTGCCCAAACTGTGATATTCTATTAACCCGAAAATTACAGAATTGCCACACAGGAAACAACGTTTGAAATTCCCTCTGAAAGGAATTCGCCCACACTGCATTCATCAAACTCGATATTCTATTAACCAAAACAATCCAAAATTGCCACAGTAGCCCACTATATTTAATGAGTGGCATGTTCAACACTTTGTGTGAGTTAGTGACATCTATTAGATAGGAATAATATGCTATTTAACAGAAAATGGAAACATGGTGAGTTAATTATTAGTTTACTGTATGTATGGTGGTTATTCATTGCCCATCAGATATGCCAAGAGGTATATATGTCAGAAATATTAATATGATTGATGCATATGATATGGCTAAAGGAGAAATATAATTTTGATGATGCATATTGGAATTTTGTGTTAGAAATTAGTTGAAATTAATTAGATTGATAATGTTAGATATAAGATTTTTTCACATTGTCTTGAAACAGATTAATTGGTTTTAAACGTTGACCAAATCTTAATAATGTGATTAATCCAAAAAATATATTTTTTTAGATTGTAAATTTCAAGAAAATTCCAAAATATAAACAACAAAAACCAAAAACCAAATTCAAATTAATTATTTGATCTCACTTTGTCCATAAATCTAGAATACAGATGATTAAGAAATTGCACTATATGAATTGCTACGTGATAAGGGAAGTGATTTGATTGCATCCATGTTGTTTTTAAATCACCTATACTTACATAACAGGATGTCCCATAATATAGTAGTTATTTTTTCTTGTTTTCATAACAAAAGTTTTTTTTTATAGCATGAAATATCAAAACCGGTACTGTGAAACTTTGTAAAGTAATTTGATTGTGCTTACACATGGAAGTCAATTTTGTTTCTAGTATTGAAAATCAAATCAACTCAGAAAATAAATATAAAACACACATAATAAACCAGGCACCAAATAATGGCGGAAAAGGCTTCAGCCTCACGGCTTCCTCACACATTTTCTCATTATTAAAATAATGTAGTGTTCCAATTAAATAGATGAGGAGACAATGTCTCAAGATAGTGCGTGCTATCTTGGACACCTTGGTTGAGATAATTTCTCAACCAAACACACGCCAATATAGAAACTACCTAAACTAACTCTTATCTTAGAGGAACAACTCAAACTAAAGAGTTAGGCTTAAATTCCTAACTTTTAATATTTAATTTATTTAATTTATTTTTGGATTTATTATTGTTTTATGAGAAAGGCTAACATTTCCCTTTTCAATGATAAATCCAAAATAAGAACGAGGAACCATCTTCCAAGTTCTCATGTTGATCCTCAAAAACATTGCCTGAAAAACCACCAAAGCTGGATGCTGAAAAACTGCAATCTGAAGAGACCATGAGTCAGCTGCATGTCTGATTCATCTCTGAATTTTGCTTGACAACTCCATCACGTGCCAAGTTTCAAAAGGATCCATATGTCCTTTGCGTGAAATCAACATCTTTTGTCCACTGACAAAATTTCTTGAATGCCCACTAGCTGATGATGTCAAAAAAGAACTCACTGTTTCTTTTGTTGTCTTGAAAACTGCTCACTACTGTTTTGTTGTCGACTTCCCACTGGCGAATTTGTTGATGCTCAGTGGCTGTTGAAGATGCCCACAGGCTACGGAAGTTGCCCATTGGCTGCTTTTGTTGGTTTTGTCGATACTTTTAGTCTGACAACCACCTTCAATTTCATTGACATTTTCCCCCCTTTGTCAGCTGAAAAGAGAGACACTTCTCTGAAAAGTATTCCTGAACTCCCCCCTTTCAGGTGTAGGAGTGTTACACTGGTGTACTCCCACGTTCAAATGCATGAGAGTACCATATTATTTTCACTGTTGGCTGCACTATGTGTGATTGTATTTAGTTGTAGAACTGAGACAATCTTTTGACTGTGGATGACCATTCCCAAGGGTCAATCCATTCATAATGTATCTTCAATCTGGCTGATTGTTGTTGGTTGAAACATTTCTCTGAGGAATGATTGGGCTTGCCACAATGATTACAAGGATGGAGATCAAAACACTGATCTTCCATATGACCAGTTCTTTGACAATGAGAACATGTCAGTTTCACTGCAACTTCGGGTTGCGTGCATTTCTGTTTGTCTGCAACTTTCTCAGAACTTGCTGAGGTGATTTGTGCAAGAAATCCTTCACTGACGAACTTAATTGGCTTGGAATAATCTGGGATATGCAAGTTGGTGTCATCTTTGACATATCCTAAGCCTCGTCAATTCTTGTTATTTTGAATTTCTTCCCATGGCCTGATGGTTGGCTTGGAAGAAAATTGGAACAACTTCAACATTAGAAGTTGTTTGGATGATTGACTTAGAATCATCTGAATGGTTCAAAGACTTGGAAGCATCATTCTTTTCTTGCAACTCATTTTGTTGTAGTTGCGACTCTAGTTGAAGAAATTCAATGGTTTCATTTGTTTATTGTAGATGCCGTGAAAGATCAGCAAGAGTTTGTTTGCTGATTTGCACCATGTCTTCATCACTGGAGATGATAAAATTGTGAAGAATTTTTAACAACTGAATGTGTTGTGCCATCTGAACTCGCTCTCTTGAATTCAGACTCTCTTGTTGTAGATGTTGTGCTTTGCATTGTTTCACTTGATTTTGTTACTTGAATGACAGGATCGCTTGCTATGTGGCTTGAATGACACACTCACTTGATGTGTTTCTTATTGTGCTTGCTTGGAATACTTACTAGAGTTGTAGAATTTTCTTACTTGAACTCTTGAATTCACTCTCGCTTGATGACAATCGCTTTGCTTTGAATGCTTACTTGACTTGCTTGATTACTTCACGCTCACTTGAATGAATACTCACGCTCACTTGCTTTGTTGCTTGAATAGTACGTTGGCTTGTACTGGTTCACTTGATTGAGTTTATCACACTCGCTTGCTGTAGATTTCAACTTGCTTGATTGGTGTTAGAGTTGAACTTCTTTGGTTGCTGCAATGAACTTCACGCTAACTCGCTTGATGGTTTGAATTTTGTACTGACTTGATGGAAATTGCTTGAATGAATACTCACGCTCGCTTGCAGGAGGTGTGAACTTGTTGCTTGTTTGCTTTATAGTTAAAACTCGTGCACTTGAGGTATTCACTTGATTGTGTTTTAAATGAAGGGTGTCGAACACTATCGAAAATGCACTAAAAAAAACTTACAATGATTTTAATGACTCACATAAAACAATGAATTCACTTGTCTTAATTTGACTTAGTTGAAGAGAATTGACGCTCTTGACTTCTTATCAATTTTAAAACTTGGGTGTCGGTTTCAACCGAGAATGCACCCTTACAATTCAATGCAATTTGAGTTTGATTACAAGTTCAATAATGTTGATGTAGACTGTGCTCTGAAACGTTGGAGTTTGCAGATTCATTAACTTGATTTGTATTGAGTGAATTTGCGTGTTGAGGTAGAATGTTGATGTTGACAATCTTTGATTATGTGTTGTAGGTGCGCAGATGCATGTGTTGAGTTTAATTATCCTTCCTTGAAGCTATTTCATTACAAGTGTTGTGTTTGCTTGCATTGAACTTTATGTGTGTGTTAAATGAGATCATTCATGTGTCAAAACTAGACACAAATCAAAAGAAACAACATGAAGCATGCACCATCATCAACACACTCTTCATGTACCTAAGATCCCCTTATTCAATTTCGAGCGGATCTAGGACACAAACACCACAAAAAATATATGCTTTATTAAAATTTAGAGTACATAATCTTGTAGCTTCATAACATCTTCATGGAATCAAAGTTCCATAACTTCTTGGAAAAAATCTCTTAAAAAAAAAACTGACTCAAAATCCTACAACAATGAACTTTCCTTTAAAAAACTGATCACTTCAAATTTACAAAAAAAAAATCAATCCTTATCACTCCACAAAATTACTTCAACATTCAACTCATCACTCCAAGAATTACAAAAATTTTAATGAAAAACTTACCTTGGCACGCATTTCCTTTTTCTTTGCTTAGAATTTTTGGACACTTACATTTATATCCATTTCATAAAGTCATCTCCAATCTCAAAACATAGTTCCATGAAAATCATGAAAAACATATAATATGAGCACTCTCTTTTCAATTTGCTTATGTCACTTAAAAAAAAGTGAAATAATGTTTTGAAATCAGCATCAAGTGAGCACCGGTTTTCTGGACTTGGTCTTTGGCAAGCATTGGTCCTCTATTCTCTGGAACCTCTTTTGAGCATCCTCTCTGCTCCCCCTAGGCGTCAACTCATCTGCAATTTTTAAGAACACAACTGTTCTTTTTATCCAATCTCCGTTGGAATTATTCAAGGTTCTGCTGCACACTTTGCTTTCATTCAGAAACTATTACTAGTCTCTTTCATCAGTACTTTTAAAATTGTGATCTTCGTTTGCTGAGATCTGCAACCTGAATTCTACAATATTATCTTCAAACCAGAGTTAAAATAAAACATATCAACTCACCTTCAAGATCTCTGTGTGATCTTGTTCCATCTCTCATCTTCAATGTATCTCTGTGTGCTATCATCTTTCAGACTCAAAGTCCGATCTCCTTTTAATTTCTTCATCAAACATACATTCTCTGCAATTCTAAAAAAAAACTGAATTTTCAAAAAAGAACTATTGCCAACTACAAGCCTTGATTCAAATTGACACAACCAAGACTGTTAAAAATCCACACTATACAAAACAACTCCGGCTTTGGAAAACGATGTAGAAATACAATAATTTCTACTTCCAAAAACAATTTGAAATGTCTGACTCTATTGAGCCTCAGAATTACTCTTCACCCAATTGTAATTGATCTATTATCTGTACTTAATATGCAATATACACAAAATATGTGTATGCAATTTTCATTTGCGTCCACAATTGACCATTACAACCATATAGCAAATTTGAGCCACAATTTAAAATCCCACTGTTTATTTAACCTTCAGGTTTTGACCATCTCAATTCAAACCAACAATAAATTTTAACATATTGATACCATTACCTCCCACTGGTCTCGACAAACCAGTCATACTAATTTGAATTTTACTTTATGGATTGGGCGATGCTTTACAATGCTCATAGCCCAACGCTATGCAAACACTTGAAGCATTGTTTTATCCTTGAATCACATGGCAGCATAATCGTATTACTGTGTCCATTGGATGCTTGAATCACTTTCAAATCTAGGCAAAACCTCCACAAAAACCGTCAACAGTCTCATTTCCATTCCGTATGGATCAACACAAAATCGTAACTTAACGCTGTGGTAACATTACAACTCTAACATGCATTTTCAACCTCTATCCTCCCACTCAACGGCTCTGACCATTGGCCGATCTCTCTACAATGGCAACGATCGGGAAATTCAACGCAATGCCCTTTTCGCTTTGAGGCTTTCTGGTTGAATCACCCTACCTTCAAGGAACTCATCAGCTCCTGGTGGAAGAACTTCGTGCCGCCAGAAGGGTCCAAGATGTATCAGTTCCAACAAAAGCTTAAATTCTTCAAAACCCACATCAAACACTGGAATCACACTACTTTTGGCAATATTTTCCAGGCACAACAGGACCTTAACAAGGAAATGTGAATTCTTCAGCAACAAATCATCACTGAAGGTTATACGGAAGAATCATTGGAGCAGGAAAAGAAGCTACAAACTCAACTGGACGAAAGATCAAAGCAGGAGGAAATTCTTTGGAGGCAGAAATCCAGAATTCGATGGTTGAAGGAGGGTGAAAGAAATACCAAATTCTTTCATAGGACCACCATTCAAAGACGAATGCACAAGACAATATCCTCTATTAAGAATCAAGAGGGGGAAATGGTAGAAGATAACTCTGAGATCGAGAAGGCATTCATCAATCACTTCCAGGCTGTTCATCAAGAACCTCCTTTGGACAGGGGGCCAGCCATTGACAAAATTACTCAAAACATTCCTAAGATTATCACTGAAGAGCACAACCAGCTCCTGCTACGCCCAGTCTCTAGTTAGGAAGTGGATCTCGCCATGAAGCAGCGCAAAGAGGGGAAGGCCCCTGGTCCAGACGGCTTCACGACTACCTTCTTCCACAATTTTTGGGACCTTATCAGAGAGGAGGTTTGGATGGTGGTGGAGGAATCACGCTCAATGCATTGGCTTCTCCCTTCTTTGAATGCGACATTCATTGCCCTAATCCCCAAAGAAGAGGATTCCAGCACGCTCGAAAAATTTCGCCCAATCGCCTTATGCAATGTCATCTACAAAGTTATTTCTAAAGTCATTGCAAATAGATTAAAATTGCTTCTGCCCCTCCTCATCTCGCCTGAGAAATCCGGATATGTAGAAGGAAGACAAATTCTGAATGGCATTATCCTCACACATGAGATCATTCACTCCCTTAAGCACTCCAATCAGGTAGGTATGATCCTCAAGATAGATCTTTTAAAAGCTTTTGATAAATTAAGTTGGACCTACATACAAAAAATGCTATCTGCTTTTGGTTTCTCCCCCACTTGGGTTCGATGGGTCTATAGTCTTATCTCATCTTCTTTTTTCTCTATCCTTATTAATGGGATTCCCTCGTGACCCTTCAGCCCCTCAAGAGGCATCAGATAGGGGGACCCCCTATCTCCCTTCCTATTTGTCTTAATGGCGGAGGGTTTAGGGCGCCTTCTCTCTTCTGCCCTTAGATCCCAACAAATCCAAGGCATCTTTGTTCACAACTCTCCTGCCATCACTCACCAACAGTTTGTAGATGACAATATGATCTTTGGGTACCCTTCTGTTCACAAAGCCTCCCAGCTAAATTCCCTTTTGAATGATTTTTCAGCTGCCTCCGGAGCTAGCATAAATAATGCCAAATCTCAGATTTTCTTCTTCCACACTCCTCCTTTAACTCAATCTGCCACAGCCCGTATCCTTGGTTTCTCAATTGCCACTCTTCCCTCCAATTACTTGGGTGCCCCTCTCATCGCCTCCGCCCTTAAGCATGCTTCTTGGCACAAGCTCCTAGAAACAATTGAAGCTCGACTCTCTTCATGGACTCTCAGAACTCTGAACATAGCTAGCAGACTGGTCCTCATCAAGGCAGTGTTACAGACTATGCCTCTATACCTTTTCTCCATCCTGGCAGCGCCTAAATGGGTTCTTAAAAGAATCAAAGCCCTACAGCGGAATTTCCTATGGGGATCCAAAGGCACCAACCGAAAATGGGCGCCGGTTCAATGGTCTACGGTCTGCAAACCCAAGGATCAGGGAGGAATAGGATTACGGGATCCTATCCACAACAATGCCATTATGAGTGCCAAAATTTGGTGGAACTGGCTCATAGCCCCCAATAAGCCCTGGGAAATTCTTTGGACTGCCAAGTATGCCAATCACAGACCCCAGGAAGAACTCATCAGATTCACTCCAGAGGAGAAAGGCTCACTTATATGGAACGCGGCCAAACATCATTACTTACTCATACAACAACATATCTTTTGGGAAATAAGAAATGGTAGATATGCCAGATTTTGGACAGACTCTTGGGATCAATTTCCCAAACTCACCAACACCTACCGTCCGCCTCCTGGACCTGATTGGGACATGCAACAATTGGAAACAGTTCAGCAACAATGGATGGAAATTGCAGTGCAGGGCTACAGGCAGTGGAAACAAGAAGCAAGGATTATAAGGAACACTGATGAACAGGCCAAGGATGCCTTAACAGCTGAACTCAAAAATCGGTGCATCAGAATATCGAATGACAGGGACATTCTCAGATGGGGATACACACCTAAAGGAACTTTTTCAACCAAGGAAGCCTATAAAACATCAGCTATGATCCTGCGCCCAAAGATCCTCTATGGAGAAGAATATGGAGTTTGGGAGTCTGGCCTAAAGTTTCATTATTTCTCTGGCTCTTCGGACATCAAAGAATTCTCACATGGGATAATTTAAGGAAGAGAAGCTTTCATGGCCCCTCAATCTGCCCCATCTGCTGCGAGCATGAGGAAACACAACAACATCTCCTTTTCCCCTGCTCTCTAGCCTGTCTATTGTGGGAGAAAGTCAGCTTTCGATGCCAACAAAACTACAGACTCGATATTGATATAATAAGCTCCATACATAACTGGCATCAGAATCATTTCAAAAGTGAAATTCTAAATCAAATCTGGAGAATAATCCCTGGCCTCCTCCTATGGACGATCTGGAAAGAGAGAAACAAACGCATTTTCAAGGATCAAAGAACTCCAATAGATATAATCTGGAGGAACTTATGCCTCAATCTCACTGAAACCTTAGCTTTGCAGTCCTGGGGCGTCGAAGATTACCCTACTCTAGCTAAGGAGAAAGCCATATGGGAAAATTGGGGTATTCAGCTTCAATTTGGAAATCAAGTGCACACCCTCACTAGAACTGACAACTCCTCGAACTCTTGGATTCCTCCTCCTAAGAACACCTTCAAACTCAACTTTGATGGTGCTTCAAAAGGAAATCTAGGCAAGGCAGGCTTCGGGGGCGTTATCAGGGATCACAAAGGCTCACCCATCGTTGTTTACCTGGGAAGTCTTGGATGGGACACGAATAACTCGGCTGAGCTGGAAGGATTATGGCAGGGGCTTCTCCTCTCTCAACAGAATGGGCTTCATCCTCTAGAGATAGAGGGAGATTCCCAAATCCTCATTAATATGACCACCTAGCTCCTTAATGGGGCTCACGTGCAAAAAATTGCTAGCAGTTGGCGCCTTGAGGCCCGTTTGGAAAAAATTGAGCGATGGCTTCACAACAACCGTGCTCTCCTCTTCAAGCACATCAGAAGGGATGGAAAAAAAGTCGCGGATCTTCTTGCTAACCTGGGAGTTGTCAGTGAGCACAATCTTATTACAGGGACTCTGGACATAATCCAGAATAATGAACAAAGACAGAAATGCCAAATTTTGGTTCAGGGTGAGGCAGATCTCCCGGATGCAGGTGATGTCGATCGTGCTGGTGATGATGGGACAGGGGTCTAGCAAGACGGGAGGCCACATGCCAACCCGCATGAAGGACGTCATTCGAACCTCGAATACGCTTATGCTGCGATTAATTGCATTTACTCTAGGCGCTCTTCACAACTAGGTTGCCGCACCTCGATGCATCTATGCCTGCTGTGAAATGGCTCGTCCTCTGGTTCAAATTAATGAAAATTTATTGCAGATGGTCTACAGTTGCAAGGCCGACCAGTTCAAATTCATGGACCCGTCCTCAGTTCCGAACTCATCTCCTCCACCGGTGAATTGGTGGTGTAGCCCAGATGCTGGGATTGCAAATGCACGCACAGTCACTAGTAAGAGGAGCTGCATCAACTGCTGCCTGGAGCTAGGTGAAAACCTCCACTTCTCTCTAACTGGTTCCTGTATGCTGGCCTCTATCATTTTGAACTCGCATTCGACTCTGTCCTCTGTCATTTCCCCGGCTCCCTGGCTTTCCAGCCCCGTCTCCGCTGCTAACATGCCTCGTCTCAGGCATAGAATGCGCTGTAGGCGAGGCTCCACCAGGCGCCAAGTGAGGCGTTCTCCTTCAACCACCATCTTACCTTCTGAGTCTTCTTCCCCCGCGGATAGCCTTCCTAGACTTCTCCGGGGTCGTCTTCTCCGTTCTAGGCGCAGGCTGGACTCCCCCTCGTCTTCTTCTCTCCCGGCTCAATCCCACACTGTGCTTTTCTCTTTCGACTGCACCCTCAATCGAACAAGAGTCACTACTGCTATCTCTGTCGTGTTTCTTAAGGATCCCCAGGACGAGAAGCACCATGATCCTTCAGATGGGCAGGAGATAAAGGGCAAAGCTAGGCAGGATCATGCGCTTCAGGACTCTGGGGAGAAGCCTAGCGGAAGTAAGGACACTGTGCAGGGCATCACGGGGCAGGGCCAAGCGGAGCAGGCGGTCCCTCCTCCTTCCAGAAAAGTGATCCACTCTGTCGAAGACCTGTACAACGAATGTGGTGAGCCGGACGAATACTGGTGCAGGGTCGAACAAGTTTCTCCTGATGAGTAGTTTCGCTTCTCTGTTTTGGTTTCTTTGCTTCGTTTCGGCCTTCTTCTATGGGCGTGTTTTTTATTATCATGATGTTTCAAATCATGTTTTTGTTTATGTTAGTTACAGTCTCCAGCACACAAAGTATCTCGCTCCCCTGCGTGGGAATTTTCATAGTGGTTTCTACAGGCCGGTTTCCCTCCTGTAGGGCAGTCTTAAAATCTGTTTTTTTGTATGTCTAAAATGCCACAAAACTGGGCAATGACAAGGCCTCGGCCCGCTGTATATTATTTCTTCTGTTAATAGATCATTTTTACTTAGAAAAAAAAAAAAAAACATTACAGCTCTAACTATTTCGTTCAACACTACATATGGTAGCATGACCTTCCACAGTCGAATTCAATACTCTAAATGGAAATACCACAATTTTTCCACTGCCCAATGTGCTTCACGCTACCTCATGAACTTCTGCACCACTCTTCCAAGTATTGAGGACTGATGATCTAATTTTTTTTCAAACGCTATCAGTGGAAGGACCGATGTTTCATTTTTCAAGAGACCCAATGATGAATTCATTAAACAACACAGTCAGCTCTTGTTTGAGACAGCTGGTCTCTCCACCACGCTATCATCAACATATGTATCCCATTTACGCATGAAAATAAAAATAGAGAAATCGTTTATTAAGATGGAACCTAGGAATTATTAAATTTGATGGTAAATGGGTCGTTTACTTGCCGTTTCAGTGAGTATTTATTCCTGGCCGCTCTCCATCACAATCCAGTACCTAACACTGCTGGTCGTAGTGCTGAAACCTTCTTATTGCTGCCCATTTACCTCAATGTTCTTTGAATACTCTCAAATGCATCGACACTCTTGCAATCTCTATGGTTGCTCCTCTTCACAGTGGTTCACCCACAACTGCAGACTCTACGGTGTTGCATTCTCCAAACTCATTCGTTGCTATCGCCTCCAGGTATCGGTGTTTACCAATTCAATTGACCAAGATTCAACTCTGTAGCTTTGCATATGGTGAGGGTTGTTCCATTCATTCTTTGCTCCTTAAGGTGTAAGGTCTTTGCCTTAGATACTACTAGCCTTTGTAAGGCCATAGAGAGAGTGAAAGCCTTACAGGTCATTAGAAAAAGAAATAGAGAGTGAAAGAAGCCTTACTTCCCTTATTATCTCTCCTTTATTCATGAGTAATAAAATGAATACTACCTTTCTTACCTTCCTAGCTACCTTGAGTGAATGTGAGGATTCCAGGCTTGAGTCACCTACTTCCTTTCTAAGCTTCCTTAATTAGTTCGGTGCTCAAGCTTCTGTGTTCACCTATAGCTTGACAAACCGGCGTTCAGGCTCTACGTTTGATTCAAACAGTCATTCATGGTCACCTTTGAACACAGACTTCTGCATTAACAACTTCAACACTCCCTAAAAGAGCTCTAAAACTCTAGTTTGCTCCACCTGGAATTCTTTGCGGGGATCAATCC
The DNA here is from genome assembly GCA_034641835.2 of Pinus albicaulis. Classification (NCBI taxonomy): domain Eukaryota; kingdom Viridiplantae; phylum Streptophyta; class Pinopsida; order Pinales; family Pinaceae; genus Pinus; species Pinus albicaulis. Next base: position 36,196 of record JAXQQM020092368.1, on the reverse strand, counting down.
ACATGAGATGTCACCAGTCCATGGTGCTCTATCAATACCTTCCCCTGATGTGTGTATTCCTGCATTCACAGCTACGCCCAAATTCGATGTATAAACAAACTTGCAGATTTAAAACATGCATCTTAACAAGCTCTGATACCACATATTGAAAATCAAATCAACTCAGAAAATATATATGAAACACACATAAAAAACCAGACACCAAATAATGGCGAAAAAGGCTTCAGCCTCATGGCTTCCTCACATATTTTCTCATTATTAAAAGAATGTAGTGTTACAATTAAATAGATGAGGAGACAGTGTCTCAAGATAGTGCGTGCTATCTTGGACACCTTGGTTGAGATAATTTCTCAACCAAACACACACCAATATAGGAGCTACCTAAACTAACTCCTATATTAGAGGAACAACCCAAATTAAAGAGTTAGGCTTAAATTCCTAACTATTAATATTTAATTAATTTATTTTATTTTTGGATTTATTATTGTTTTATGAGAGAGGCTAACATCTAGAACATTCAACAACATAAGATATTAAAACATGTATGATGGGTATCATCTATTGAAATGATATGATCATTCTTCGTTAAGGATTATTCGTTTTTAGTGCCCATAAAGAAACAGAAGACCAGAACAAATGTAAGAAAGAAAAAACATATCCGATGCCGGTTTTTTCTTTACATTGTTTATTTCATAGGCTGAGAACACTCATATATAATTGAGGGTTTTAAGTTAATTTTTGAGTAAATTGTTTTAACTTATACTAAAACTGGTAAATTGTCTTAAATATTCTCTTCAAGGAGTGCCTTAAATTATTGTATCTTAAGATAAGTATTATTGTCTCTTAAAAGAAAATTCATTTTTGTTTCTCAAGAGACTATAGCTACCGTTAAAAGCATATTGTCTTGTTCTTAGTTAATGATTTATTCATTTTTAGTGCCCTTAAAGAAACCGAACAAATGCAAGAAAGAAAAAAATTATCCTTAGGTTTTTCCTTTACATTGTTTATTTGATAGGCTAAGACCATTTACATAGTTTATTTGATAGGCTCATATCACTAATATATAACCAAGGGTTTTAAGACAATTTTTGAGTAAATTGTTTTAATTTAGACCAAAACTAGTAGATTGTCTTAAATATTGTCTTTAAGGAGTGTCTCAAATTATTTTCTCAAAATATTGTCTCTTAAGATAAGTATTATTGTCTCTTAAGAGACAATTCATTTTTTTTTCTAAAGAGACTATAGCTAAGGTTAAAATCTTATTGTCTCTATAGAGACATATTCTATAGAGACAATATGTCTCTAATCCTAGTTATTGTCTCTCCAGAGACAATAAAAAAAATCTCTTTAGAAACAAAATATAGAATGTGATCTTTTTGTTTCTTTCGTGATTAATTCATTTTAGGGCACGATGGAATCAAACCACCAACCTCTTGCATGAAATAAAGGTGCTCTTCCATCGAGCTAGCACCCTTTAAATAAATGTGTTAGGTTTTCCAACACATTTTTTCTTTGACGGTTTAATACACTTTTTGAGACTCCCATATTCTTGTGGTCATCACGACCATAACAACACAAATATATATGCATTGTCAAAAAATATGCGCAGATCAAAATCACGGGCATAAAATGCATTTCCGTCATGACCATAAAAAATACTCACAGTGATGAAATGAACTTTAAAAGATAAAATTACAATATATATTCAAGACAACCATAAACTCTTGGCTTATATGAAATGTATTTTTCTTATTTCTATCTTGCATCAACATGAAACCTTGTAGGACATTCATCACTGGAACACTCTCCCTTGACAAAGTCCTCAATTCTGGAGAATGGAATATGAGAAATCTGATTAACATTTTTGGAGAAGCCCTACACCAAGTGAGGTTGGATGAAGAGAACACTGTAGTGGATGGCTCTTGCACAGGTCCCATATTGCCATCTACATTAAGAACAAAGATTGGTGAAAATCTCACTAGCACAAGATACTGTGAACTTCTTGCACAAAGGCAACACCAAGACTAAACCACAATAGTGATAGCTTGTGTATAGTATAAATAAAATTTATTTCTGAAAGAAAAAAATTGAAATACATTCTCATGAATATTATATAGCAGAAAACTTTCTTGATGGTCAGATACTGGAGACAAACAATAATAGAAACATATGTGTATAACAAAGAAGTCTCCATGGAAAATAAGTCATATTTCAGTTTAAAAGACACAAGATGTTAAGAGTTAGGTTTTTCATCAAAAGAGTTAAGTGATACTTGATAATCATTCATTTATCTTCAAGTATGGCTGCTACCACAAATAATGTTTTTTACTAGGCTAGAGTTGTCAAGGCTTTCAGTGGAAATGGAAACATGAAAGAAACGTGATCATAGTGCAAAAAAATGCACTCGAAAGGGATCATGCAAAACATGGAAACCATGGACTTATACATATATTGCTTTTCATCCTTGAAATTATAGAATTAGACAAATCCAAATGGGTTCTTTCTTCAACTAAATAGGCAAGTGAAAGTAAATAGGGTATTTCATCATGTCCATAATCCAAGCCCTTAGCTCAAAGACCTAGATATCGTCAAACCACCTCCATTTCCCCCAAAATATCATAAAAGAATGGAAAAAGCAACATTGTGTCAGAAACGTTGTTAATGTATCACTATATAATATGTTATCAGTAACTGGAACAACGATAACTTATTATATATTGTACAATTTGCATCTCCCAAACGAAGAAAATTATTATGTAGTTTGAACACTTACAGACACCAAATCCATTAGCACAATAAAAGCAATGGATCATGCAATGCATTGAGAACAGTGCCACCAGATCAATTGAGTGCCAACTAAAAGGAGGTTTAGCTTCTTACAAAGCCTACAATAGTAATACAACCTCTATGCATTGTAGATAGTGAAGCAACAAAAAAACTTCCTATCTAGGTTAAACAATTGAGAATCACGTAGAAATTAGGGCAATAAGGCAATGGGCCATGCACCAGAAACTATACTAGAGGATCAAAAGAATGTCGAGAAGAGAAGATCCACATTCTTGCATATCCCACAGAAAAAGAGGAAAAGAAGCAGCAATATGAGTAAGGGAAAAAAAATATATGGAATGCTCCCAACAAAGTTATTGATCAAATGACAAATATTACCTCAAAACGAGAACTCTAGCCAAAAAACCCCAAAAAAGCATGAAAAAACAGGCTGAAAACGAAAAATTGTTGATGTTAGAATAACATTTATTTATTTATTTCAGGGTAAATTTTCAACATTTTTTAAAAATGACAATCATTTTTATTTTTTTGTGCAAAAAAGACCTTTGTTGATGCTGGAATATATATATATATATATATATATATATATATATATATTTATTTATTTTTTTCAAGGTAATTTTTTAACAGTTTTTAAAAATGACAGTAAAAACCAATTTTTGCGTGTAAAAGGAACCCTGAAAATGAAAAGTGTTGACTTGGCCAGCCATGGCCAAGGGCGGTCTAGGTTGATTCCTGAAATCGACTTGGCTGCCCAGGGCTGCTGCAAAAGAAAATGGGTTAATATTGCATCAACACTTTTCAAAATTAGCATGAAAATCACTAACATTTAAAAAAAATGTTGCATAAGAAAATTTGTACATTTTCCTATGATAAAATCATCTATGTAATTAAGAATGATGATTAGAGGAATTGTGAGAGTAGACACCACAAACCTAACAGGTCTTCCTAAAAACCTAGGTAGAATGATCTGCAATATACATCTAACAATATTATTGTAAAAAATTAGTTATTATTATTAATTATTGTAACCAAACAAAGATTGAAAATATAAGTTGTAGCTAAAAACAGTAGCCTAATTATGAGCATGTAAAGAATATCATGATTATTTATTAGTCAAATAAATAGATCTTACAATAGTACAATGCAGGTTTGGAGAATATTGAGAAATCTTCATACAAGATCCATTGCTTTTGGAGGTTTGTGTTTGTGAAATATCTAAAAAAGGAAAAGTAGGGGCAAATGGCCATCAAAAAGTTATGACATAGGCATGTCCTAGAGGACATAAAAGGCAGTATAACCAACATGTGTACAAATAAAGTTTGCTAAGCATTCGTTATATCTGATGATAGTTTCTAATATGGAAAAATGAAAGGCCTAAAATGAATGCGAGGATGAAATAAGTAGAACTCTTCAATACCTTATGCCATGGATGTGCTTTAATTTGAGGGAATTTAGATTATGTATAATTCAAATTCACGCACTTAATATCCCCTAAAGTTAGAGTCCCCATCACCTATAAAACCTGAATATACTGAGTAAAATATATAAAAATGACAACCTCCAAATGAAAACCATTCTACATAATTGATTGCATACCTTGATGATCAACACCAACTGGTCAACACTGCTTTCTATGGGAAACAACAAATGTCAACCATAATAACAAGATAATAAGAAAAATTTAGCCTAGAAGATTACATTTTGTAGAGATACATCTTGCACATCTTGAAGAATAGAGGATGAGGAAAATTTCTAAAGCTTCTACCAAGATGCATAGCTAGTATGAGTTGAGGTAAAAAAATTCCATGTAAATTCAACATATTGAAAATGGAGACCAAAAGTATAAAGGAAAGACCTTTTATATTGTAACAAAGTAGTTTTCAATAAGAAACACACTTGATTCAATAACTAGGACACAAAAAGGATGAATCAGTCTAACACTTATGAGAAAGTCAAACACCCTGTAATTGAAAAATCTTGTGGAATGTGAGTACTAAACATATTTTGAATTTATCCAATAAAAAAATTCTCATAAGAATATGTAGTGCAAGAAAGACAAGAAAAAATCACCATAAAATTGCAACCATGATGATCATAAAGATATCAAAATTTCACTCAAACAAAATCTATATCATTTGTTCAAGATTTAACATTTATATCATCTATATCATTTGTTCATCTGTTCATATCAAGGCCCTTCTAAATAAGTCCATGTACAAGAAATAAGGAACAATGAACACCTAAAAGCACACAAATTATGAGCTACTCTAATTTTATTGCTACCATAAACTGCTCAATATGCCAATATACGATTGATGTAATTAATTTAAAGACAATAGTATAGCCATATAAAAAATATGTTAAAATATGGGGACAAACTTCAGGCTCTTAAAAGAAATGCATGCAACAATGGGAAAACTAACACCAACTATGGGATAGGTAAAATATAACTTCGATGGAGCCTCCAAATGAAACCAAGGACCAACTACTCCTAGAGATGTATTCAGAAATCACGAGGGTAAAATAGTAAGTATCATATTCCAATTCTTAGGCCAAAAGAGAAATCAAGCATAATTTTTAGCACGAATTTGTGGGATTAAAGAAAGCATATGACTGCCCTTCAAACATATTATATTAAAAGGAAATTAAAAACTCATTATTGACTATGTACGTGGGAAGAACTGTAAGCCATATTTGGAAATTGGGTGCAACCTGTTATAGATAAGTAAATCTTAAGACCTACTAGTTCATCTACGTCAAATGATCCAGATCTTGGGAGGAGGCCCCTAAGATCTAAAAAATTGAAATGGATCTCGCAAGATCTGCAAAATTAGAATGCCAGAAAAAGGAGAGAATTCACAATAAATAAAATGACTAAGAACTTTTTTTATTAAAAAAAAGAATAACTGTAGAAGCTACATTATGGTGGACAATTTTTCCTTTTACAAAATGTGACTTGTTACTTATAGCCTTTTTTTGTTAGAATACCACATGTAAATTCCATGCGTGGGTAAATACCATGGGTGAATGAATACCATGGGTGGGTAAATACCATGGGTGGATGTCACTTACAATACCATGGGTGAATGAATACCATGGTTGGATGCCACTTACAATACCATAGGTAAATTCCATGGGTGGATAAATACCATGGGTGGATGAATACCATGGGTCGATGCCATTTACAATACCATGGGTAAATTCCATGGGTTGATGTATACCATGGGTGGAAGAATACCATGGGTGGATGCCATTTTCCATTCGGATCATTCCTCCCTCCTTAAGAATCAATGGTCCCCATTGTGTGAAGTTCCCTCCTAAGAAGCCTTTGTTGAATATGAAGAGCCACTGAAGAGAAGCTTTTTGTGTGGTTAACCCATAATCGTGATGAACAAAGATCCGAGGATAGAGATACCCTGTAATTTTTGTGACCAAATGTGATACTGACAGTGTGTGTCCTAGCAAATGGAATTCGATGAAGTGTTGGTTTGTGAATGACCCATAACCATGACAAATTAAATCTGAGGATAGAGATACCATGTAATGCTTGTGACCAACTGTGATGCTAACAGTGTGAGACCTAGCAAATGGAATTTGATGAAGTGTGGGTTTGTGGATGACCCATAACCATGAAAAATGAAGATTTGAGGATAGAGATACCCTGTAATGCTTGTGACCAACTGTGATATTAACAATGTGCAACGTATTAAATAGACTTCGATGACAAGGATTTTGTGTGGTTGGCCCATAACCGTGATGTTGACTGTTGAAGAAGTAGTAGGTGCCTACATATCCTGAGGTGGGAGGGCATGTCTTCAAAGAACCCAAGCCGAATGCTGCTATGCTAAAAGTGATGAATGTGAAGCAGGTGCCTACTAAAGCGGAGTGGGAGGGCATGTCTCCGAAGGGAACCCGCTCCGAATGTTGCTCCAGATTTAAAATTGACATAACTTGGTCAATATAACTTCAAATATTTATTATAACCTATATTTGGAAATATATTAACCATTCTAAATCTTAATATGTGGTTGAAATCCCTAATTGGACACTCTAGAAAATCAGATTCCCACTGCAACTATCCTTTCGTCACAAAAAGTCTGAAAAATAGTTTATTTTAAATCAATGATATCCCCCTCATCCGAACTCTGATTTGACCAATTTTTTTTTTAAATTGGGTGATTTTTCAAGAGGAGCTCAGATATGAAATCAGGTTTCTTAATTTCTTCACAAAAAAAGTAAAAATTGATAGGAGAGCCCCCATCCACGAATTCTCGTTAGAAAAAATTCTACAACACAACCAATTTTAAATCAGTGATATCTCCCTCATCTAGACTTTGATTCAACTGATTTTTTTTTTGAATTTGGGTATTTTTTCGCAATGAATCCATATATGTAATTTTTTTCGTAAATTTTGTACCAAAATTTTCAAATCTGATCTGAAAACTTGCCGCAGAAAAATAAATTCCTACAAAAAGAAATAGAAATTCTTCCCGCTTGGTCCATGAAAGTGATCCGTGGAGGTCGTGGAACTTACATGAAGTTTTCTGAAATTTTCTGCAAAATGTTGAAACTGAAATATGCTTCAAACCCTCATTCTCGTGGAGTCGTAACTTGAGTCTAATACCACTGATCCAGATCTTGGGAGGAGGCCCCCAAGGTCTAAAAAATTGAAATGGATCTGGCAAGACCTACAAAATTAGAATGCCATAAAAAGGAGAGAATCCACAGTAAATAAAACCACAAAGATTTTTTTATTAAAAAAGAGGATAATTGTAGAAGCTACATTGTGATGGAAAATTTTTCATTTTACAAAATGTGACTTGTCACTTATAACATTTTTTTGTTACAATACCACATGTAAATTCCATGGGTGGGTAAATACCATGGGTGAATGAATACCATGGGTGGATGTCACTTATAATACCATGGGTGGATTGCAATTACAATACCATGGGTAAATTCCATGGGTGGATAATACCATGGGTGGATGAATACCATGGGTCGATGCCATTTACAATACCACGGGTGGATGCCATTTTCCATTCAGATCATCAAATGAGCAACCAATCAAGTTGTTGATTGGGTAATTAGCTTGAAGTTTCTAATAAAGGGAATGAAATAGAGAACTTCAAACCTCAAGAAATCATGTAGGTTTTCAATAGGGATTAAGAAGAAGGTTATTCATACCTTAGGCACTATGGAAACATCAATATTTGCACCAAGTCCTCTCGAGCAAATTCCCAACATTCCAAGAAAGGTGATAGTGATACTCAAATTTTGATTGATTGCATGTTTTCTTTACATAAAACCATTGGTTGTCATCTCAATTCATTGTAGAAACTCTGCTAACCATCCAATGTGGGCTATCTTCCACTAATCTCATTCTTCTATTCACAGAGAAGCTAGGCTTCATGAAGCACACTTTGATTGGAAATGAAATGAAAAAATAGGTGTTTCTTAAGAAAAATGAAACAACAAATAAGGAAATTTACTAGATTTTATTAGGATATAACTCTTGTCCTTACTAGAATAGAAAGAAGAAGAGGGAATTTAACATAGCTCAAGGTAAATTTCTCCCTTGATCTATGTTATGCCTATTTCATATCTAGCTATTTGAGTGGCTAGACAAATTAATGAGGTTGGCCTCAGATTCACCCCTCCTATTTCAACTATTATTCCCCCATTAGGGCATGAGAAACTATTATTCTCTCATTAGTCATTATGGTAGGAGCCTTGCGTAAGTAGAGAATAAGGGTAAGTAGATCCAAGGGTTAGGAATTACCTTTCAAACTAGAAGGATAAAATCCGAGTATAACATTTATCTCATCACAAAAAGGAATCTAAAAAGTATAAAAAAAAAACTTGCCTAATAACTTGATCCAGGTGGATATGGGTGGCCACCCACCTATTCCACTTGGACCCCTACCATTATTTCTTTTATTTTTTCATTTTCCTTAATTGTACCACAATTTACAATTTTTGGCACTTTTCCGGGTCCTGAACTTCTAGAGCTGTTTTGAGGCCATAAACGACATTTTTTGGGAAAACTGGGAACAACATAGGTCTCTGATAGAGGTTGGTCACTTGAAAGATGTAGTCTTCAGATAGGTATTTATAATGAGGTATTTTGCACTTCAAACTAATATCGTATGCCAAAGTTACGTCCCGGGGAAATTGATGTACCAATTTACGCAAACGGGGCCCATAGTTTTGGCGCTTCATCTCCTAGGGTTAGGTTTTTTGATGTTTAGGTATTTCCATTATTTCTCAATAATAAATAGGTCTTTGAGCCTCATTGTAACATAGTTCAAAGGCATGTAGCCACCACATCTCTTCTCATAGATAAGCTACCATCGCATGAGTTAGTTTATTTTCCATTCCATCTGTAAGAAATTTCCAGTATTTGATATTAATGAAATGAAGTGTTATTCCTGCTACATCTCTACATTCATGTTTATTTTTGTATTTTATTTTTTTCTTACATAATTATGGATCAATGTTATTAGAGCGGTATGCTCTTTCTCAATTTTTCTTTGCATGCCCCCAACGAGGTCGAGGTATAAGGAGTTAGGGCTTGATTTGGTTGAACCTTTTCAAGATCAGCCTTGCAAACCCCGACGACCTCCCATGGCTGGAGAAAAGAAAGACGAGGGAGCAGGAGATCCTATCAAAATATTGCTCGAGGAGGCCCTTGAGAAATGAAGTAACGCGATGATGGATAACTTTGCCCAGATCCTTCAATGACTACCACTGATGATGCACCTTCATCCAGCAACCACTCCAGAGGCACCACTCCTTTTAAGTTACAAGTAAAATTTGACATTCCCATATTTGAAGGACAAATAGATGCATACGCTATAGATAAATGGTTGAATATATTAGAATGATATTTCTCAGTTCATGACTTTTCCAATCGGGAAAAAATTACTTTTGAACTCCTCAAAGCTGCCCCCCATGTCAAAGACTCGTGGAAAACCTACTGTGAGAAAAAGGATGAGAGGGAAACCCCCTGTTCTCGGCCGCACCCACCTGGAATTTTTTCCAAGACGCCATCAAGGAACAATATTATCATGTGTGGAGCTATGAGGACAAGTACATACTATGTTGCGGCAACAAAGAGATCAAGATGTGTATGAGGTGACAAATATGTTCCATACCCTATGCACAAAGTTGGGTATCAAGGATTCAGAGAAACATTTGGTGCTGAAGTACCACAGTTTTTTGCACAAATAGATTGAGGAGGAAATGGATTTCCTCAACATCTCCTCGCTTAGTGCAGCATACTAGTATGCTGCTAAGATTTAGAAGAAATTAAAACAGAAGAAGTGAGACTTCAGATCTACAAATCAAAAGCAAGGGAACGGTGCCCCCAAACCACAAAACAAAGGACAAAGCCAAGGCGGGTTGGCCCAGGAAAACCTACCAAAGCCACCAGTGAAGAACAATGCCACAAAGCCAAATAAGGATGTGGGAAAGAGGTATGAGTTCCATAAGAGCTACACTCACAACACAAGTGAGGTCGAGCCAAATAGTCACTAGTGGTCAAACTGAAGGCTTCTGAATCAGATGCATGTTCTAATTTTGAGTCAGAACCGGACAAGGGGAATGATAAAGGGAAGAAAATTATCAATGCAAAGGCCAACGCCATTGTTGCCAGCACCAAGATCCAGAAGGAGGAACCCAAAGATCTAGAGGAGGGGGAGCGCCTCTTCCATTCCCAAATGTGGGTGAAGAGTTCCCCGTTGTAGTTCATTATCGACAGCAGGAGCCAAAAGAAACTCATTTTAGCAGAGGTTGTGCAACGTTTGGGCATACTGACCACATCACACCCACAACCGTACACCATCAGGTGGCTTCACCAAGGACAGGATCTCTACGTCAGTAAGCAATGTCGCCTTCCCTGTAACATGAAGCCCTTCATGGATGAGGTATTATGTGATATTACTCTTCTTGATGTTTGTGATGTACTATTAGGCCAACCATATTTGTGGAAGCGACATTTTATGTATGATTCTAGGCCTTGCATTGTCATTGTTACTTTGAGAAATAAATTGTACATGATACCGAAGGTAGCACCGCCTATTGCCATCTCTTTGGTCACTAAAAAACAATGCAGTAAGCTCATTTCCAAAAATGAGAAATTTGTTTTCCTGATCATCAGCCCATAGGGGAGGAAGAATACTATAGCCACGCCCTCCAAACAAGGCTCCTCTGCACGACAACAATAGATGGAAAATGTCATGGAGGAGTACGAGGACATCTTCACCTCACCCATAGGGGTACCTTTACATCGTCAGGTCAAGCACTCCATCAATCTGACCCTAGGCATGATGCTACCAAATGGATTGATCTATCGACACTATGTTATGGAGAACGAGGAAATCAAGAGGCAAATTTAAGAGCTGCTGCAGAAAGGTCACATCCGTCCGAGTCCATCACCCTATGGGAGCCTGATCATGTTGGTGTAGAAGAAGGATGGGACTTGGAGACTCTGTATTGAATATTAGGCACTGAAAAAGATCACTATACAGAATAGGTATCTGATCCTGCAAATTTATGATCTTCTGAACCAACTCAAGGGGGCAAAAAATTTCAGCAAGATCGACTTGAAGTCTGAGTATCACCAAGTACCAATTGAACCCTCTAATGTGTGGAAGACTGCCTTCAAAGCCAAGGAGGGATTTTTTTAATGGTTGGTCATTCCTTTTGGGTTGAAGAATGATTCTAAAATATTCATGAGGCTAATGGATGACACCATTCACCAACTAATTCATGGTGGTCTATTTGGATGACATCCCGATCTTCATCCAGAGTTGGGAAGAGCACCTCGATCACGCTCGACAGATCCTACAAACATTGTGGCAACACAAGTTTTGTGCCAATTTGGAGAAATGCACTTTTGGCATGACCCAGGTTCAATATCTGGGATACATTGTTGATGAGAAGGGGGTGCATGTGGACCCAGCCAAGATCCAGGTCATTTGATATTGGCTAGCTCCAACCACTCTAATAGAGCTCCACAGCTTTCTAGGTCTTGCCAATTTCTACTGCAAGTTCGTGTTGGGGTTGTATCATATCACTTTGCCTTTGAGTCAAGTCACTAAGGGAGGAGAAAAATAAAAATTCTTTTGGTCTGAATATCAACATAAGGCGTTCGCAGAGTTGAAGCATCACCTCTACTCTACACCCTTACTCACATTACTAGACTTTCAACAACCATTTGAGATCGAGACATATGCCTCAGACTATGTTATTGGGGCAGTACTTACTCAGCAGGGGCATCCAGTGGCATATCACAGTGAGACACTTTCAGACACTGTCTGAAAGTATCACACCTATGACAAAGAAATGTATTCCATTGTGCAAGCCTTCTGATAATGGAAGCATTACATTTTGGGGAAGGAAACGGTAAGCCACACAGATCACCGACCCTTGTAGTTCATACAAACATAAGGGAAGTTGTAGAACGATTTCCATCAAAAATGGTCCACATACACAGTTATATTTGAACATTAATTACAAGGAGATAAACACTAATAACATTTTAGATTGCCTCAACCAACCGTCGATCGTGGTGCTAACCACTTTTCTCGACTCTTGTGTGCACGGGACTTCAGGCTTGCCACATCTCTACAAAAGTGATATAGAATTTAGCAACACATACCAAACGCTCCTGAAGGGTAAGCAAGATCCAAAATTTCACCTCCAGGATGCACTGTAATGCCACCTGGGACACCTCTGTGTTCCTTCAAGTGAGTGTACCAAGATGATTTGGGAAGTGCACTACAATCGGGTTGCTAAACATTTCGGGGTCGAGAAAATAGTGGCACTACTGCAAAAATATTTCTATTGGTTGAACCTTTGACATGATGTCGGGAAGTACATTAGATCCTGCACTACCTGTGCCATTTTCAAACCGACCATCAAGAGGAAAGGCCTATATACTCCATTTACTACCCCTAGTCCACCATCGGAATCCATATCCATGGATTACATGTCGAACCTTCCTTCTACCAAGCATGGCAACGACTGTGTTTTTGTGGTCATCGACAGATTCTTTAAGATGGCCATTATGGCAGCCTACAAGAAGAATATCACAACAGAAGCCACTGCTAAACTCTTCTTTGAGTGAGTGTGGGTAGAGTTTGGGATCCCACAGTCCATTATCTCAAATCGAGATAGTATGTTCCTCAATACATTTTGCTCAAGTCTTTGGTTGATGTTGGATACCAAGCTCACTAAGTCCACAACTTTCCACCCCTAAAATGATGGCCAAACAGAGGTTGTCAACAGGATGATCATACACATTCTACGCATGTACAACTCGCAACATCCACACACATGGGATGAAAACCTCCCTTATGTGCAGCACAACTATAACTGAGCTCTCCACAACTCAACTGGCCACAACCCATTTCAGGTGGGCTTGAGATTCCAACCACTATGTCCCATTTATGTGGCCATACCATTTGCATCTACTTAGGTAGAGTCGGCTCATGTCCAGTCCAAAACCGACAAGGCAAACAACTCCATTGAGCGCATTCAGCACATTCGTCAATAGGTCCATGAAATATTGGACAAAGCCAATACTAAGTACAAGCAAAGACATGATCAACATCGGGTTCCACACAAGTTTCAGGTGGGTGACAAAGTTTGGCTACATTTGTAGAATGAGTGCCTCACTGGGCCCCACTACTGTTGGGTATGTGTTACATTATTTCCATGACTAGTGATGCATGGGGGGCGAAAGCCCCCCTTGTATGTTGCGTCGGATGCAACAGGGGGGGGCGGTAGCGCCCCGGGAAAATTTTTTTGGACCCTATTTTTTGGTGGGCGGACCTGCCCATGGTTTTGTGCATGGGTTTGCACATGGTTTTGGGGCATGATGGTTTTCAACCCCTAGTATTTTGAAGATCCGATCAAGGGAACTACGGTTATGTTCTAATCCAGGGTTAATGGATTGAGGTTTATGTATGCTTCGGCATGTATATATATGTGTTGTAACACTAAAAGGAATATAATGAAAAATCAAGCTGGTTGTCTCGATTTGGGATCCAGGGGAAAATATCTGTGTATATCTATTTTATGTTTTATGCTCTTGCTATTGTTTATTCTCTATTTTTAAGATTCGTTTGCAGATAATTTCTGTATAGGGTTAAAACCTACATTTGGTATCGGAGTTGTTTCGGCTTCAAGGGGATGCCTTTGCTGCTGAGGGGTTTTTTGCTCGGGCCTGTGGTAGACCCTGTTCAGTAGGAGATCTACGGGATAGATTCTTGTGGTGAAAGAAGATGGCGAGCAGTGGAAAGATAGAGATTGAGAAATTTAATGGTTAGAGTTTTGAGTTGTGGAAGCTCAAGATGGAGGATCTACTGGTGGATAAAGACTAGTGGATTGCGATAGATCTGGGTACTAAACCAACGACAATGTCAGATGAAGACTGGAAAAAGCTGGATCAGAAGGCGAAGAACACAATACGGTTGTGTGTCTCAGATTCGGTATTGTTGAATGTATCTGGAGAAGCTATGACGAAGAATTTGTGAAACAAACTTGGGACTTTGTACCAATCTAAGTCTCTGGTGGATAAATTGTTCCTGCGGAAAAAGTTGTATAAGCTGAGGATGGAGGATGGGAACTTGGTGACAAAGCATCTGAATGCCTTCAATACTATGGTAAGTAAGTTGTCATCTATTGATATTAAAATCTCATATGAAGATAAGTGCATCAGTTTATTGTGTTCTCTACCAGACTCGTGGGGTAGTATGGTTATTGCAATATGTAGCAATACAACTACCTTGAATTTTGATGACATTGTCTCAGCCTTGCTGTCGGAGGAAATGAGACAGAGAAATATGGTGGGTCAGAATGGAGATGCCTTATCTGTACGAAGAAGGTCTAAGAATAGAAACAAGAATAAGGTTTCGAGTGGGAGATCTAAATCTAGAGGGAGATCTAAATCTCCTGGAAAGTTTGTAAAGGTGTGCTGGAAATGCAAAAAGGAAGGGCACTACAAAAAGGACTGCAAATCTAAAGCTCCTGAGAAAGGAAAGGGATCTGATGACGCTCCTTCTGCAGAGGAAAAAACCACCTCGGATGAAGGTGGGGATGTGTATTTGGCTTCTTATTCAAATACACATGTAGATCATGAGTCATTGTTGATTGACTCGGGTGCATCCTTTCACTTCACTCCCCATAGGGAGTGGTTCTGCGAGTATGAGAAATATGATGGTGGTGGTGTCTTCTTAGGTGATGATAGGAAGGCCAAAATCTTTGGTCGTGGAAAAGTCAATTTGAAGTTGCAAGGTGGAAGGATTAGAACACTTCCTGGTGTTCTACACACTCCTACATTGGCCAAAAATATGATTTCTGTAAGCAAGATGGATGATGCAGGTGTAAAAACATCGTTCGAGAAAGATACTTGTAAGATGGTTTGGGGAGCACTGGTATTAATGCGGGGAGTTCGGATTGGAACTCTGTACAAGCTTCAAGGCAACACTATTATTGATGGGTGCAACAATTTTGTGGTTCCTGAAAGTGGAGCGGAAAGCCTAGTGGTCTCTTGAGAAAAGACCATGCTATGGCATCAAAGGCTTGGACATATTGGAGAGAAGGGCCTTCAGATATTGCATGGAAATGGTATGGTAGAAGGTATGTCTAATAGCTCTCTAGATTTCGATTTTTGTGAACATTGTGTATATGGGAAGCAGAATCGGGTGAGTTTTCCTTCTGGTGCTAAGAGGGTGAATAAGATATTAGAGCTTGTGCACAATGACATGTTTGGACTTGTATCAGTTCCATCACTAGGTAAGTCTATGTACTATGTTTCATTCATAGATGACTTCTCAAGGAATACATGGATATATTTCTTGAGGAAAAAATATGAAGTATTTGACAAATTTAAAGAATTTAAGGCTATGGTGGAAAACCAGATAGAGAAGAAGATAAAGGTGTTGAGGACAGATAATGGTGGGGAGTTCTGCAAGAAGGAATTTGAAGAGTTCTGTAAGACGTGTGGTATAGCATGGCAGAAGACTACTCCATACACACCTCAGCAAAATGAAGTTGTAGAAAGAATGAACATAACGCTGATGGAAAAGGCAAGAAGCACGCTCATTGGTACTGGGTTAGGACAAGAATTCTGGGCAGAGGCAGTGGAGATTGCATGTTACTTGGTTAACATATCACCTTCACTAGCGTCGGAGGATAAGACTCCACATGAGGTATGGACTGGTAAGAAACCCTCTCTTTCACATCTGAGGGTATTTAGATGTGATGCATATGTACATGCTCCAAAGGAGAAAAGGACCAAGTTGGATAATAAATATGAAAGGTGCATCTTTATTGGGTATAAGGATTGTTTAAAGGGTTACAAGCTTTGGAACCCAGAAACAAGGAAGGTTGTGTAAAACCGAGATGTGGTGTTTAGAGAGGTGAAAGATGTTGTTAAACATGAAGTTCTACCAAAGGAACCTGAGAAGATAGAGTTTGAGCTAAAGGAGGATGAATCAGACTCTACAACTGAAGAAGACTCAGAAGAGGAAGAGCCACAAACTCCAACTCTGAGAAGATCAGTTCAGGAAAGAAGACAACCAAAAAGATATATTCCATCTGCTTTCTGTTCAAATTTTGCTTTAACTATAACTGATGATGATCCCATAACTGTCAAGGAGGAAATAGATTCAGAGGATGGAAAACTCTAGAAGGAGGCCATGGTTGATGAAATGGCATCCTTGCATAAAAATGAGGCATGGGATCTGGTGGAGTTGTCGGCCAGAAGGAAGCCCATAGGGAGCAAATGGGTGTTTAAGAAGAAGATGAATGTAGAAAGCAAGGTGGAGAAAGACAAAGCTCGGTTGATAGAAAAAGGTTATTCCAAGGTGCCGGGAATTGATTTTGGTGATATTTTTTCTCCTTTTGCCAAAGTTACTTCTATTAGATTACTTTTATCTGTTGCTGATGCATTTCATTTTGAGGTAGAACAGATGGATGTGAAGACAACATTTCTTCACAGGGATCTAGAAGAGGAGATCTACATGAAACAACCTGAAGGCTTTATGGTGAAGGGGAAGAAAGAACTGGTATGCAGGTTAAAGAAGTCTCTGTATGTTTTAAAACAGTCACCAAGGATGTGGTATCAGAAATTTGATACCTATATACGGGGACTTGGCTTCACCAGAAGCAAGGAGGATCACTGTGTTTATTTTAAATTAATTGCTGACCGTGTTATTTATTTGGTCTTGTATGTGGATGATGTGTTGTTGTTTGGAAATGACAAAGAAATTATCTAAGATTTGAAGACCCAACTGTTCTCCAAATTTGACATGAAGGATCTTGGTGCTGCAAACTATATTTTGGGCATTGAAATTAAGAGAGACCGGGAAAAGAGGAAGCTCTGGTTAAACCAAAGGAAGTATGTCGAGACTATATTGCAGAGGTTCAATATGCCGGATAGTAAACTGATGAATGTTCCGATTCCTGTAGGTGTAAATTTGTTTGCTGAACAATGTCCCAAGACACAAGAAGAAGAGGAGGATATGTCCCGTGTTCCATATGCAAGTGCAATGGGTAGCCTGATGTATGAAATGGTCTGTACTAAACCAGACATTGCACATGCAGTGGGAGTATTGAGCAGGTTTATGTCAAACCCAGGGAAGGAGCATTGGACAACAGTGAAGCGGGTTTTCAGATATTTGCGTGGCACTAGTGATTATGGATTGTGCTACCAGGGAAGACGGGATTGGAAGAGTGTTGGACATTCGTGGTTTTGTTGATGCGAGTGGACTAGGGATCCGAACCAAGCGTCTACTTTTGGATATGTGTTTAGCCTATTTGGAGGTGCAGTCAGTTGGATGAGTAAAATACAGTCTGTAGTGGCTCTTTCAACTACAGAGGCAAAATACATCGCAGCCATTCATGCAAGCAAGGAAGCAGTTTGGTTGCGGAGATTTTGTTCGAGTATGGGGTTGGTGTAGCAAGCTATAAGGATAGACTATGATAGCCAAAGTGCAATTTTCTTGGCTAAGAACCCTGCTTATCATTCAAAGACAAAGCACATTGATGTTCAATATCACTTTGTGAGATATATGGTTGAGGCTAAAAGGGTGTTTCTAGTAAATGTGGACACTTTGAAGAATGTTGCAGATGCATTGACGAAGTCTGTGAGCACTCAGAAGTTATCTTGGTGTAGAGAAATAATGGGTGTTGCAAAGTTGGGCTAATTACTAAGCTCTCCCGTGGCCCCCTAGGAAAAGAAAAAAACAAGTGGGAGAATGTTGGGTATGTGTTATATTCTTTCCACAACTTGTCACGCGCGTGGGGGTGATAGTCCCCCTATACATTGCGCTGGGCGCAGCAAGGGGGTCACAGGTGGGGCGACAACCCCCCTGTTTGGGGTTTGGGGCAGCGCCCTGGGAAAAATTTTTTGGACCCTATTTTTCGGTGGGCGGACTCGCCCATGGTTTTGCGCATGGGTTTGCACATGGTTTTTGGGCATGATGGGTTTCGGCCCTTGGTATTTTGTAGATCCAGTCAAGGGAACTACGGTTATGTTCTAATCCAAGGTTAATGGACTGGGGTTTATGTATGCTTCGACATGTATATATATATATATATATATGTGTGTGTGTGTGTTGTAACACTAAAAGGAATATAATGAAAAATCAATCTAGTCATCCCGATTTGGGATCCAGGGGAAAATCTCTGTGTATATATGTTTTATGTTTTATGCTCTTGCTATTGTTTATTCTTTGTTTTTAAGATTCGTTTGCAGATAATTTCTATACAGGGTTAAAACCTACAACTGCAAGCTTCTTCTGCTTCGATATGAGCCATATACCATCACCAAGTCTATAGGGGACAATGCCTTCGCGCTCAGCATTCCACCATTCCTTGGTCTACACCTAGTGTTCAATATGGACTGCCTTCGACCTTACTTTCCACCATTGTTGGACACATCTAACATTGGAGAACAACTCACACCAACAGAGTTAAGCCCAGACTGCATGGAACATGCCACAACTGACTGAATCATGGACACATAGATCAAGAACACCCACAAACAGAAGATCCAGTCGTATTAGGTTGTCAAAGGTGGCCTACTCCTGCACCAAGGAAAGTGGCTCACTAGGGACCAAGTTGAGCAGAAGTTTCCTTACCTCATGGAGGGATTCAATGCAATGGAGACCATTATTTCCTAAGGGGGGAGGACTGATCCAGGTAGATATGGTGGCCACCCGCCTATTCCACTTGGACCCCCACCATTTTTTCTTTCAATCTTTTAGTTTCCTTAATTGTAGCACATTTTACTATTTTTGAGAGTTTTTCGGGTCCTGAACTTCTGAAGCCATTTTGAGGCCCTAAACGACGTTTTTTGGGAAAACCGAGACCAACAAGGATTATTTTACCAAAGTTGGTCACTTGTAAGTTGTATTCCTCAGATAGATATTTCTAATGAGGTATTGTGCACGTCAAACAAAGATCGTATGCCAAAGTTACGTCTTTGAGAAGTTCATGTACCAATTTACCTAAACGGGGCCCATCATTTTGATGCTTCATCTGTTAGGGTTAGGTTTTTGGATGATTGAGGTTTTCCATTGTTTCTCAATAATAAATAGGCCTTTGAGCCTCATTGTAACATAGTTCAAAGACATGTAGTCGCCACATCTCTTCTCAGAGATAAGCTACCATCGCCTGAGCTCGTTTATTTTCCATTTCAGTATTTGATATTAATAAAATGAAGTGTTTTTTTTTGTAAGCTTGATAGTCCCTTTCATTTTTCACTTTTTTCTCTCTTTTTTTGTTTTTTACTCCATTTTCATCAATATGTCCACATACATCACCCTGATCGGGGAAGGGAATTGAACTTGTGATGAGTGCTATAACAGCCCGCCTCATCACCGTTTAACCAAGGCCCCACGGACAATGAAACGAAGTGTTATTCCTCCTACATCTCTGCATTTATGTTTATTTCTGTATTTTATTGTGTTCCTACATAAGTTTGGATCATAACCATTTGCCAATGTAACAAAGCACAAAATGATCTTGTGAGTACAACTAGAAACCAAATCCACACAACATTCCAGCCCAAGCCTCACCTCTCTTGAAATCCCTCATCAAAATTTACCCATAATTCTGCCAAATTTTCGAAATATTTTTTACCAATTTCATTAAATCTAACAAATTGACTTTTTTTTCTATTTTTTTTACCAATTTGGCCAAATTTGCTAACTATGCTGTAAAACAAATTCCTTCATAAATATAGTTGGAATCCGAATTTAAACAAACAAAAAAAATCCTTTTTTTTAAACAGTTTGACCAAAATTGATAACTATGATGTAAAGAGCAAATTATTTCACAAATATAGATAGAACCCAACTCTAAACAAAAGAAAAGCAAGAATACTCACATAGTGAAATGATCAGCATTAACCTTCTGTACTTAAAGGTCTAGGCAACCATCTATTTCACCAACTAAACAGAGGTTGAATTTTCCAGAGGCCATAATAAAGACAAGCTAATTGAATGAAAATCTCAAGCAGTTTTTGGTGTACTTGTGTACCTTAAATTTAAAAGTAACATACAAAGATATTGCAAAACTAAATATTTTGAATCTAATATAGGTGTAGCTTATAAGTAAGAGGCGCATTTTGTAGATACCACGTTGTCTTTTTGTGCTTAAAGTGAAATAACCTCCATTCTTTGCTTTCTTTAAATAGATAAAAACATATTTACTGCACATAATATACCCTGGTCTCTAAAACTTTAAACAACTTAGCAAAATATCCATAAAATGAGGCAAAATGGTTGGCTTTCTACAACTCAAAGAACACAGAAAAAAAAGGCTTCAATCCAATGCTAAACATAGTTATAATAGTTCTAATCTTCATAAATAGATATTTATTCTCTTGTGTTCCAGAGCCATTGCAATAATTTACAGAATTGTTATTTTAGTTTATATCCAGTTGTTGAATTTATGTGTTTTGGTGAATTAATGTCTTCTGCAAGTTGTAATTTAATTCCCAGAGCTATAATACACTCTTAGTAAACTATAATTTCAATGTCGACTCTTAATTTCTAGCTCCCCACAAGACGTACGCTCTTCCCATAGGCCGTACGTTCTTCCTGGACTGTAATTTCACTACTCCCCAAAGGCTGTATGCCCTTCCCATGGTGCACATGGTCTCCTTGGATGGACTGTAATTTCATTGACTGGGATGGATTTCTACCTTTCCTAGTTGATTTCATTGGTTGGGCCAAATTCCACATTAATGTGGTCAATATCTTTGGCTGGGTCGAATCCATTCTTACATGGTCAATTGTCTCTCACTTAGTCGACTTCTCATTGACTGGACTAAATGCATCTGCTCGTCGAAATTTCTACCATTCCTGGTATATTTTATTAGGTGGGCGGAATTTAAATGTAGCATGGTCAATTTCATTCGTTGATTGAAATTCCACATGAGTGTGGTCACTTTCTTTGGCTGGGGAAAATCTATTTTTACCTAGTCAGTTTTCTCGAACCCGATCAACCTCTCATTGGCTAGACTAAATGCATCTGCTTGCTCAAAATTAGTGTTCCTTATATTTAATTTGTAAGTGAAATGAAAGTGTCTACTCTGTTTTATGAGGTGTGAACAATTCTTTGAAGGAACTGTTATGTCAAGAATAAATCATGACATTTTGGATAGACCAGTTAAAGTTGTCCACCACTCAGAATTCCAGCCAAGCGGACATAGCAGTACAACCATACTCCTAAGTTGCAAGACCAAGTTATAATGCTTGTTTATTCCTGAAGGCACAAACGGAGTCCTAAGTTGCCAGAATAAGTTATAATACCAAGTTATAATGGTTGTTTATTCCTGAAGGCACAAACAGAGTCATAAGTTGCCAGAATAAGTTATAATTGTTGTTTATCCCTGAAAGCATGGGGAAACAACCAAGATATTTTATTTCTGCATACCATTTGTGAAATGGATAGGCTATAAACTTACTCTATATGGCTAAGAATTGGATATAGCAATTTTTCTCAGTTTCCTCAGATCTTTAGCATGGGCTTATCAACAATCTGTGTTATAGAAAATAAAATAGTCTATCATATTTGTTCTTGTTGATATAGGTTATTCTTATCTTGATTGCAAAATTTGAATATAGAGATTAAAAGAAAAATCTGTTGCTCCTTCCTAATATCCAAAATATTATAAAATTTGCAATCAAATTACATATGGTGCACAATTTATTAGTTTCCTTATGACGTACAAGATTTAGCTCAGTCTGTGAAATCCTTGCGCCTATTCCCATCCAGTGTGTCTGCCCCAAATTTCTCTATGGCCATGGCCATGCTTCCAACCCAGGAAGAAATGATGAGTCTGCACGACCCTATGAAAAGTCCTTCCTGGATACCATGCTTCCAAAACAGGAAGGAATGATGAGTCTGCACGACCCTAATGAAAGACCCTTCTTGGATATCTATGAAGAGATCACGTTCTTCACCGAACTTAATCGCACAGAGAGGCATATTCTACAACTCAATCACGAAAGAACACTTATTTTGGAGGAATAAATTTTTAGAGAATAGACTTTTCCACCAAAATATAGGAAATATTTTTGATTAAAAATATTATTATAAAAAGGTTAGAGAAGGAACTCGATGAATGAGAGTTTCAATACAAACTATCGATTAATCATGGATTTCACTTCACTGAAATGAAATTAACAACATTACAATCTATGACCTCTGTAAAATATAATTAAAGAGCAAGAAAATACTGCTTCATAGAGCTATATATACTTTTACATGCATGAGGCCACTTAAAAACTTACGAAAGGAAAATTAAAATTATCATCTAAAAATGTTCAAGTTTCCAAAAGATTACTTAAGTTTGTCGATGTATCTACAATTGCAACATAGTCCAACTCGAAGAGACATTATCACCTACTCTCGTAAATGGAATGAATTGAGAGTAAATACTAAAATCATTTCCAAATCTTAGAAGGATATTGTTAATATGCTTCAAAAAGGGAAATAAGTTTCAGAACATTTACAATGGAAACCTAAGATTTCCTTGTGGAAAACCTAGCTTTCATCCCCTAAAATTTCACGCTTTTGTATAGGAACTTGCATACATTTCCATCCTAATTACATTATTTAGTTTCTCCATGATTACTAGTTTCCTTGCCATAAACCAACTTTTGATTTTTCTCGAGAAGTTAACTATTTCTCCATTTACTAGAACAATGTAATTCTTGTAATTCTTTGTTTCCATTTAACGCCATTCTCCCTTTCTAACCAACTTAAGATAGATGAAATAATTCTCAAAGCAAAGACTAGGAGGACAAATAAACATAAAACAATCACAAGTGTTTGTACCTCTCAATTTATAAAAAGATAGTTGTTACCATCCACCATGTATGAAATCATCATTATCATGTCACACCAGTATCAAGGAACTTCAAAGAAAAATTGTTTCTTTATATCGAAAGCACACACACGAACTTCAGCTCGTTGAAGAACATATGCCCTCTTTTCTAAGGTAACTTTTGAAGAGACCACTTTAAGAGTGTACCATTGTCCACATCTTGCATTTGCAAAATTACAAAATCCAAATAAGTAAAGAATAAATGTGGTAGTTTTTTTTGGCTATATAAAAGATCTTACTGTAAAGGATATTGAATGTGGAATTATGATTAGGATTGGATCCTTATATTGTTTGTCATCCATCTCAATGCTCATGGGACTGTTTTTTCCGGCGGGACCTAGTTTGGAGAAACGAGGTCTGAAACCTTCTAAGAGCATTTTGAGGCATCAACTGATGTTTTTTGGGGGTAAAACATTTCTACTTTAGTGCCACAACTTCTTATTCTATTCTACACACAAATATCTTTCCAACCCAGTAGGAAGCATATCAATCGAAGTTCGAATGCAAAAGTTATACCACTTAGAAGTTGGCCTTACAATTTTCATACCTATAGTTTGGGAGGATGTCGCGTTAGCCCTCATTATTCATGGAAAAGGGGATAACCATGTGTTTTTGATGTAATATAATCTATAAGAGTATATATTGTAACTCTAGTTAAGAGTTTATGTAATCAAACTTAACCACTAGCAAGCTATTGAGTTGTGTTATAACTGGGCCGCAAGGAGTAAGAGGCATTCCATTCTTTTGAGAGAATTTTGTTCCATAGTTGAGAAAATATAGTTGGGAGAGATAGGAGGTAGAGCACACATAGAGAATCTGTGCACTGTAGAAGCCTATGTGCTACAAGCATTACTTCTTTGTACTTGCAACCATATTTCCAGATAGAGAAATAGACCGATGTGGCCTCACCGTCTAGTTGGGTTTTCTCCTGAAAGGGATTCCCACAACATATATTATGTCTTATAGGATTGTGTGAGATTATTTGGTTGTTCTCTACTTTTCTGCATAATTTCCATTGCCATGCATGCACTAATTACTATTAAATTTACAGATCTAGAATTTTAATAAAACTGTAACAGTGTAAAAATTCGATATTTTAATATGTTATTATCATATCTATTGTGAAAAAATATCTAGTCGAATATCCACAATAGTTTACAGATCATTCAGTATCAGAGTAGGTTTATTTGAGTGTTTTGTGGAGATTTCAGGGACCTAGAATAATGAGGACAAAAATTGTAAAACCCTAATCATGGCTGACGAATCTGTAAATGAGCCTCGTGATCCTGCAGAGGCGAGGTTTACGCAGCTGGAACAACAAGTAGAAGATATCAACCATAATGTAAGCCTCCTCATGGCGGTTTTAATAGCAAGCTAGGAATATTTGGAGAAGATGGGGGTTTGAATGTAGAGTACAAATTAGAACGGGGATCAGAATATCGAGGAGAAACAAAGAACCAATCATAGAAATAACCTAGAAAAGGTGAACCTAGTTCGAGTGTCATGAATCATTACTTTCTTAAAATGGAATAAAAATTTGATATCAAGTTAAACCATGACAAGATCGATGCTCTGAAGTTGAACCACTATTTACAGCAACTGGAAGTTTATTTTAGCGTCCATCAGATCAAGGAAGGGAAAAATATCTCATTCACATGGCTAAACTTAGAAGGCCATGTACTGACTTAGTGGGAGAGCCACACAAAAACCCTGAGGTTGGAGGGAGAACCTCCAAGGACTAATTGGGAGGATTTCAGAACCCTCATTAAGTCACAATTTTATCCCATTGTGTACGTGGAGGACCAGTGGATCTGATGGATTTAATTTAGGCAAAAGCTGGGACAAAGCATGAAGGTGCCAGGAGTACACCACAAAATTCAGAAAAATGGCTATAATGTTGGGTATCTCTCCAAAGAACTTAGAATCACTCCTCAAGTATTTTTTGAGTCTGCACCGCCATCTGCATGAGTAACTTATGTTGTTCAATCCCAAATCGGTGGATGAGGGTTGTGTATAGGCACAATACATGGAGAACATGTGCCTGAAAATAGCGCAAGCAAGTGGATCAAAGCAAAAGGAGCAACATGAAGCTTCTAAGGAGAGGAAGAAGAAGAAAAAAGGGTATTAAGAAAAAAAGACGACAACCAAAACACACCAGTGCAAAGATCCTAGAAACCACTATAGCCACTCCAACATTCATGGCCATACAAAGGAGAAGTGTTGGAAGTTACATCTGTAGCTAAACCCGAAGAACAAGAAGAAAGATAAGAAGAAGAAGAATCTCATGGCCACAGATTCAAGAAACCAAGTTGAAAGTAGCTTAAACGTGGATGAGAATGTTGTTTGTACATCAATGCATAAGGAGGTGAATTTGAGTAGCCTTCAACAACATGAAGAGAAAGAATTGACCAAAATATTCCATATAAATATACAGGTCAAGAATACGGGGATTGCTACTCTTTTTGACTCAGGATCGTAGGCAAATATCATTGAGTTGCTCAAGAAGTTGGGGTTGTAAGTTAGTGATCATCCAAACTCATATCCATTGGGATGGGTAAAAAAGGATGTAGAGCTAAAGGTAACAAAATAGTGTAAAATTATATTTGCTATTAGTGTTGATTTTATTGATGAAGTAGATATAGATGTAGTTCCCCTTGATATATTTGGAGTCGTGTTTGGGAGTCCATACATGTACATGTATGCTGAAATACTCATGAGGAGAGCCAATCAGTACCATCTCATCAAGGATGGAAAATTGTTCATCATCAATGCGCACAAAGGAAAGTTGAAAATTTCACTTATAAGTGCCAACCCAGCCAAGAAATTGATCAATTATAGTAAGAAGCATGTTTTATTGTTTTTAAGAGAAAGTCATTTTGAAGAGGAGTAAATAATAGGCAAGGCATCCCTGAAGGGGTGTACTAAGAAACAAAAAGAATAATTGGAGGAGTTGTTTCAGGCATACAAGGATGTGTTCTGAGAGCGTAAATGGTTACCACCTAAGAGAGAATTGGAGCACAAGATCAATCTATTTCCAGACTCCCCATTATGAAATATTTTGTTGTACAGGAAGTCAATTATAGAAGCAAGTGAGGTGAAGAAACAATTGTAGCAGCTGCTGGAACATGGTGTCATTCGATCAAGTACATGACCATGTGGGTCACCCATCATCATTGTGCAAAAGAAGGATGGGACTTGGAATATGTGTATAGATTACAGGGTGTTGAATAAAATCATGCTCAAGAGCAGATACCCCCTTTCCTAAGATAAACTATATGCTAGATCAATTACAATAAGACAAGTACTTTACAAAGCTAGACTTGAAGTCTAGATATCACCAGGTTCGAGTAAAAGAAGAATATACATGGAAGACCACCTTCAAAACCATGCAAGGTTTGTATGAGTGGTTAGTCATGTTATTTGGCCTATGTAATGCACCAGCTACATTTATGAGATTAATGAATGATGTATTGTGCCCTTTTATAGATTCATTTGTTACTGTCTATTTGGATGATATACTGGTATATATTGTTACTTGGGAGGAGCATAGTTCACATTTGACGTAGGTGCTGGAAACATTGAAGAAGCACCAATTTCTTGCAAATCTCAAGAAGTGCGAGTTTGAACAATAGTCCTTGGTGTATTTAGGGTATGTGATCAGTGGTGGAGAACTGGAGATATAAACTTCCAAGATGGAGGCCATCATGAAATGTTCAGTGCTTACTAATGTTTTTTAGGTTAGGAGTTTCAATGGGGTAGCATAGTACCTGAGGAAATTCATAGCCTCATTTTTAGCGGTAGAAGCACTGCTCCATGCCATAACAACAAATGGCAAGATTTTCTAGTGGGGGAAAGTTTAGCAGAAGGCTTTCAAGAAGCTAAATAAGAATATCAATCAAGCACTAGTTCTTGAATTACCGAACTTGTAGCGGGCCTTTGAAGTGGAAACAGATGTGAGTGGGTATGTTGTGGGAGTTGTATTGATGTAGAGATGGAGGCTTTTTTGCAACCATTCTGAAGTTTTTCATGGGGAAATTCTTAACTACCCTCCCTATGACAAGGAGCTCTATTCCATGGTGAAAGATGTGAAGAAGTGGGAGCACTATCTGATGGGAAAGGAGACAATAATCCACACAATGACCAACCGTTATAGTACTTGCAGGCCCAGAGTAAGCTATAGCATACCAAACATTACAAGTGGATGGGGTTTTTACAACAATTTCATTTGGATATCAAGTATAAGAAGGGCATCAAAAATAATTTGGCCGACATGCTTTCAAGGTGACCCACATAAAAATTTACAGCTTTGAGGACTCTTATGCACATGGATCCATTCACCCATGATGCATACTGAGAGGCATATTTAGAGGATGAGTAATTCAAGGTGTATCGATAGTTGTAGAGTCAGAGTCATGTGGACGATGGCGATAACACCATAAAGTATGTGTTCCTAAAGATGTGTGATTGTAGCTGATTAGAGGGGCTCACACCTCCAAGGTTGCAGGGCCCTTTGGTGTAGGTAAGATTGTGGGTAATTTGCAAAGGTTTGTATTGGCCCAAGATTCAAGAGCAAGTAGCTAAGTTCATTATAATATGCATGATTAGTTATACCAACAAGCCTAGTAACATGAAACATGGTTTGTATCATATCTTACAGATACCTACTCGTCCTTGGGAAAGAATTTACATGGACTTTGTGGGAGTTTTACCAACAACTAGGAAGGGACATGAATACCTGTTTGTGGTAGTTGACAGGTTCAACAAGATTGTGCTTTGATGCCCTATAAAAATACCATCAATGGATAATAAGAAACAAATTTTTTCTTTAGACAGGTCTCGGTGCACTTTGGGATACCAAGGAGCATCGTTTCATATAGGGACACAAGATTTTTCAGTGCATTTTGGACTACATTATGGGAGAAATGCACATGGAGTTGAAGAGATCTACCACATTCCATCCAAAAAAATATGGGCAGACATAAGTGGTTAACAGGAATTTGGTGCAACTTCTAAGGGGATACAATGAGAAGAATCCAAAGACCTGGGATGAAAATTTGGTATATATACAACATTCTTACAATAGAGTAGTTTTTGTGCAGGGAAATCCCCACTTGTTATGCAGGAAAATCCTCTCTGCAGATAGAGGCAATCCCTCTAGTCCTAGGGTGGGTCTAGCAACAAGGGAAGATGTTGGTTCCTTATTTCCTAGTTCATAAACGAAATGCGGATTGGAATAGATGTCCTACCTCAATCCAACACTCTTGATGTAGTATGTTGCAGTGATCCCTTGATCTTTGTTCTTCAAGCCTTGCACTTTGTTGGTAGTGATATCCACGTACATGCGCAAAGATCAAGCAAACACTAAAAGCATACGAGCATACATATTGATTTACAACTATCTAACTAGTCAAGGAGAGTCATAAACTTTGAATATTAACATAGACAAAGATGGAACTAGAAATCAATCATGTTATATTAATATATAAAAAGGAGTTTACAACCTGTTCCTTAACGCTGTAGACCTCCTTTCACGGGTTCAGTCGGGCATGTATCAAAGCATTGATTTATTGATTCGGCTCAAAGAGGCGAAAGGCTCAAACTCTCTCTCACAACTATGGACTATTCTATGTTATCTTCTGCACACCAACTCTTGGTTTATTCTACATATATCTATCTAGTAGAATCAATAGGATGAAGAGGAATTTATAGGAGTGGAGGAAGATATTTGGGATCCACTTATAGTGTAGGAAATCTCTATCCCTTTGGGAAGTTTCATTTTTGTAGGAACTAGAAGGCTAAAGGGAGAAACTTGACCACATTCAGTCAAATAAACAAACATGATTCCGCTCATGAAGCTATTAGATCTTAGAAGCTTCATTTTCATAGTAAAAAACCTTCCAAAAGTACCTTGGCGTGGGGGCTCTTAAGAGACAGAGCGACCACGATGCGAGGCCTAGTACAAATCTGGCCATGGGCGCGAGGACATAACCACACCCCAATGTCAACCGAAAATTACATGTTTTTTAGGGCCTGCTTCAGGAATGGTCTACACAGATTTTTTTCCTAGCATGTTAATGAATGCAATGACATTCATTATGATGTGTGATAGTACAAAGGGGTCACTATGATGGTCCTCCAGTATTCAGAATAGGGAATGCAGGGATGGTGAAAAAATATTGTGTAACAGATGCCCCCTAAAGCATGAAGTTCGAGAGAGAGGGAGGAGTGAAATTCTTTACAAGAACATTCCAAAAAAAAAACGTCGTCGAAGGAGGAACTGCAAGATCAAGTATGAGTGATATCTCTTATACATGAGTACGAGGTATGGGTGCAACCATCCATAATAGAGAACATGTAATAAGATCCATGGTATGAACACAACCATCCAGTGAGAAGGAACATAAAATAGACTTAGGTATGGTCACAACCATCCAATCGGAAGGGTATGTATATAGTCATGACAAACCAAATCGTCCTGCAACCTAGATTTTATCAGACAAAACCCAGGGTCTTGCACTCCATCCCAACCCAAACAAGTACAAATTCAAGCATGTGAATGAACGAGCTAAAGTCGAACATGCAAGAAAGTCGCCTGATTACCAACCGATGATGGAAGTTGTTAACAGGTGTGAGAGAAACCTCCAATAATGAAAATGGTTCTCAAGGTACTCCTAGTACAATCCATGGAATGTGAAACATGAACTGGAGTCAAACATCCACGAAATCACCCGATCGAATACCAATGATGAGAAAATATCATCGAATGCGAAGAACTTGCCATTGAGGCATGCAAGGTCTAAGGTACCAGAAGGGAATCTTTGGATCAACTTCCTGGATAATGAGCTGAAGTCGACAGGAAGTGATCGGACGAAGGAGGGCCATAATGTTTCCCACATCATCGACACAAGACAGAGGAAAAATATGATAGTGAATCAAGACTGAACAGAGGATCAGGGGTTGAAAACTACAGAAAGGACTTCTGTTGAACATATTGGTGACACAACTCTAAAAGTTGGCAGTATTTTACATCAAGGGATCTAAGGTCATGGTGATGAGGCAAAGAGAAGATGAGAGGTAAAAATGGATAACCCAAACCCATGGAGGAAAAATGACAAATGTGGGATGTTCCCAACCTGACACGAACTGTAGACAAGTGTCATGTTCAAGAGCGACATACTGTCGACGCAACTGAGAACTAGTTCCATTTTCCCCCACCATTTCTTGCGAGTACCCCAATGAGTTTTGAAAAAAAACTTGAAGGGGATAGCATATGCTTGTCATGTAAATTTTTCCTTCGGACAAATCCATCCAAGTAAATTTTACAAGCCCTAGGAAGGAGGAACTCAGTAATGTCATGGCGACTACTTCCAATGTAATTTAGATTTAACAAGTCTGACAAAGGGAAAAATTGACGTCTTTTCATGTTTGGAGAGTTTGAAAAGAGGTAGAAAAGAAAACTCCAAAAGGTCCCTTTTCGTAGGTTGTCCCTTAGATCTGAAAAGGTAGAAAACAATATCTGAGAGAACCTCTTAGCCATGTTGGACTAAGGTATTACTTTTTTGTAAATAATCTGTCCCAGCTTGAAAAATGGGTAAACGTATACTAGGCAGATGACGTTTCGCAACCTTTAGTGAGTTCAAAACGACCAATATTTTCATATTTAAGAGTCATAAAAGAGCTGAAAGATGACTCCTCCTGGAGGAACGAATGGTATAAGGGATAGTAACTGGTTCTGGTAATGGTGGAACTGCTCAAAACATGCAAGGGTCAAGAGGTCGGTTAACAAGACCACTCATTGTAGTGGTTCCTTGGGAATGGGTAAAACAACCAAGTGAAGGCATCTGATCGGCCAAGCAGATGGTGATGATGGAATGAGAAGAACAAGGCACATTTGGAAAAATAGGCTAATAAAATGGTAATCATGGGAGGTAAAATGAGAATGGTTTCATTTTTACACAAGCTTGAAAACATGGGAAACTCTTCTTGGAATTGGTTTAATTTTTACACAAGATTGAAACAAAGATAAAATATGCTTGAAAAAGTTGGCATGCCCCCAACATGGTGACTCAATTCGAGGTACATGCCCCCCAAGCTTCAGTCTAGTCTTCTGAGTAGACGGCTAGTTACTAACAGGTGGATATAATGAAGGTTCATTTACGAGATCAAGTGAAAGGCTCAACTGGGAGTTTACAAGATCTAATCAAAAGCTTGAAAATGAACGGGAACTTGTTTCATCTTTTAATGAGGTTGACACAGTAAAATAACTATCCTCATGACACCTTGCTTTGTTTTTTAAGGAGCTCGACACAAGAAAAGGAACTATAATTTGAAGAGCTTGTTTCATTTTTTAAGGAGCTTGACACAAGAAGATGAACTATTCTCTATCACCTGACGAAATTCAAGAGGTCATGGCTTCCAAGAGATTCTCGTCCGGCAGGAGAAAGAAACTCTGGAAATCGGGACCCAATGCCCCCAGCACACGGTACACAACAACACTATCACTGAATGCGGGCATGGGACAAGTAGGCGCATAATTAACCTTTGGCGAGGAAGACACCACTAGTACATAAGGACCATTAAGGGATGACAGTAGACTAGATGTCACGTTGAGACTAATGAATGAAAGTTGATCAATGGTCACAATCCAACCTTCATGTGGGAAATAGATCACACGAAAGAGGGAAGAGACAAGCACTCCCATGACATAAGTGTAGTTGCACCCCAGGAGTAGGTTAAAATCGAAGGGCCTTGGACAACCACCACTTCTATATAGACAATCTTGCCTCCCAAAGTAACAAGCAACTTTGGAAGGATCCCTAATGGTTGACCTGTTCCTCTATTAAAGGCCAACAAATTATAGGTAATGGGCACAAGCCGTGGAGAGCCGAAATCTTGCCATGTAGTTGAAGACATAATACTAATAGATTCACCTTCATTGATAATCATGCTTGGTATGGCCACATTATAGGCCTGTACCATAATCTCAAAAGGAACGTAAGAAGGAAGGCGATATCTTGCCAGTTGACACCAATCAAAGGAAGCAACCAAACTACATAGAGGGGGTACCATGGGAATGAGAGGACTGTCCCCTTGCGCTATGGGAGCAGGGGGATCATCATCTTAGATAGTGGGGATGGGATTTGGATAATCACCCTCCTCGATCAGGGGAACGAGAGGATCTCCCTTTGATCCCAGGGAATATGCGGAAACAAAGATAACCTGAGTGGTATGAGATCCACTCTCTACGGAAAATACACGATAAAACGTAGGTGGAATTAGGAAGACCTTTTCCTCAACCAATGATTGGTTGGGACTGGATTGATGAAACTGACTTTCGGAGAGAGAAAAATTGACTAGAGACAGATCTCCATCAATCACGTGATCAGCTAGCAGAGGACTCGAAGAAATATTCCAGTAACCAACTGGAAGACAGGATTTAGAATCCAAAAGTGTATCCAACACTTTGGAGGCTTCATCCAGATAGGGACAAAGGTTAATTGGATGGTTCCCCTCACATAACCTACAGGGAAATTTGATCTTACCCTATTTCTCATGAGTCTTACGACCTCTAACGGAAGATTCATCATCAACATGACCACCAAAGGTTGATGACAAAGGCTAGTTCGGACCAACAGACCATAATTCCAATACCTTGGGAATATCAGGGCAGTCTCTAAGAAGATGATCATTCTTGCATACATAGCTTGCAAGGGAACTGGACTCTGCAGGGTGGCGTGAGAGTTTCATAGTATTAGCTGCATCGGTAGCGATGGCCACTGATTCCCCCCCTAGTTTATTTTCCTTATTCTTCTTCGGCTTCTTCTTCTTCTTCTCAACCACCTGGTTATTAGAATATAGACTTTCACCAAGCAAAGGATAAGAATGAGGTGAAGAAGGCAAGGGGACAACCTTAAGATCAACATGGGGTTGACCTAGTTCAGGTGGAGGACAACATTGCCATATAAGGAGCTCCAACATTTCCAAAAGAAGGAAAAGGACTAGGATTCCCATCTGAGGGGATTCCTTGGTTGGTAAACTCAGGAACTGCCACCATCAATCTCACCCTCAAATCAGCTAAGGAGATGAGCAGGGGTAAAATGTTGTCATGGTCAATTAATTTTTATAACATTGAAACAACACTATGCCTTTTCATGTTTTAAGAGTAAAGAAAAGGACAAAAGGTGACTCTAGTCACTTTTAGTTTAAATGAGCTTGAAAGGACAAGTGCTCGATGATCTTTTCAAATTTGAAGAGTCACAGAAAGATCAAAATGACTAATTAGGAACTCTAGGAAAAATGGTGTACCAAGCTCCCGTGAACTGCAATATACACCTTGGAAAATAAATTTACCAAGGACTTAACATACGTGTCGGTAGTCTCCTTGAATGATGTGTTTGGTGTATCATGGTTACAGGATGGCAGACTCGGCTTCCTATGGATAAAGGATTGCAACCTATAGGCGTCTCCCTTTATATATGCGATGGTACGAGGAGCACAAGTCCATACTACCATTGTCTAATGCAAGATTGTGAGCAACAACTGCTAGGTTTAATGATGTCGAAACACGTCACTAGCCTAGACCTATAAGTGTGAGTGTTAAGTTTTAATGCTTCCTTAGGTTGATTGAGTTGATTTTATGGTTTATCTTGAAATTAGGTTTCATTTTCAAGGCCCTACCAAATTTCACCTCAAATCTCTAATGTGAAACTATATGAGAGAAAGAAAACCGTTTCATTTGGATGAAAAGCTAACTAAGTGAAGGATAGAGGTTCGCAACAAAGTAGCATTCAAGTAGATGCAAGAATGACACTTTCCCCTATTCTACTCACACAACCAAAACAAAAAACGAAAATTTTTCTTTTGTCTTTCACTTTCCAATGAAAAAGGGAACCTAATAACGTAAAAAAGTACTTTCTGAATGAGAAGGAAGAATGAAAATTTTTTGTTCTTTTGTATAAGTGATGAGAAATAATGCAATACTACACTAAACAAAAACAAATACTAGCTTCGAGTAGCTTTGAAAAAGATCGTCAAAACATGATGAGATCAACTCCAAGAAAACGTAAACACGCACCCAAAACTAGGCATGCATTCCCTTATGAAAAATAAAGGGCTTTTAAGTCGACTCAACGAGCAATGTAATCTATGCTTGGGGAAATTGAGGGAGAATCAAACAAAAATGAAATGAAAGGTTGACAACCCTACTTCACATACAATAAACTTAAAAGGCCAAGAAACCACACAATAGGCTAAAAATGAACGACCAAACTAACTCATAAACAGATCAAATACTCAACGAACATGCGACCAAGCGAATGGCTCAAGGCACCTGCAAACCTAGGATGGATAAGCCACATCGTTCGAATGAGATACAAAAAAATTAGAATCAATGAGACAACGAAGTCAGGAAATAAGAGCTAGATGGATCAATCCAAGCAGAAAAACAAGCTGAAGAATAAGACAAGCTGGACACTTAATGAAAAAGGCCCAAAATCCAATCTTACAGGAATCGGCGCAACTGTTCAGTAGTGCATTCGGTGCCGAGCAGGAAAAATCACACCTGTATTAATGAAAATTCGCATAGATGGATGCGACTTTCAGGCAATTAGCAACACCAAACAAGGAAAAAGAGGAAAAAACAAAGTGCTTGCTGAGAAAAACCAGACTTATCACTCTAGAAAAAGGATAAAATGGATAGAAGCAGTCAAACAAGCCAAAAACAAAAGAGAAACAAAAATTTGACCAAAGTTAGACAGACAATCAAAAATTCAAAACGAACAATCGAAGACACTCCTTAGTATGGTCACCAACTTGTTGTGTAGGTAAATCCCCTCTACGAAAATAGGCAATCCCTCTAGCCCTAGGGTGGGTCTAGCAACAAGGGAACATGTTGGTTCCTAAATTCCTAGTTCATAAACAAAATTCAAATTGAAATAGGTGTCCTACCTCAATACAACACTCTTGATGTAGTACGTTCCAGCGATCACTTGATCTTTGTTCTTCAAGCCTTGCAGTCTGTTGGTAGTGATATCCATGCACCTGTGCAAAGATCAAGAAAACACTAAAAGAATATGAGCATACATATTCATTTACAACTATCTAACTAGTCAAGGAGAGTTAGAAACTTTGAAAATTGACATAGACAAAGATGGAACTAAAAATGAGTCATGTCATATTAATATATAAAAGGGAGCTTACAACCTGCACCTTGATGCTATAGACCTCCTTTCACGGGTTTAGTTGGGAACGTCTCAAAGCATTCATTTTTCAATTCGGCGCAAATTGACGAAAGGCTCAAACTCTCTCTCACAACTATGGACTATTCTCTACTCTCTTATGCACACTAGCTCTTGGTATATTCTAGCTATATCTATCTAGCAGAATCAATGGGATGAGAGGAATTTATAGGAGTGGAGGAAGAGCTTTGGGATCCACTTATAGTGGAGGAAAGGTATATCCCTTTGGGAAGTTTCATTTTTGTAGGAACTAGAAGGCCAAAGGAAGAAAATAGACCACATTCAGTCAAACACACATCCATGATTCCACCCACGAAGCTGTTAGATCTTAGAATCTTCATTTCCATATTAAAAAACCTTCCAAAAATAGCTCAGCGTGGGGGCTCTTCAGAGACAGAGTGACCACGGTGCAAGGCATAGTGAAAATCCGGCCATGGGCGTGAGGACATAACCACACCTGAGCACTGACCCAAAATTACATGTTTTTAAGGGTCTACTTCAGGAATGGTCTACAAATATTTTGTTCCTAGCATGTTAAGGGATGCAATGAAATTCATTATGATGTGTGATAGTACACATGGGTCACCATGATAGTCCTTCAGTATTCAAAATAGGGAATGTAGGGACGGTGGCAAAATGTTGTGTAACAGTAGTCCACACATCTACAGGAAAGTCCCCATTTGAAACTTTTTTTGGATATTTTCCACCTTCACCATTGGAAATTGAATATGGGAAACAAGGAGTGAGGGAAGATCTT
>JAXQQM020065852.1:0-61565 GCA_034641835.2 Pinus albicaulis | reverse complement strand
TGCGAAGTGATAGATATTGTTGTACTATTGCTCAGGAGTTTTCCTTTGCATGAGTAGTCATCCTCTCAATATTCTGGCACATGAAATAAGGGAGGATCATCATCCTCACACTGGTAAAATGCATCAATAACCTGATATGATAGGCATAGAGACGTGAAAACCAGCCCTCACAACTGAAATATCTGATAAAAAGTTTCATCAGAGGAGCATAGGAATCCTTTAAGAACTGGAAAGGAAATACTCTGCTGAGTTGTTTCACAAAGCTCAGCTTGATACATGGTTCATAGTGCACTCTGTCCACCTGCTATCTTTTGTTCCATTGTTCTCCAACATTTGGTATTCCAGTTGCTTAAGAAATACTTTCCAGCATTAAAGTGAATGTCACATCGGCAAGGGTGACCTGACCATCATGTAAATGCAATACAAACAAACGAGCCAGCTCCTGATGAAAATGGACCCTAGCAACCATTTCGCAAAACTGATAGCAAGACTATTGTTGAAAACATGCCATGGAAAAAGGACAAGCCTACAATTCAGCCAATGAGGTGGGCTCCTCTCTCACATGTCTGCCACTCTTATGAGGCCTTCTAGGTGCATGTAGTTCAGTGGTGGAATCATTGTCTCGGTCATAAGATGTATCGGTATCTGTCTCCATGATGTCCAAGGTCTATGCAAAGTCTATGTTGTCTTGGATTAAAATGAGAATTTTGGATTTTTTGATTTGATTGCCAAATATGTGATAATAACAAGCGAGGGACTATGGAGAGATAGGGTGATGAAAATGATGAGCTATAATCAAGTGAAATTGTGAGTTTGAAAGGTTTAGGGACAAACATTTTACTTTTTGGGATAAACTTGAGGTTTGGGAAAATTTTACAAGTGGGATGGGGATAATGGGAATGGGATAGGAATGATTAACTAGGGGTATAGGATAAACAATGAAATGGGCTGTTGTGATAAAATGAGCAGTGATGAGGGGAAAAAACAACAAGGTGGAGAATGGAAATATTTGGCCCAAAACCAATTTTAAAACCCTAGGGGAATTCTTAAACAAGACAATAGGGTTTGAGTTTTTTCATTTAAATTATCATATCAACACCAAACACTTGTTATGGATAATGGAGAAGTGACTTTGACTGACTCGAACAAGGAGAGACTGAGCAAATTTGCTGATTGAAAGTAATGGAAAAAACTTGTGTCCCGGCCCAATGCGTCGTGCAGCCAACCCAGTGCGCCGTGTTCTCCCAATGCGCCTTGCAGGAACAAGTTTGCACATAGGGAACCGACCCTATGTGCCACGCTTTCCCGATGCGTCGCGACACCTGCCCAATGTGCTGCGCTCGGAAACTTGACACAGTCTGCCCCCAATTTCTCTGTTTCGCTCCTCACAGCTTCTTCTTTGCTCAATGTTGTCTCTTTGGCATACAAATGGAGTTTTCAAACATAAAAATCATATATATACCAAAGACTTTGATTTTTAATTTGAAAAAACCCACTTTGTAATGTTGCAAACTTGACATTTCACTTTAAACTCTATTTTGTTTCCCTTTTTCTTTTGGACTGAATAATGAGCTTTCTCTATCTGTCTTGTAGGGAATGGATGGCATGGAGCTTTGGAAAAGGCGACCAGGGTTGCGAGTGGAGTGTTATTACAACTAAAAAACTTGAAAATTACATTGCATTTATTACATAAAGATGAAATAGACTATTTTTCTTCAAAACAGAGTTTTGAAGAAAAATCATTATTAAGCATTGTGATGATGTAATTTTTTGCAGTGAAACCTTATTTCAAACTTTCTCATGTGCATGTTGACCATTATTACGAATTCTGAAGAGCGGATTAACTAAAACCTAGACCTAATGAGACTAAAAACCCTAAAATGACTCTTTTCAACTATGAGACCAAAAATGAATGTAAATGATTTGAATGAACATAAATAGGCCAGCAGGTATAAGACATGAGGGATATGAGTGACCAGCCCCTACCGTTAGATGATCCATGCTCCTAATGGAATGCAGCTGACTGAACTGAGTGAGATACCTAAAATTAAATGCAACAAGAGAAATTTGATCTCTGATGGAGGGATGAAGATACTGACACTAACATTGGCTCCAATGGGGATGGTAGCTCCTTGGAGGTGCCAAGAACTATAGATCTCTGGGAAAGTAGGCAGTGCCTTTGTCCATTGGGCAATGGAGTCAATAACTTTGACAAACCAAAACAAGATTCTTGACTCATTTTCACAACTGAATATTGACTCAAACCGACTCAATTTTGAAACTAAAATGACTGAAAGACCTGACTCAATAAACCAAACCAAAGTTGAAATAAATCTTCAGATTTATAGCCTTCACCTCGGGCCCCAAACTGAAGGAATGATGACAGCACACACTTGTAATGAAACTTAAACAAACTGGTATGTACAGTGATAATTTATAACAGTAGAAAACATTATAAAAATGATACCGCTTGAGCAGTCGACCATTGACCAGCCCTCCTGGAAAATCTTCTCCATTCATTTCCTTCCAAAGGAAAGCATTTTGGCCTCGATATGTAGCAATTATGAAGGGTCCTTTCCAAATATTCTCGAACTTACCATGCTTACCTTTTTCTTCGTTTCTTACATCCCATTTCAGCACCACTTCTTCTAATTGAAACTTGTTCACCTTTGCCTTTCGATCATATATTTTCTTGATTCTCTCTTGTAGCTTGAAAGTGTTCTAAAAAACCTCCTCTCTAGTCTGCTGTAAATGGATCATTTGATTTATTCTCCATTGCATATTATCATCTTCGCTGCCAGCTTCTTGCAGAAGTTTAACTACTGGAACTGCGAGAGAGGTAGGGAATACCGTGTCAATACCATACACGAGCTCAAAAGGAGACATGCCAATAGATTTCTTTTGACTCACTCTATCTGCCCAAAGTGCATTAACCAATTTCTTATGCCAACCTTTCTTGTTTATTTCCAACAACTTTTTGATAATGTTGACCAAAGATTTATTTGAGGATTCGGCCAATCCGTTGCCTTGTGGATAATAAGCGGTTGAGTGCCCCAAAGTGATTTTATACTTATTACAAAAATCAATCATTCTTTTAGATTTGAAAGCTGTTGCATTATCAGTAATTAACTTATTTGGACAGCCAAAACGAGACAATATTATTCTCAAGAAATGAAATTATTACCGAATCTGTGGTCTGCCTGGTGGGAATCGACTCAATCCATTTAGTGAAATAATCCGTCGATGTAAGGATCCACTTATGCTGAGCTGAAGAAGCAGGATGGATTTTTCCAATGAAATCCAAACCCCACTGTTGAAAAGGAGCACTTACTTCAATGGGTTTGAGCAGCAAAGGTTGCAATTTTTTCCTCCCTTCAAAAATCTGACATTCATGGCAGCTTTTAAAAATTTTGTACACATCAGCAAAGAGATTCGGCCAACAATATCCTGCTCTAAAAATTTTGTTGGTCATTGTTTTCCAGAAAAGGTGACCTCCGCAATCTCCCTTATGAAAATCCTCCATAACCTGCTTTGCTTCTTCTTCAACCAAACAATTTAGCAAAACACCGCCGGGATCTTTCCAATAAAGTGCATTATTTAGGATACAAAACTTGGCATCCTTCAATTTCAGAGTCCTACTTTTGTTTTTAGCCATGCCTGGTGGTGGTTACAAATTTTGGAGCACATATACAATGTCTGAATACCAAGGAGAAAGAACAAAGATTTCTGATACCTGAATGAGCGAACTTTCCTCATTTTCCTCGGACATAGTAGCAATGAGATTAATTTCCAAGGCATGCAAATTTGACTCAGCCATTAGCTTAGCCAGCCCTTGTCCTTTGATAAGCTTTGTAGGCTTTATCTCCATATCATACTCCAAAATGTGAAAATGCACTAAGACATCCTTAATAGCAGCATTAGGAACATAAGCAAGAATGTGAAAATGCAGAATATATACTCAAAAATGTTTCAACGCTTTCACTAAGGCAAGAGCTTGCTTTTCAATAATGTTATACTTTAAGGCTGCATCTCTTATGGTTCGGCTGAAAAAAGCAATTGGTTTTTCATGCTGATCTCTTTTCTGCATCAATACTGTTGCTATAGTATGATCCGAGGCAAATGAAAACAAAATAAAATCCTGAGTATAGTCCGGGTTGATCAAAACTGAAGCTGAAGAAAGAGCCAATTTCACTAAATTGAAAGACTTTACTGCCTCCTCAGTCCACTTCACTACACTATCTTTCTTGAGCATGTTTGTGATTTCCCTTAAATGTTCTGCAAGATTAGGCACAAAGCGAAATTCATCTTACCATTGAATGATTGGATCTCCTTTTTGTTTCGGGGAAGATCAATTTGCTGAATAGCTTCTACTCGAGCTGGATCAATGCGGATTCCATCCTTTGATATAATATGACCAAGAAGCTTGCCCTCATCCATGGCAAACAAACTCTTCTTTGGATTGAGAGACACACCATATTTTCTACACCGCTGAAAAAAATCTTCAAATGGTAAAGGTGCTCTTCATCTGAATTAGAAAATACTGTCAAATCATCAAGATACACAACTAGAAAAAAATCCTTCTCATTTGCAAATTCCATATCCATTTCTCGCTGAAAGGTCGCACCAACATTCTTCAAACCGAAAGGAATTTTAGCATAATGGAAAGTTCCCCACGCAGTGGTGAACGTTGTTTTGTATCTATGATCCTCATGGACCAGAATTTGGTTATATCTAGAATAACCATCGAGTAGCGACATACGATATGCTCCAACTACTCGCTGAAGTATGTGATCCATTTTGGGCAATGGATAATTATTTTTCAAAGAAACCTTATTCAGATTCCTAAAATCAATGCATAAGCGAATCTCACCTGTTTTCTTGCGCACGGGCACCAAATTAGAAATCCAATTTGAAAATATTATGGGAACGATGATACCAGCCTTGTACAACCGATTCACTTCCTTCTCTATTGAGGGCAACAACTTTGGATTTATTCTTCTCAACTTTTGCCGAAAGGGATTTTGATTTGGCTTGATCAGAATGGTATGCTGAATTATGTTGGTGTCATATGTCTTCAAATCTGAATAATCCCAAGAAAATACATCAGCAAAAGAAGATAATAAACTGATATACTTTGCTTTTACCTGTGGGGGAAATGCTTCGGACAATTTCACCATTTTTGGATTTTCTGCTGATCCATTGTTCACATCCTCAACTCCTTTTTCGGTTGGTCGCAAGGTTGGTTTTCGAGCTACATCAACTTGGTTGAAAAGCTCTTCTAAAGGTATTAGACCTTTAGGAATGACATTATCCTTCAGCTACAAAACTTCCATCTGATTTACTTGCACATCTGCCTCACCATCATCATGCTCCACATCAATAGAAGTGTCTTTGAATTTACCTTCATTTTGCAGAAATTCGTCAATTTCTTCATCATCTTGAAACACTTGCCAATACCTTTGATTTTCAGGGACAGCCAGACGATGCTTCACATGAATTTCAAATTTGTTACTTGAGTTCATCGGAATTTTCAAATTACTTGATGCTTTTTTAAGTGCATCTGCAATACCATTCTGAATACGAGGGACACAAGTCAAAGTATAATCTGAAAACAATCTTAAGATATCTAGTACCACATTTTGATAAGCCTGC
Organism: Pinus albicaulis; assembly: GCA_034641835.2. Classification (NCBI taxonomy): domain Eukaryota; kingdom Viridiplantae; phylum Streptophyta; class Pinopsida; order Pinales; family Pinaceae; genus Pinus; species Pinus albicaulis. The sequence goes on along the minus strand of JAXQQM020065852.1, from coordinate 55,913 downwards.
ATTCGAGGATGCTTAGCTTGGTATTCACCTTTCACTTGCTTGATAACTAACTCGGAGTCACCATACACTGCAATCCTCTTAGCATTCAACTTTCTAAGAATTTTCAGACCAGCAATTAAAGCTTCGTATTCATCCTCATTATTTGAACAATCAAAAGCCAATTTATAAGAACAGACCCTTACATTACTCGGCACTTTGTTTGGGGCGGAAAAAGGGCTGTGTACCCAAATTCCAATTCCATCACCGTCATTTCCTACTGCACCATCAAAATCCATGGTCCACAAACCATCTTCATCCTCTTCCAAGTGCTGAAATTTTGTTTGCTTTGTTATTTCTGCTTGCTGTCCATCAACATTTTTCTACTGTCAGAAAGCTGATTCCTTAGCGATACTTTCAAGCTTTTGTCTCTATTTCTTTAAGACCTCTCTGGAATTCTCAGTGATTTCCGAAATGTCTTCTAATTCAACTAATTGGCTATTTACATCATTGAAACTATCTGAATATAAAACAAACGATTCTAAATCAGTATGTACATAATTGTTTGGATGATTTACCGGTTTCTCCTTGCTGGTGATCATATACTTCATCTTTTTCTCCCGATATAATTTCCTCATCTGACCGAACACAGAAATAGTAGCATAGGAGAAATCAAGCTACAATGTCCCTTTAAGTTTCGCTCCCCAAGATCTGGAAAGAAGCATGCCAAATATAGGAGGAATATCTGCCACAACCACATCCATAAAAACATTTTTTAGTAGGAATCTGATCCAAACTGACCACCAAATATTTGATAAGCCCAATGCATCTTACTCTACTAGAATCGAAAGAATAAAGGTCATCATACTTTCTAGTGATATCCAATTCCAATTTCTCCATGATTTCCCTAGGCATGAGATTATGAGAGGCTCCGGAATCAAACATAGCATTGTGTAACACATAATCATGCAATCTAAGGCTGATATAAAAAGGAGGTACATCACTATCTAGAGACTCACCATCCAATGCTGGACCAAAAATCAACTCAGGTTGATCATCTTCCACATTTACCATATCAGACAATGGATCTAAATTCAAAATCTTAGACACCTGACCCTTATATCTACTATTCGTCATTAATTTAGTCAAAGGAATGGATACTTTTAACTTAGTAATTTCATTTTCTAAGTTAAAAACTGAAGTTTTCTCTACCTCTTTAGCTGGAACATTCTTCTTTTCAGTTTTCTCCTTTGATACATTTGACTGATTGGATCTTTCATTTGCTGATGGTGATTTGCTAGTAGTGGGATCAACTGTCTCTTTCCCCTTCTTTTGCACAACGGGTGAATCATTCTTTGGTGCTGAAACTTCCTTTCTCTTTTGGATTGGATTAACGGGCACATCTCTATTTCTGAGTGAATACTATCGCTGCTGGGCTATCAAGGCATTCATATATCCCCTCTGATACTCATCAGACTCTTCTTCAAGAGTTGTCTCATTTGCCAAGATGAAATCTTCGTCTTTTTGTGCAGCTGAGCTTTTGGAATACTCCTCATCTTCAGTGATAAAAATTGGCATATCATCAGGTGTAAAGAAATGATTCTCTTCTCCAATTACATTCTCTTCATCATCTGATTCCAGACCAACAAAATTCTGCTGCAAGGGTGTCTTCACCTACTGTTGTACTGCTGGTTCTTGTGCTCGCTGCTCTCTTTGCTTGATTCTGAATTGCGGTTGCTGCTGGCCATGGAAGTTAGGATTTTTGATCTACGGTTCAGAATTATCAAGTGTTAATTTTTCAAACATATTTTTCATCTTGTGAAGTACTTGATCTGATGTGGAAACCTCTTCCTTTATTGCTACTTTCTTTTCAGCTTTCATTCCATCTCTCCTAGCATTCAAATTAGCTTCAACGCTGATTGCAATTTTCTGCATATCCTCTAAAGTGCCTGGATCTCTTTCTCTCAATTGATAAGCCATGTCAAGATTGAAACCATCCGGAAACTTAATCAAAGCTGACCCCCTAGGTGGCTTTATATCATCAGGAATTGCATTGTAAACAGTATTGAATCTAACACAATAATCTTGGACAGACTCACCAACATTCCACTTGATATTGTCATACTCAGAAAGGATTGAAAGAGGGTCTTTCTTCACTTCCCATCGATCCAAGAATTGTCTCTAAATATTAGGCAGTGTAGCAATACTTCTAGCTGGCAAAGCTCTGAACCATTTTCTTACTTCTCCTCCAAAATTTTGTACAAACAATCTCATTGTCACTTTTTCCGCATCAATCTCATGAAGGTCAAAGAAATATGCCATCATATCCACATGTTTCTGAGCAGTAACACTTTGAGGAGTGCCATCAAACAACGGAATTTTGATTTGATAATCAGCTGGCATGTCATCCAAGTTTTGAGGCAATACGAGGGGTGCAAATTGGGCAGCTATTGCTCTGGGTGGATTTACAACCGGGCTTGGGGATATAGGAGGACTCAGAACAGTTGATGTATGAGGTGTATGTGGTGTGGATGGAGGTGATACTACTGCAGATTGTTGATCAGAGATAAAAGGTTGCCCGGGAATGGTAGGAATGAAATAAGGCTCAGTAGGAATTTGTGAACCAGATGTAATTGCTGATGACCCAAGAGTTTCAGACACAGACTCTATGAATTCAGGAATGTTTGTTGCCACAATGGAATTCTCAATATTCAAGATGTAACTGTCAATGGATATATTAGCCTGTTCAATTTCAAGATATTTGATAAACTCTGGATTTAGGATAGTAGAATCAATAGCACTTTTAGACTTAGTCTCAAACAACGACAACTTGAATTGTTCATCAAACTCAAGATCTTCAAGATACTCAAAAACAGCGGGACATGAATGAGATTTGAACGCAGGAATCATAGGAATTTCTCGACGAAGGATTCTTGAAATAAGATTGGGATTTTCATACACAGGAGGTGGATCGGGATCCGGATTTGCTTTGGTATGTCGTCTAGAAGCCAGTGTGTTGAATTATTCTCAAAATTCAAATGGAAAAAACCAACATGTTCAGCCTAAAAAATTCTAAACTCATCATCCAAAAGTCTAGAATGATCTGATATACTGGGGAAATTTACAAGTCAGATATTACGTTTACAAACTAGACTGGAGATTGACTGAAGCAGCGTTTATCTACTTTCGCTAATGCAAAGCAAGAGCGTTTCGAAGGATACCTGGCATAACTTCAGGCTCCGTCTGTAGCTTATAAAACAAATAACACTAACAAGAAAACCATTTTGTTCCCCAGTATGGTTGCCACTATGTTATTCCCTAAATCTACCTCAGGCTAAAGGAAGGAAGAGTCTAGGGTAACATCAAACCACGCTTAATCTGGTAGCTAGCCCTACCATATTGGGAGAGGGCTCTCTCCTCGTCAATCTTAGCAAAAATGATTAGTGAGGCTTGAGATGACTTGAAATAAAGGTTGATTTTAGGCTAGGTATATATATAAAGGATTTTGATTTTATTTTGGAAGGTTTTTGTTGGATCAAAGGGAAGGGCAGATTTTGGGTCTGGGAAATGATCAGTTTTGCAGAGAGATGAATGGGGCAAGAAAGGAAATTGTTTTGATGTTTCGAATTGAATGAAATGAATAGCTCAGACCAGTGAGAAGTTGAAGAGGGAAAGAGGCCTTCAAAAATCCTCTTCAAACAGTTTGAAAAAATAGAAAATTAAACAAAACTCAAGGTAGAGCACTGCAAATCTAATGAATTCCACCTTTATTACTTGTTTGTTTAACTTGAGAAGAACTAAGAAGGATGATGATACACATGAAACATCAGTGAACTTACAATCACAAAGAGAAACACACCATCAAGACATAGAGCCACATGGATCCCAAAGAGTGCTGCAAACCCTAGTCTATTCCTTTGCCAAAATGCAGAGATGAAATGTACAATGAAGCTCAAAGCAATCCCAAGTGTCCAACCCTGAAAATGACTGAGAAACTACAAGATATAGACAAGAATAACTCATCCTCATGCCTCTAGGGGTCAAGCTCACTAGTTTAGGAGCTTTTTCAACAAGATCTAAACTAAGAACTAGTAAATAGGCAGTGGAACAACTTGCCTCTATATGATAGGAAACTGATTCATTCAGTTACAATTCACTTTTTGATGAATGAATCTACTTACATGAGTAAAATTTGTCAAAATTACATCAAAAACCATGAAATTACATCAAATTACATCAAGAGCTTTAAATTTTGAGATAAAAAATTCAAACTAGCCAAAAATAGGTGAAAAACTGAGTTACTGAGTGAAAACTGAGCCAAAATCCCCAATGCGTCGTGCCCGAAATCTCTATGCGTCACACCACTTTGGAGCCGATTTTGAGGGCCTTCCCGAAGTCCAAATTGAGCACATGATATCTTGTTGGAAATCTCTACCTATCTACGTTCCAACTCAAGTGGAATTTCTAAATTTGGTTGCCATTGTCCCCTCCAAAAATGCGTTTTCCCAACACTTCTTCCTATGTGTCCAAAAAGAGGCAGAAAGGTCATTTTTAGGGTGTTTTTGACCATTACGGCAACCCAAAACTTGTCAAAATATCTAGGTAATGGGTAGGCATGCATAAATTGTGATGAAAAATCCATAAATATTAATTTTTACCCAAGAGGAGCTGCCAATCATAAGCGCGCTCCAAGTTGTGCGACGCGTCGGGCAAGAAAATCTGTGTTAAGGCCAAAAAATTCAAAATTGACAAAATGTGTCCCAAATTTCTTGAAATTTGGGCTGAATGTCCACCATCATGCACTATGCTAGGCCAAATAATCTTTGGCCAAAATTTGGAGTATCTCATGCCTTTTGCGATGCTTTAATGCCCTCTTTAGCTTTGCCTTCAGGATCTTGATTCGTGCCTTGCAAACATGATTTCTTGCCCAATAATGATTCTTCATGTGCCTTAAAATGTTATTTTCCTTGTTGGCCTTCTCCAAAAACTTCTCCAGATGAATATTGACCCTCTCAAGATAAGTCTCTCGATCAACCTCAATCTCTCGCTCAATGGATGTCATCTCGGTTTGGCTTCTTTGGGAAGCTTGCCGGTTCTCACGGATATTTTGCAACTCCATGATAGTTTTCCGATCTTCCAAATGTTTGTTTCACTTCTCAAGGTAGTTGATAATCCATTAGGCTCTTTGCTACTTGACGGAAAAAGTGTCTATCTCCACCTTCTGCTCCTGAATAGTCTCCCTCAACTTTGAGCTTGGTGAGCTCAAATCTTCATCAATGAGTATGAAACCTATATCCTGGCCTATTGAAGGCCCCTCATCCTACATGAGCCTCTTACCTCTGTCCTGTACCTGTACCTGTGCTGCTGATGATGGAAGCGAGACCCCTTCCATCCCGGGTGGAGATAATACTCATCGGGTTGCTGCAAATAATCCTCTAGTGCCTCTCTAATAAGTGACATACATCGGAACACTAGTAGTCTTTGTCTCTTGACCCTCATGATGATATGAAGGATCACCTGCATCATGAACACCCTTCGAAGGAACCTGAGGAGATGTGAAGAAATCATTAGAAATGAAATCCTCCCATGAAATACCTTGCAAGTCGAGCTGATGCAAAACCACAATCTTGATGAGCACAAAATAATAGATACTGCTGTACTGCTGCTCAGGAGTTTTCCTTTGCATGAGAGTGGTAATCCTCTCAATATTTTGGCACATGAAATAAGGGAGGTTAATCATCCTCACCCTGGTAAAATGCATCAATAACCTGATATGATAAGCATAGAGACGTGAAAATCGGCCCTCACAACTGAAGTATCTGATAATGAGTTTCATCGGAGGAGCATAGGAATCCTTTAGGAACTGGAAAGGAAACACTCTGCTGAGTTGTTTCACAAAGCTAGGCCTAATATATGGTTCATAATGTACCCTGTCAACCTGTTGTCTTTTGTTCCATTCTTCTCCAACATTGGGTATTCCGGTTGCTTCAGAGATAGTTTCAGGTGTTAAAGTGAATGTCACACCAGCAAGGGTTACTTGACCATCATGTCAATGCAATACAAACAAACGAGCCAGCTCCTGATGATGATGGACCCTAGCAACCATTTCAAAAAATTGATAGCAAGACTATTGTTGAAAACATGCCATGGCAAAAGGACAAGCCTGCAATTCAGCCAATGAGGTGGGCTCCTCTCTCACATGTCTGCCACTCTTATGAGGCCTTCTAGGTGCATGTAAATCAGTGGTGGAATCATTATATCGGTCATAGGATGTATCTGTATCTGTCTCCATGATGTCCAAGGTCTATGCAAAGTCTATGTTGTCTTGGATTAAAATGAGAATATTGGTGTTTTTTATTTGATTTCCAAATATGTGATAATAACAAGCAAGGGACTATGGAGAGATAAGGTGATGAAAATGATGAGCTATAATCAAGTGAAATTGTGAGTTTGAAAGGTTTAGGGACAACCACTTTACTTTTTGGGATAAACTTTGGGTTTGGGAAAATTTTACAAGTGGGATGGGGATAATGGGAATGGGATAGGAATGATTAACTAGGGATATAGGATAAACAGTGAAATGGGTTGTTGTGATAAAATGAGCAGTGATGAAGGGAAAAAACAAGGTGGAGAATGGAAATATTTGGCCCAAAACCAATTTTAAAACCCTAGGAGCATTCTTAAACAAGACAATAGGGTTTGAGTCTTTGCATTTAAATTCTCATATCAACTCCAAACACTTGTTATGGATAATGGAGAAGTGACTTTGACTTACTCAAACAAGGAGAGGCCGAGTAAATTTGCTAATTTAAAGGAATGGAAAAAAACTTGTGTTCCGGCCCAATGCGCTGCGCAGCCAACCCAGTGTGCCGCGTCCTCCCAATGTGTCGCACAGGAACAAGTCTACACACAGGCATCCAACCCAATGTGTCGCGCTCTTCCAATGCGTCGCGCTCGGCAATTTCACACAGTCTGCCCACAATTTCTTGCTTCGCTCCTCACAACTCTTCTTTGGCTCAATGCTGTCTCTTTGGCATACAAATGGAGTGTTGAAACATAAAAATCATATATATACCAAAGACTTTGATTTTTCATTTGAAAAAAAAACCCACTTTGTAATGTTGCAAACTTGACATTTCACTTTAAAACTCTGTTTTGTTTCCCTTTTGATTTTGGATTGAATGATGAGCTTTTCCCTCTGTCTTACACGGAATGGATGGCATGGAGTTTTAATAGAGGTGACCAGGGTTGCGAATGGAGTATTATTACAACTGAAAAACTTGAAAATCACATTGCATTTATTACATAAAGATGAAATAGACTATTTTTCTTCAAAACAGAGTTTTGAAGAAAAATCATTATTAAGCATTTGGAGACCGGATTAACTAAACCCTAGACCTAATGAGACTAAAAACCCTAAAATGACTCTTTTCCAACTATGAGACCAAAAATGACTGTAAATTATTTTAATGAACAAAAATAGGCCAGCAGGTATAAGACATGAGGGATATGAGTGACCAGCCCCTACCGTCAGATGATCCATGCTCCTAATGGAATGCAGCTGACTAAACTGAGTGAGACACCTAAAATGAAATGCAACAAGAGAAATTTGATCTCTGGCGGAGGGATGAAGATACCAACACTGACAGTCCCCAAGATGCATAGCACAATCTACCGAGTGTGAATAAAAGGAGTTGATGTCGAGCACTCGTAGATTCATTCAATCGAGAGCCAATAATGAGAACCCCCAACCAAACACAAGGTGACCTGCCACTGATGTTTGCAAGTACCTGGGTACTGTTGTGTTTCTGGATCAACTTCCTAGATAAGATGTTGAAGTCAATAGAAAAAGATTTGTAAAAAGGTAGGCACTGAGGCGTCCTACATCAGCTGACATGAAACGAGAATTTTTTTTTTTTTTTATGGAAATAGTCAAGAGCAAATGGGAATAACTGATGAAATATAATTTCTGGTATATGATGGCTTGGATGATATAAGGAGTAGTAGATAGTAGGATCCTCTTGAACAATAGAAGGCACTCTAATAGGGTACCAAGCAACTTAGGCTTAATGAACACCAAAGAGTATCAAGATTCATCAATGCTGGAACATTGGCATACAAAGGCTAAACTCATAGATGGTAGGGTTTAGCTAAATGTGATTGAGTGTTCTGGGAAGTGCCATGTTCAAGATTTTGTGCTGCCAAATCGACCATTAAAATATAATAGAATAAGTGTCCATTTTGTCCAAATTTTTCCCCGTCTGATTAAGTTTAACGAGTCCAAACGGGAAAACTCAGTGATCTTTTCATATTTAGAGAGTCTAAAAAACATCGTAAAAGAAAACTCCAGGGGTACCTTTGTCATGTTTGATAATCGGGCATGATGAAGGGAGAATGGTAAGCCCAAAACAGTTGATTTTCCGTGAGTTAGTCCATTGAATCCGGAAAATTGAAAAACTTATGTTTAATGGACATCTGCCTCGTTTTATTATGAGTACGAGGAGACAGAGTAAACTCAATGTTCATCATGAAATTTTAATGATTCCAACAAAGAAAAACTCGATGCTCTCTGTTAGGGTCCTATAATAATAGGATTCATAATTTTTTATTTTACTTTGATCAGTCTTGTAGTATGTACATACTTTCTTTCTGCAAATTGTTTTCCCATATTATAAAAATAAAAAATGTAAAGAGGGTAAAAGTCCTAAAAGAAACATCAAAGGACTTGAAAGAAAAAATATCAAAAAGAATATAAAAAATGGACCCCAAAAAAAAAGAGATACAAATAAAACATGAAAGTGATGCAAATCCAAATGCCACTACTATTTACTTTTACTGCAAAATAAATATTATATGAAACTTGTTAAAACGTCACTATCCCTGAAGGTCAAACTGCTCAATCTTGACCCTTCATGCTTTAAATTTCATGTTGTTAGATAGAGAATAAAGATCTAGCCAAACATTCTAATCTTGGTAGATCAGTAATTAGGTAGAGAATAATAAGGAGCTCAATAGTTTAATCTGAGCCCTTGGAAGAAATAAAGATAGAATTAGTTTGTTTGTTGTTTTAATAGAAAAATGAATAATAGTTTGCAAGCTCAAATGCACCCATGTAAATGAAGAAAATATGTTAGGGTAGTAGATGGGAAGGTAGAAGTAGTTTTTCACAAGCATGAATATCATAAAATTGGCCATTTCATTTACTAATTCCCCTTCAAAAATCATCCCCTTGTAAAAATACCCCATCCCTTCCATTTTTTATTTCCCTTTATTTCACTCTTTTCCCCCTTGCAAAAAGCCCCTTTTCCTAAGTTAAAAACACATCTTACTTAAGAAAAGTGAAACCCTTTAACTAATTCCCCTTTTATTCAAAAATACCCAAAAACCCAAAAAATACTTTTATCCTAAGTATATATGCTAAAATGTTATATCAGGACCCACTCTGAATAAACCTATCCCCAATATTATGTTTTACACTATTCTTAGTGTATTTTACATCCCACAGTTGCATTACTTTATTAACATTAACTTAATGTATTAATTCCCGTATAAACCTTTTAACCCCGTATTAAATTAATTCCTTTATGTATATTCCCAACCTAGGTTTTATTTATAACCTATAGTTCTATTTCCCCACATGTTAATTATCCCAGTCCCACTATGTATATTCCCCACTAGTTATAACATTACACTTACCCATTTCCCATACGTTAATATAATAAATTCCGCCTATCATAATAAGTCCCATCTATGTATTTAAACCTTAGTTTTAATACATTTTAACCAATCGCATAGTTATGTACTGGGCCCCACGCCATCTGATCCAATGACTCCATCACATCATCTCAACCTTTAGATATTCACTCACCTGATCCAACATCTATTAAACTCTATCGCGCATTTCATTGCTCAAAAGATAAGACACCCCAAACCTTGCGAAAAGCACGGTTTGCAGAGTCTCCCCCAACGCTACATGGCTGATTTTGATTGGATCACATCATTCAAAATAATACAGCCAACCACCTCTGGAGCCTGCGAAAATCACTGAGTTGTTTTTACCCATCGCCCAAACCACCTGCCCGTTTGAAACGACCGCCCATTAATGCATTCACTGTTTGTTTAAAAAATGTATATAACTGCCCATTTGCACTCTGTTTTCCTTTCTGTTACATTTTACACCGAAGAAGAACTGCCGACCACTTTTTACGCAACCAAATCATGTTGTCCGCCATATTTCAAACATTTTCACCTGAATTCAAAACCTCTACTCCTACAAGAACATTTCAGAACCGAATTGAAGCTTATAAAGACCAGCAGAAGCTTCTGAAAGCTTTCTTCCACCTCAGAAACCCTCCTGCACAGAAAATATTCATTTTCCAGGTATTCTTCAAGAACAAACCTATTCCTCAATCTAAAGAAGTAATACTGCTAATCGAATCATTTAGAACCTTTTGTCGAACCTAAAGAAAGCCCTTTTCCTTCCTAAAAGATCTTTTTTGTAAACCCTTGACCTATTTGCACAGATTTTGAAGCCTTGGAATATTAAAAATCACAGATTGAGTAAACTGAATAATTTTAAAGCCTTTTTATACCTGAAAAATACTTTTGTGCCTTTCCATCCATTTTCTACAGACTCTAGGTGTCTTTTTACCAAATTCCAAGGTCTTGATACTACTTTTTGTCACAAAAATTGCACTATAAGCCCTAGATATCTTTTGCAGAAAATCTAAGGTCTTGAGATTTCCTTTTGCTACAGAGATTATAGTTTAAGTTAATTGAATAAGTTTATAACTTTACAAACAAAAGATAAAGCCCATGTTATATCCAAATCAATCTGAATCTTGTTATAAACTTCCACAGGTGCTCGTACAGGACTAAATTAGTGTTTCTAAAGTCAAAAGAGTAAAAATTGATAAATCGAGAAAAGAAATGGCTTCTAAAAATATTGTACCTATCAATTCTATACAACCCCCTGTTTTAGATGTAGAGCACATTCCATTAGTTGATACAGAATTCAAGATTACTGATACAGTTATAGAATTCAACCTTCTTGAGCTCCACTGCTAGAGCCAAGAAAAATCCATAGATCAGGTTAATCAAGTTTTCACCTGGGAGTCTAATTTATCAAAATATGTTGTCCTCAGACCTTTGAGTGCCCAAAAGTGATTAGACTCTGTCAATATTGCTACTTCCCTAATCAAAGAGCAATAATAAACCCTGAAAAAAATCATATTTACCATCACTACTGAGTCAATTAATCAGATACTGCAGATACAGCCCAGGCCTGATGAAATCCCTTTATCCATTGAGGCCCTCACTCAGCTATACCTCAATTTGGACTTCTCCAAGAGGTTCCAGATATTTCAAACTTTCATGCCTTCTTTTGTAGAAATTCCCAAGATAAATCCTCCATACGCTTCTGCAAAATTTTCTGAAAGGACAAGACATATCATATCCATGTTGTCTTTCATTCTTGGTTATTTCACAGATGAACATGCCGATGTTGTAGTGTTAGGTTTTTTTATCCACTTTCACACCTGGTCAGCCTCCTGCTACCATTTTTTATTTTTCCTAATATCTTGTTGGTCAAAATGCCTTCTGAAGGTGTTTTCAAGTATTCCTCATTCTTATTTCATATGTTCTTATAATTTCAGTCTAGGAAATTTAATATAAACCTTCAGAAGCTTAATGTGGAAGGAAATCCTCAATTAGTCATCTTTTGGAATTCCTTGATAAGGAAAGATTCCAATGAATTCACTGATACAGATTTTACTGATTCTTTCATTCATCTTATGGTAAAATTGCTGAACAACAGAATGCAACCCAGAGTTAGTGAAGAGATTAAGAAGGTCCTCCAGTTGTCAGAACATAATAGGATAGGTGATTGGTACTTGTACCAAAATCACACTGAAATAAGAGTATATGGATCAAGTCTGGTTTCATATAAACTGCCTAAATACCTCCCTATGAGGTTATTTTCCCTTAAATACATAAGGTAGATTCTTAATTCAGATCTAATCAATTTCTTGGAAGCAAAGAATAAGACACGGTTCAAATTGAAAAATTAGGTTGGACCTTTTATCTATAACAATAGAGATGCAAGTCCTAAGGCAGAAAAATGTTTACAAGAGTTAAAATTCAGTAAAATTTTCCTGTGGTACTATGATCCCCTTGGAGTGATAATTAAAATGAGATTTGACAGCATACCAACTCCATATATACATGAAAAGAAACCAGAGATAGAGAAATTCTCCAATCAATTCGAATGGTTGGAGAATACCTTGTTAGAGGCGGAGAAGCAAAGTGATACTATTCAAACTTTGCAAACTCCAGCCCAAGAAGACAGAAATGCAAAAATAATTAGAGAGAAAGGATCCTATACTGCAGAGACTACAACAGAGACCAAATTCAAATTGAGATATAGTAAAAAGCCAAAGTTAAATCCTGCTAATAAAGAAGTGGAAACAATAGAGGTAATTGATACAGAAATTGTAGCAAAAGATAATGCACCTCCTACAATAATTGAAGAAGAACAACTTCCTACTACTTAAAATACTCAGATCATTCAAAAGCAGCACAATATTGAAGTTTCTTCATCTAAAAACCAGTTGAAAAGGATATGGATATCAAAGAAAGATACAAAGAAATCAAAGCCAGAAATGAAGAAATTAAGACTAAAATATATTCCCAATATCTGAAGCAAACTCCTGGCATCCAGAATAGGCTACTTTCAGCCTTTGACTATAAGAATAAAAAGATGTAGATGAAATTTCTTCAACCTACAGTTCAAACTCCAAATTCATCCTCTGACTACAAAAAGACAGATTTTGAAGTCTTGGCCCAGGATATTCATCCTCTGGACCAAATTGAGTTTCATAAGTAGACAGAGGAGATGATTTATTCTACAATGACCACCAAGGCCATGAGTGTACAAAAGTTACAAAATACTCTTGTAAATATCATAGATCAGCTTAAATTGGAAAAATAATCTTCACAAGAAAAAGATACTAAAATTAAATCTTTGGAAGAACTAGTAATTGAAGTAGGATATGACCTAAAAATGTTAAAGTTGCAGAGGAACTGATCAAGAAGAACAATGCAAACATTTCTGCATTAAAGAAGCAACTAAAGCTACCCCCTACAGAACATCCTCAAGCCAAGGAAGTCTTACAGGATACAAATCAGAAAGATGAGATGATGAATCTCATTTTACAGTTGACAGCTCAGATAAAGGAAATGGATAATGAAATGGACAAGTTGGTCCAAGAGAAAAAGGATAAAGAAGAATAAATTCCAGTCACAGTGATTCCATTAGTTACTACTGTTGTACCTTCCACACTAGCTGAATCACTGAAACCTATAGTCCCCATGGCTACAACATTACTTGTCACTTCATCAACCACTTCAGCAACAAAGTCTTCAACAATAGCAGCACAACATTCAGGTGAAGCAAGAAAGTTGTTAAAAGCTATGCAAGGCATGAATATTCAGACTAATGAGATAAACATAATTAAAGAACAACTTAAAAGTCTTGAAGATGAAAATAAAATTCCAAAGATAATGCATAAAAATGAAGAACAAAGAGCCAACAGATTAAATGATCAGTTGAAGAAGTTAGAAAAATATTTAACATTGAAAGAACCCATGGTTCAAATCAGACAACATCTATGGGCCAGTATCATTGAAGTATTCAATGGTATTTGGCCATCAATACAAGTTATATATGAGCAAAAAGATTTAGTCAAATCAGCAAAAGAGGCCATTCAAAAGATAAAATAAGAGCTTGGTAAGAAACCTGAAGAAGCCCTTGAAATCATCAAGTTTCTAAATTCTAATAACATGCAAGAGCTAGAAGAAATTGGTATTAATGACAGAACATATACCATTCTAGAAGTTAGAAAGGTAACTTCTAAAAAGAATTTGATGATACAGTTAGAGGAGAAATGCCAAAATATGGAGGTTGCCATTACCAGGTTTATGATGAAATTTGATGTCCTGAGGCAGAAAGGCCTTCCAAATCCATTAGTTATTCATGACAAAATAATGAAGCAGGATGACTATGACAAGAAAATGAGAGAAGTTTCCAAGGATCAAGTCAATCTGCCTACCTCACATGGTATTCCAACAGGGAAGGTCATCTATAAGAATTTGAAGAATTTGTTTTACCTACAGCATGAGGTGAAACACATATTTGTCAACAAGCCCACATTCTCAAAGTATACTGAAGCTGATGACATTTTTAGAAGGATGATGAAGATAAAACTACCAGAGGCTAAACTTTGGGTAAAATTGACTGATTTACTGTGAAATCAGATTGCAGTAAGTACCAAACAGTAAAATAGAGCTTGCTATTTTTACATTTACAATGAAAGAGTATCAGATGAAAGAGTATCAGATGAAAGAGTATTAGTTCAAGGTTAAAGTTTAAAATTACAAATGCAAAGATAAAGCTACCATCGTGAAAGACACCTCACTATCCAGTTGCAGCCTTCATTGAACAGCTAAGAGAGAAATCAGTAACAAAATCAAGACATCAAACGAGTAATTTCAATAAAAAGGAGGCAACTAGCATTAGTTAGAAAGCTATCACTATCTTCTTTCATGAAGATATTTATTTTTCATGAATAATTCCCAAGTTTGTTTTAGGATATTTTGTAAAGAGTTTTTGTATAAATACTTCTCATTTAGATGTATTGAGTGTGGATGAATTTATGAACATTTCTATAGTTGTACTATTCTGAACCTAAGGGTGATTGTACCAATTTCAAGTTAGCAGACTAGATTAAAGCAATAAAGCATCATATTACAGGATTCATGTGTTGGGCCACTATAATGAAGTATTTTCACTTGTTCCCTTGTTAATTTCTTATGATTTTCATCAATACTTGAATGTGTTCTAAATCTAAATGATAAATTGGGAATTGTTATTTCATAATATGTTAAAAGCACTCTATCTTGAACTATTTATCATTTACATATTTTCTATTTATATCTAGACTAAGGAACCCTTAATTTCTCCTAGTTTTGATTGACCCTGCCTTTTCACTCATTATCCGAATTTGAGAACCCTTAATTTCTCTCTTACACCGATTGAAACCATTTTCATCATCATACTTGAAGATCTGAAGTAACTCAGCTATCTTGCCCTGTAAACATTTCCCTTTAGAGCTTGATCCTAATCAAACTTCTTGACACATTGACTCCATTAGCCCAATGGAATACAAACCTACATCTATCCATCTGAGTAAGTGATTTCACCACCAAATCAAATCAAAATCCAAAACCGATTTACCCTATATAACCAACCTAAAATCAATTAAATCCAACAAAGATAAATCATATAGAGAGAGCCCTCTCTGAGAATTAGGAAGGCTAGATCCTAAAGCTTAAAAGTAGGTTTGTGGTTACCTCTAATATTATTTAAACTAAAATAAAAAATCTCACAAATCTTAAGAATTATTGTAGTGGTAATATACTGACGACCATACTAGGGAACTAGCCAATCATCAGTTTTTTAAATAGATCTTAAAGGATATATTTTCACTTATTTTTTCACCTTAAGATTGTTTTAAAAGAGTTGTGAGTACATTTTCATAAAAAACTGCAATTTTGTCTTCCAGAAGAGTCTACTATACTAGGTCTAATCCAGATCCACAACCTGCTGTCATAGTAGATAATCCTAACAGAATTGGAAAGAAAAGCAAAAATGTAGAGAGTTTAGGTAATAAAAATTCATTGATCAAAGGAAATTCTCTTCCAAATAAACTATCAATTTTACAAGATATTGAATTTGATCTAGCTTTTGAAAAAACTTTGTTTAGAACTAAAACAAAAAGTGACATACATAATACTGTAATAGATCCTAATTTCATTTCATTCATTGAAACTAAGAAGGAAACTGTTTCAGTTGATTCTGATCAAAATCTTTTTGAAGTTTATGATAAACTTGATGCCATAACTGCAAATTTGATTAAGGAAATTGATGAAGCTTATTTACAACATTCAGTTGAATTGACTTCTTTATCACCTATACCCCTAAGCCTTCTACCAGAAATTTAGATACCAGTATTTTAGAATCTGTAGGTTCATCCTTATTTACTACCACTTCATCCATTTTTTCCACTACACTTCATTCCACAGATTCGTTTTTTTCCCAAACTTCCACTTCAACCTAGAATTTTATTTCCATCCTCAAATAGTTCAAGTTCAACCCCTAGCATTTCTTCTAAATTTTCCAATACTTCATTCTCATTTCCAAGTTCTTCTTCTAGCATCCCAACTACATCTTCGAATATCCCAATCTCATCTGCAAGTACCTCAAGTTCTTCACCAAGTACTTCAAACTTACCTCCTAGCCAAGCTAGAATCCAAGCCATGGCTGCCAGATATGCCCCATTGGTCCTACAAGCCCCTCTAAAAGCCATGCCCCAAGATTATCAAAGCAAAATCCCTCAATTTGATGGAACCACTCACTACACTGCACACCAACATGTTAATAAAATGACAGACTACTTTGAAATGCATGAATTAGATGATGTTGATGTTTAAATGAGAATTTTTGCTCAAACTTTAGCTAGTGATGTTAAGAAGTGGTTTAAAGGTTTACTTGCTGGTAGTATAGCCGATTTAGCTATTTTTCATAGGATGTTTCTTAATAGATGGGAGAAAAAGAAGAATCCATTATAAATCTTATTTAAATTGGAAAATATAAAAAGAGCACCAAATGAAACAGTGCAAGACTATTGTACAAGATATAACAATATTTATAATGCAATCCCTATTAATCTTAAACCTCCTCCAGACTCTGCCCTTATCAAATTCCCTGATGGATTTGATACAGATATGGCTTACCAAATAAGAGAGAGAAATCCATAAACCTTAGAGCAGATGCAAAGTAATGTTGTAAGTGTAGAGGAAAATTTGTTAGCCAATAAAGCTAGATTAAGAAATGAAAGGAGAGTGACAATAAAAGAGGAAACATCAACTTCAGATTTAAAAATAGATAACTTAGTAAAAACATTATAAATAATGATGGATAGGTTAGATAACATGGAAAGGAAGCCACAGTGGGATAACCAACAACAAGGACCTCAAATTAGAAATCCAAATTTCAGGAAAAACACCAACACTAGAAAATCTAGAGAATCAACACCTGACCAAACAATAAGACCACCTTTCCAAGAGAACTATGTTGAAAGTTCTCACCAAAATTAAAATGATGAAGACACTTAGATCAATCTAATGGGCATTAATGATGATAACACCATTTTTCTTACACAATAAGAAAATGAGTTATATGAATTAAAACTACTACAATTAGATTCTGGTGAGTCTTTTTATTACAAGCAAGGTTACGAGTTTGCAATTAATGAAGTTCATAAGCAATATAACCTTATGAGAAAGAAAAATGTAGAACCCTCTACTAAGAAAACTGCCCAAACTCAAACAAAGAAAATAGTAGAGGCTTCTACCACTAATTTTTTGCAAATCCTCCCTAGGGAAACCTAGCAATACTCTAGTTCAACTCAGAAGAATTCAAATCCCAATCAGAAAATTTCAAGTCCCAAAATTTCACCTAGTCCTAAAATAGTTGATATCATAGATACTGTTGTTTAGACATCAGCAGATCCTCAAAATTTTGCTGCTGCCAAGACAACAACTTCTACCAAAACAACAATTTCAGATCCAAAAACATTTATTGCTGATCCAAAATCAGATGATTCTAAAACAACCACTGCTAAAACAGCTGCTGAAACCACAAAATCTGCCAAAACTTCCACTACATCTCAAACCGTCCCTGAAAAGAAAATTAAAAGTAGTAAAATAGTGGAAATACAAACAGAAAATGAAAAACCAACTGTAGAAAAAGAATATAAACCTACCCAAACTACTGTTACAAAGGAAGAAATAATTCAGTTAAGAAAATCACAAGCACCATTCAACATCCAAGCTGAAATTGCAAAACTGAAGATATCAATTCCTTTGACAGAATTGGTAAAGCATGACCTATACAAATCACATATCACCAAGACGTTAAATATGAATGATGGAGAAGATTCAATAAATTTGGGTGATGATAAACTAGAACTAATATTTGGTCTTGAAGTTAATGGAAAACACCAAGAGGGAGGAGTTCCTCCTTTCTACATTAGCTTAACTGTTCACGATCAAATTTTATATAATGCAATGCTAGTTTCAGGCGCTTCACACAATTTAATGCCAAAATCAATAATGGAAACCTTGAATTTAGGCATCACTATACCTTATAAAGATCTCTTCTCATTTGATTCCAGTAAAGTGAGTAATTTTTTCATTAGCATGTTTTGTTGGATTTCCTATTTTGTGTTTGTGACCAATGCCATAGATAGGCACGTTGGTGATGGCCTCCTACCTGGTAGGTTGACCAAGTTTTGTTGAAAGCATCAGCGACTTCATAAGTCCTTTGGGACAAAGAAAAATGTAGCTAGGTTTTCTATTTTTGTGTTGCTGTGGAGTGTGCAACGTTTTTGTCACTCGTTATGTCTGGTTGACTGGGTTCCCTTTTTGAATCGCAACTAGCATAACCATTTTGTATCACTATGTACAATATGTTCTCATTAATACAACTGCTGATTTACAAAAAAATGAATAAATAATTATTACTATTAAGATTATTTTTATTAATTAATCTATTTAGTAAATAATAAATAATTTAAAATTAAATAAAAATAAAAATAAAATAAGTTTAAAATATTAAATAATTATTAAATAATTAAATAATATTAAAAATTTTAATTAAATAATAATATTAAGGTTACTAAAAATATTTATTAATTAGTATTTTAATTATATGTTAATAATAAATAATGAATATTAAATCATTAATTTATTTATATTTAAAAACATACATAATAAAATTATTTACTTCATTTTTTAATAATGAATAATTGATTAAATTTTAAAAACCCTTGGGATTAATATTATAAACGTAAGAGATTATTAATATCAGAAACCAAAGGCATCAATAAACCCAAGAAATTTATATTATAAACCCTAAGAATACGAACCCTTACATTAATAAATCTAAGGGATTGATAATATAAACTCAAGGGAATAATATTAAACCCAAGTTATTAAGATTATAAACCCAAAGTACATAAACCCTAAGATAAATATTATAAACCACAACCACATTTACTAATGTGGTTGATATACGTCAATAGGCATATATGAAGCACATGTACAACCACATTAGTAAATGTGGTTAATATATGTGGATGGTGTATGATTAATATACATTTATTAACATAACTATATAAACCCTAAGTTAAACATTATAAACCCAAGGGAATAATAAACCTAAGGATTAATACTAAAACCCCAAGGGAATAATATTAAACCAAATGGATAAATATTATAAACCCTAAAATAAACGTGGTTAACCATGGTTAACCACGGTTGATTTTCATATTGACATAACCTTTGTCACAATGGGACATTGGTTGATTTTCATATTGAGAAAAATATTTGTCACAATGTCACATTGGACCATGCTTGACCATGACTATAAACCTAATGGATTTATATTAAACCCAAATATTAATATTATAAACTCTATGAATAATATTATACCCTAGGAATATGAACCCTTAGATTAATAAACCCAAGGGATTGATATTATAAACCCAAGGGATTAATACTAAAAACCCAAGAGATTATAAATCCAAGGGAATAATGTAGATAAAAGAACTTTCAGATTAATCACATCATTAGGATTAGGTCTACATTATGGATCACAAAGTCTTATATCTAACACCAACGGAATAATATTAAACCCAAGGGATAAATATTATAAACCCAAGGTATAAAAATCCTAAGATAAATATTATATACCCTAAAATAAACATGGTTGACCATTGTTTACCATAATTGATTTTCATATTGAGACAATCTTTGCCACAATGCGGTGTTGGAATATGGTTGACCATGGTTTATGTTTGTATTAAAACAATATTTGGCACAATGTGACATTGGGCCATCATTTACCATGGGTGACCATGATTTTAAACCCAAGGGATTTGTAATAAACCCCAACATTAATATTATAAACCCTATGAATAATATTATACCCTAGGAATATGAACTCTTAGATTAACAAACCCAAGGGATTGATATTATAAACTCAAGGGAATAATAAATCCAAGGGATTAATTCTAAAACCCAAACTTTATTATAACTAAAGCGAATATTATTAAACCCAAGGGATTAATATTATAAAAGAAAGGTATATAAACCCTAAGTTAAATATTATAAACCCTAAAATAAACATGGTTGACCATGGTTCATTTTTATATTGAGACAATATTTTTCACAAAGAAACAGTTGACTGTGTTTGATCATGGTTGAGCATGATTGATGTTCATATCAAGACAATCTTTGTCACATTGCAACATTGGACCATGGTTGATTTCAATATTGAGAAAATATTTGTCCCAATGTAATGTTGGACCATGGTTGACCATGGTAGACCATGATTATAAACCCACAAGATTTATATTAAACCCAAGGATTTATATTATAAACCCTATGAATAATATTACATCCTAGGAAAATTAAACCTTAGATTAATAAACCCGGCGGATTAATATTATAAACCCTAGGGAATAATAAATTGAAGGGATTAACACTAAAAATCAAAGGGATTATAAACCCAAGGGAGTAATATTAAACTCAAAGGATTTATATTAAACACTAGGATTAATATTATAAGCCTGATGAATAATATTATACCCTAGGAATATCAACCCTCAGATGGGGCCTAGAGTATGCCTTAAAATTGTTTTTTCTTGGCTAAGAGCTCCTCTTCCTCAGATATAAGGAAACAAGTTATTGACCTAAGACCTAGAGGCATCTGGCAGGGGTGAAAGCCTGCCCCCTTACGGACCACTAGCAGGTTATTCCAAGTGGCATGGTTTTCCTTGAATAATGGTGATGAGTCAGCCTGCATTCGCGAGTAACAACCAAAGATGGTTGTCCTCAGTGCTAGTTTGAAAACTGAGTTATGATAGGTTTTCCCACCGTGTGGAAAAAAAAATCAACCCTTAGATTGATAAACCCAAGGATTGATATTATAAATCCAAGGGATTAATTATAAAACCTCAAGGTATTATAAAAACAAGGAAATATTATTAAACCAAAGAGATTAATACTATAAACTCAATTTATATAAACCTAAGATAAATATTATAAACCTAATGGAATAATAAACCCAAGGGATTAATACTAAAAACCCAAGTGATTATAAACCCAAGAGAATAATATTAAATCCAAAGGATAATATTATAAACCCAAGGTTTATAAACCCTTAGATAAATATTATAAACCCTAAAATAAACATGCTTGACCATGGTTGACCACAGTTGATTTTCGTATTGATGCAAGATTTGTCACAATGTGACGTTTGACTATGGTTGACCATGATTGGTTTTTATATTGAGACAACCTTTCTAACAATGTGACATTGGACAATTTCTGACCATGGTTGACCATGGTAGATTTTCATATTGAGACAATCTTTTTCACAATATGACCATGTTTATTGACCATGGTTGACCATTATTGACCATGGTTCACCATGGTTGATTTTCATATTGAGACAATCTTTGTCACAATGGGATGTTGGAACATGGTTGATCATGGTTGAGTTTCACATTAAGACAATTCTTGTCACAATGTGACATTGGACCATGGTTGACCATAATTGATTTTAATGTTGAAAAAATATTTGTCAAAATGTGATGTTGAACCATGGTTGACCATGGTTTATTTTTATATTGAGACAATTTTTTTTTCACAATGTGACATTTGGAGATGGTTGATTTTCATATTGGGACAATCTTTGTCACAATGTGATGTTGGACTATGGTTGACCATGGTTGACCATGATTATAAAACCAAGTGATTTATAGTAAACCCTATGATTAATATTAAAAACCCTATGAATAATATTATACCCTAGGAATATGAACTCTTATATTAATAAACCCAAGGGATTAATATTATAAACCCAAAAGACTAATAAACCCAAGATATTAATACTAAAATTGCAAGGATTATAAACCCAAGAGAATAATATTAAACCATGTAAGGTATATAAACCCTAAGATAAATATTATAAACCCTAAAATAAACATGGTTAACCATCATCAACCATGGTTTATTTTCATATTGACGCAATCTTTGTCACAATGTGACATTCAACCATGGTTGACCATGATTGATTTTCATATTGAGACAATCTTCTTCATAAAGCGATGTTCAAACATGGTCGACCATGATTTATTTTCATAGTGAGACAACCTTTGTCACAATGCGACATTGGACCATGGCTAACCATGGTTGACCATGGTTTTCATATGGTGATTTTGGGCCAAGAGACATTCTTCGTGACAATGTGACCATGATTATTGACTATGTTGATTTTCATATTGAGACAATCTTTGTCACAATACTAAAATACCAAGGGAAAAATATTAAACCTAAGGGTTTAATACTATAAACCCAAGGTATATATTTACCTAAGATAAATATTATAAACCCTAAAAACAACACAGATGACCATCATTGACGATGATTAATTTCCATATTGACACAATCCTTGTCACAATGCGACATTGAGCCATAGTTGACAGTGATTGAATATAAACCCAATGGATTAATATTATAAACCCTATCAATAATCTTATAATGTAGGAATATGAGACCTTAGATTAATAAATCCAAGGGATTGATATTATAAACCCAAGGCACAAATAAATTATATATGTAATATAATATAAGGACATTTATTTATAATAAATAACATTAATACTAATAATTATGTTAATATATTAATGTAAACATGATTAAATAAATGTTTAATGTTATGGTTAAATTATTTTTTATTATTTATTTTTAATAATATTATTTTTTATCTTATTGTTTAATATTACGAAATTGTTTAATATTTATTATTATTATTTATTAATATCATTAATAATATCTATTATTATTGCAACTATCATGACCTAACAAACCTAAGGATTGATATTATAAACCCAAAACATATATATATATTTATATATATATAGTCATTTAAACGGTGAAGATTATATCTACACGTGAAATCACAACAAACCATAATGAATTGTTCTTCAATCCTTCCTCTTTAATTTGCACGTAAAATGCTAGATTGATCTTTAATTCCGATAGACCAATGATTGGTCTTAGGAGACGTTAACCATCATCATCATCACCAAATAGTTTCACTCAAAATGGCTGTCATACATGCACAGCATACAAAAAGCAAGAAAACTGTTAAAAATTAGTCGTTAGTAAATTAGTTACTAAATTAATTAAAATAATAATTAGTTATAAACTAGTTACTAGGAATTAGTCATATATATATATATATATATATATATATATATATATATATATATATATATAAAGAATTAAATAAAAATTAATAATATTGCGAGGGTTAAAATTAGGAATTAGCCATTAATAAGTTAGCTATTAAATTAATTAAAATGATATTTTGTTATAAACTGTTAGTTAGGAATTAAGCTTTATTTACTTTAATTATATATATCTATAATAATTAAATTAAATTATAACATTATAAGAATTAAATAAAAATAATGACAGTACAAGGTTTAAAATTTGTATAGAAAGTATTAGGATATTTATTAGAATAAGATTAATAATTTTATTAATATAATTTAAAAAAAAATATAATGAGAATTCAAGTATAAGAAAAATCATTAAAATAAGGCAGTATTCTTATTAAAATTGAATATAATAAAATAATTAATGGAAATATAAAAAGAAAATTATGTAATTTTTGAAACAATTTATTAATTTAATAAAAATAAATAAAAGAAAAGAGAGAAAGAGGAAACAGGGATGAAATCAAGAAGAAAAAGCTCGAATCAAGCTCTTACTTAATTTCCAACCATTATTAATTTTATTTAATTCTTATAATATTATAAATTAATTTAATTAATATAGATATATAATTATGATAAATAAATACCAATTCCTAACATCATTGACGGAACCAAAGAACCTTAAGATCAATGAAGGACCCTGCGAACCCTGAAAATGGGAAAGGTGTTTATGTCATCCCTTGCTCCTATAGGACTTCGTACATTGGTGAAATTGGTCGCTCAATTAATCAGAGGATTCATGAGTACACAATTGAGATCAAACATGGAAGGTCTCACTCCTTCGCTTTGGCAGATCATGCAGAAAAGACAAAACATCACATATGCATTGAAGATGTGAGACTCATTGCAAGGATTGATAATTTTCATCACTGTAAGTTTAGGGAGGCTTATCAATCTGAATAGAGACAATGGTTGGAGTATAAGCAGGTGTTGGATCCCTACCTTGTATTCCTAAGTTTTTATAATATATATATATATATATATATATATATATATATTCACAATTTTTGGTGTTCATTTATTTCTTATTTATTTACTATTCATTTTTTTACCATATTATTTTATTTGTTTTTCGGATTTAAATAGAAAGATTAAGTTAACTCATTATTTTGATTTTATTTTTTCATTTTCTTATTACTATTTTTAGTTTTATTGTTTAGAATAATTAAATTTGACCTTATTATGTTTATTTTGTTTGTTTATTTATTTATTTTTATTTTTATTCCTTTTCTTTTTCTCATTACTATTTTTTCATTTTTATTGTTTAGAATAATTAAGTTTGACTTCATTATTTTTATTTTATTTATTTATTTATTTTTATTTTTATTTTTTCTCTTTCTTATTACTATTTTTCAGTTTTATTGTTTAGAATAATAAGTTTGACTTTATTATCACAAGTCTTTGTTTTGACTAAAATAATAATATCAATAAAATTAATTTAATTCTTTATTTACAGATAACTTCCATCTATTACCTTATTTTAGTTAAAAAATTGTTTATTAATCAATGATAAATCTTTAGTCAAAACTAGTTGTTCTATGTTAGGATATTCTGACACATAAGAAATAGTTAAGTATAATTTGGTCTAGCGTAGAGTTAGGTAAAGAGTGTTTCTTTACTATGTACATTTGTAACTTATTATACGATGGTCATGATATGTAGTGATCCGACGGTTTATTCTCTCCTCGGTATTACCGACACTTGATCTGTGGCTTAACACTTGATTGGTCCATGATCTATATTTAAAGAGCATGGAGGGTCATTTGTCCAGTGACTGTTTATGAGAGAAGATTATGTAAATTCTCTTTCTTTATATAAATAAATTGCTTGAAGTGGTCGTGTTAGCTCAGGTCGTGGATTGTTTCCCTCTTTGAGGGTTTTAACCACGTCAAATATTGGTGTACTGATCTGTGATATGTTTATGAGAGGTGACCTTTATTGTTTGATCTAAGGAACTTACCTTGTAAATTTATACATGGTATCAAAGTTGTTTTAAGAACCGCATCCGTTGTTGATCCAAATCCAAAGTCGATTTGACTACATGCGACTGTTGTTTTCTATATATATTGTTTTTTACCACTTTCAGGCTGGGAGAATTGATCTGGTGTGTCTAGAGCCTCTATTACAGTGAGGAACCCCTTTCATTTCATGTGAAAAGGTTTCCGGCTACCCAAGTTATGTCATTTTAGATATGGAGGTATAAAGTTTTTTTTTTGCGGTTATATTTATTAATATCTCTATTTATTTCGGTTTATAGTCTTTTTTTTTATTACTAGATCTACACCCTCTTCTCTCTGTATGCTCTTTTCTTTGTGTTGTGTGTGATCTGGCATATCAGAAACAGGAAGACGATATTTTTCTGCTACGTATGCTCTTTCCCCACGACTGTGTGCGATCTTGGGAAATCAAAAATAGTGAAAAAAATATATAGTTGCCGGACGAACTCACTAAAAATCTAACGTTTTGTTGTAAGGCTTGTATTTTTGTTGTTGTTTGCACGGTTGTTTGTTTGCAGCAAAAAACATGTACATTTAAAAAATAAAAAATAAAAAATAAACACCTTCCTCCTTTCAAACAATTACAAAATCATTTTACTAGCTCACCTGATTTAAAGTTACTTTATGAGAATAAAGGTCTTGGGTTCAAGTATCTTTGTCAAACTTGTTTTTCTAAATAAATTTTTGTGAGGTTACTTTTTCTTAAAAGGTTTTTTGGCAAGTTGTCTTTTTTTTTAAATGGTTTTATTTAAAAAACACATGTACAAGTAACATTGTAAAACTGACTCTCACTTATTTATAAAAGTGGGTCACATAAAGTAGTTTTTTTTTAAATATGAGCTTATTATATTATGTTTGGAAAACGGGGGGAATTTTTTTTAAAGTACAACTTCATCTTCAACTTTCAACCTATCACGGAACTACTCGGCATTTACTCCAAATTTTCTTAAAAAATGCATAACTTCTTCATCCGGAAGGCGTTTTCAAAACCTTTTTTTTTTACTGGCCTAATTTTTCAAGATATTTCCGTTGGAACAGTTAGTTTCAACATTTTCAGTTTCATTTTTTGAAAATGGAAAGTGCATGTCTGGTTATTCTTAATAGCACCAATTATTTCCAATGGTTATCTTACATGGTAAATTTACTTAGAAGTAAAGGGATTTATAGAATAGCCACAACACAAGAATCTAAACCTACCAATGGAGATAAAAAGGATAAATGAAAAAATAAACAAGATAAAACACGAGGGTTGAGAGGAATGTACATTGCTCAAGATCTTAGATTTCATATCCAAGAAATTGACTCGCCTCATGAAATAATGAAAAAGATAAATATTGTTTTTGGCATTCAAAATGAAATTAGAGCCCACTAGTTTGAAAATGAATTGCTTACTTTGGACCCCAATAATTTCTCCTCTATTGAAGATATTTTGTCCAAATTTAAGACCCTTAGGCTTTTTTTAGAAGTTTGTAAGGTCAAAAAGAAATATGGTAGTATTATCTATTCCATTCTTTCTAAGTTAGGCATTGCATACTCTGTATTTGTTTCCACCTTCCATTCCACTAGAGAAGCCCTCATTTCTCAAGGGACGACCTACAAGTCCCCCTCTTTTGATGGCATTTGTGATTTTTTAATAAGAGAACAAGAAAAAATCCTACACCTTGGTCTTATCAATATTGGAAACTCTTCTAGGAAAGCCTTAGCAGCCTAGCAACAACCATATCCAAATAATTCTAAGAAGAAGCATACTAAAAATAATGGTCCTAAACCAAACAAGGGTCTTAAGCAAGTTCAACTGCAAACTGAAAAAAAAAAAAAAAAAAACTAAACTCAGAAGGCAACTAAAAACAAAGGGAAGGAGACAAATAGACATTGCAACTTTTGTAATCATGATGACCACGTAGAGTCAAAATGTTTCAAGAAGATGGAAGCCTTGGAAGCAACAATAAAGAAGCACAACATCCATTTAGAGAACTCTTCAACTTCATCTTCGGGAATGGAACTTTCTACATGCGGTTGTCAAAAATCAAGATCTGATTATGCATTGAATGTATCTTCTTCTTCTCATTCTCATGAGTGGCTCATTGATTCTGGAGCCTTTTACCACATGGCCAAAAATAAAGCCATGTTTTCTTCTTTAAATCACTGTGACACCAAAAATATTTATGTTGGTGATGATAGATCTCTTAGTGTTTTAGGGTCTAGAACTATTGATCTAGATAAAGGTTAGTTTAATGATGTGTTATGTGTTCCTACCTTATCTTGCAACCTTCTATCTGTTTATCAGATAACTCATACAGGTGAAGGAAAAAACATAGAATTCTCACCTCATGATGTTCTAATTAAGAACTTAAGAGATCCTAGAAATATTTTAGCTACTGACATTGCTGATGATTCCACAATATTGTATAAGTTTGACAAATTTGGGTCATCATGTCTTCTCTTCGTTTTTGTTTCTCATAATGATAAAGTGAGAAAACTTTGGCATGAGCGATTTGGTCACTTAAATTATTTTTCTCTTCAAACTCTATGTAAAGAAAATATGGTGATAGATCTTCCTATGGTATCTTTCTGAGATAGTGTTTGTTCTGGTTGTGTACTTAGAAAACATGATTGGGATAGTTTTGACAAAAGTGCCTCTTGGCATGCTTCAACCCTTTTGTAGCTTGTGCACAGTGATTTATGTGGTCCACTTCCAGTTGTTTCTTTCTCTTGCTACAAGTAATTCTTAACTTTCATTGATGAGTTTTCCAAATGCACTTGGGTATACTACTTAAAAATCAAGAGTGAAGTTTTTAACATGTTTTTGGCCTTTAAGGCCTTTGTTCAGAAATAATTTGAACATCAAATTCTTAAGTTAAGATCTCACAATGGAGGAGAATATGTTAACAATAAATTTATCAACTTTTTCACTGATCGTGGCATTAAATTGCAACATATCATTCTATATACTCCACAACAAAATGGTGTAGCTAAAAGGACTAATCACACTCTAAAAGAACTGGCTAATTTTATGCTTCAATCTAAAGGACTTAGTCTTAATTTTTGGGAAGTAGCAATTAATTGTGCAAATTACATAGTAAATCACACTCCTACTAAGGTTTTAAGGAATATCACTCTAGAAGAAGCCTTGAGCTAAATCAAACTAGATGTAAGTCACTTTCATGTGTTTGGAAGTGAAGCTTGGGCACATATTCCAATTGAGAAACCTAAGAGTGAAAAATGAATTTTTGTTGGATATTTTGAAGATGTCAAAGGATATAGACTTCTTCAACCTAAATCAAAAAATGTAATCATTATAAGAGATGATTACATTTTGAGGAAAATATATCGGATCGCGAGCCCATTTTAGCGGGTGTGCCACCTTTGGCTTGTGAGTCTGATTCAACATATGTGCCACCTCTCTCTATCTCTTCTACTTCTGACATCATTCCTTCAAGTTTGGATGATGACAGCAAGGATGAGAATCATCATCCACCTCCTTAGGATCTTCCTTCAGCTCCACAACCTCCAAAATGGGTCTTCTCTACTTGGGATGCAAAAGGTTCTCTTGCAGGTGACCCTCAAGATCAACGTCGTACACGTTCTCAGTTCGACAAAGCCTCTTCCTTATTGGCTCAAGTTCTAGAAAATCTTGATCCAGACACCTTTGAAGAAGCTTCAGGTCATCCAAATCAGGATGCAACTATGAATGAAGAATATCCTTCCTTATTGGAAAACGATATTCGGGATCTTGTTCCTCTTTCAAAGGAAATAAAACTTGTCAGATGCAAATGTGTTTATAGAAAAAAGTTTGGACCAGATGGAAAAGTGGATAAACATAAAGCTCGTCTTGTTGCTAAAGGATTTTCGCAAGTTGAAGGCATTGAATATACTGAAACCTTCTCCCCTCTTGCCAAAATTAATTCTCTCTGCCTTGTTCTTTATTTTGTTGCCTCCTTTAAATGGGAAGTCCATTAGATAGATGTTAAATCTGCCTTCTTACATGGGGATTTGAATGAAGAAATCTACATGGAACAAACCCATGGATTTATCCAAAATGACCCTATCCTTGTTTGTCTCCTTAGGAAGTCTCTCTATTGTCTCAAACAAGCCCCTCAGGCTTGGTATCGAAAAATGGATAGCTTTTGCCTAGATAATGGCTTTTCTAGATTTCATTCTGACAAAATTGTCTACACCAATAAAGTGGGTAAGTCCTTAAACATCCTTTTTCTTTATGTTGATGAATTTATCCTTACTATTCATGATCCCAACCATATAAACCATGTGAAGTCTAGCCTTAAAAATAAGTTTGAAATGAAATACTTAGGACACTTTCATTATTTCATGTGAAAAATTATGAATATATCTTACAGAAACGCTACTATTAAATCTTGATTTACTTCTCCTACTTACAATAAGTTATTAATGTGAAATATTCAGAATTAACATCGAATTAAATATATCAAAAACCTACACATATAGATCTAAACTGAATACATGCACAATGACAAAGTGACACACAAGGATTTTCTGGACAACTATCCCTGGAAAAACCCAATGCAGGAAAACTAGTCTTCTGGCTACTGGAGGGTTTTCTTATTATGAAGAATATGAGTACAACAAATCTGGGCACCAAAATAGATAACCCAAAAGATAAATAACCACTCCAAGTAATACCTTTATCTTCGAAGACAGAAAATGTGGTCGATTCAACCCTCACCAGGGAATTATGAATTCGAACCCTTTCTGGCCCATCGAAAACCCCAACATTGCTCTGAAGCCCTCTGTGTTATCCCCTGCGCTACTCAGGAAGGGCCTGTGTCACCCCAAACTAGTTTACGCTACCCCCACACTGCCCTAGCTAGCCATGTGTCAGCCCTGCATGGCCCCTACTACCTCTGCGTTGCCTCTGTGTGGCCTCAACTAAACTCTGTAGCTCCTGGCTACCTCTGCACTACTCTGGTATGCTCTGTATCTACCTCGGTTGTACTCTTGGCCTAGGATCAAACCATCCCTCTCACCAATACTGACCCTCGCTGCAGCTGAGAAACTTTTGAAATTCTTAGCAAACCACTCCCTAGAATTTTAGCTTAGTCACAGTGCTCTGCCATTTTGTGTTCTCCAACTGACCCTAAGCCTTTCCTTTATACCTTTCTTGTTGGGAAGCCAATGGCCATGATCTAATCTCTTATCGACAGGTAAGAAAAAAAGAAATCTTGATCCATGTGACTTAAGTCTTTTTCATCAAATTTTTAATTTCATTAACTTTAATATTTTAATTTTCCTAATTAGTTAGACTTAGGGTCCTTAATTAAAAAGATTAATTAATTAAACATCTCTTAAACATGATGGAATTTCTTAAATATCTTTCTGGGTCTTGAAGATCTCATGTACTCTAGTCCCTCCACAATTTTTAGGAGGTAGATCACATCATATGCTTCCCCAACACCTCAAAATATCAACACTCCCTCTTAGCAAGCAATGTGCTCTAGCAACAATATTTCACCCCAAATTTTTGCATTGATCTCTGGTGTCGGTATCTGTGTTGATGCTTGGCCTACTGCCCTTCATCACTGCGTTGCTTCTGCTCTCCCGTACTGCTTCCCATGCTGCTGCCACTACCACTGCCACATCTATACTGCATCTCCCTCTCAATCTATTGCATCATGCTGCCAACTGCTACACTGAAAATCAGTTGCTGAGAGTAATAAACTGAAGTTCTCCTACCCAATATTTGATAGACAAGTCAATCAGGCTTCATCTCATCACTGAATATCCATATGCTACTGCTCCGTGCTGTTATCTAGAGATTTCCTCACTGCTGCATCTCTGCACTACGTAAGCAGACCTCCTCTACGTTGCCTTTGCACTAAAGTCCCCTACACTGCTGCTATGCTACATTGTCCTCTTGAAGCCTATACGTTGCTGCATCTCTACACTACGTAAGAAAACCCGCTCTACACTGTCGAAGTCACATAAGCCCCTCTACACTGTTGCTACTGCATCTGCACTGTGTTTCTCCCTCTCAGCATCTAGATCTGCCTTTGCTCCATCTTTGATTCTTTCCACCCACTTCTCCACTTGCCCCACTACCACCTTAATGCTCCCGTTATCGTATGTGATCCAAGAGTCGGGCTACTGAAGGATCTTTCCCATACTCTATAGTTTCTCTACAAATCAAGATTGCCCCATTTTGTGGTTCATGAGTGCTCATGGCTATGTCATCTCTGGAGCCATCATCCACCATAGTAGCGTTGGAGCTAGAAGCTTCCTTGTCATTTTTCTTTTGAGGACAGTTGCTGGAAAAATTTCCTAATTCATTGCACTGTGCATTCTCCCTCAAGTTGTATGCCTCCACGACTACCAGGATTCTAGCCTTCTAGATTGCAAATTTAGACAGGTCGTCCAACCTATCCTAATCATGTAGTCCATGAAGTTCCATCTTCTCAGAAAGTATGTAAGAACATATCCTCCTCTCTATGTTAGAGATTCAGATCTAGGGTCCTTGGCGAAACAGACACCCTCTGCTCCCTCTGACAATTGACTCCCTCTCTTGGAAGTCTTCCAAACAAAATGAAATAGATATTTTCGATCCTCTGATTTATCTTCAGACTTCTTTGGGAGGAAATCTTCTGAGAAGTTGTTCTCCTCCCTTTCTTTTTCAACTTAGCTTAGGCTAAATTCTGCACCAATAAAATTTTATCCCCACCAGCAATTACTGAAGGTCCACAACTTGGCTTCCGGCACTCTGAATTAGCAATCAACTTCAGGATTGCGGCACCCTAGCTAGCCTCTATGTGAGCAAATAGTCTTAGTGAAACTTTTGTGCTACCTCTGTGTTGTAAGTGTGTGGGCCTTCGTGGATATGCATGGAGACTGTGTCACTCTGGCCTAAGCTTGGCTCTGCTTTCCTCTACTACTACGTTTCCTTCTCTAGTCTGCTTTTCTGCTGTTGTTGTTGCTTTCTGTTTGTAGCACAGATTCTTAAGTCTTATTGTTAAAGATCTAGGCTAGATCTAAAATCACTCTGATACAATGTGAAAATTTATGAATCTATCTTACAGAAACCCTACTATTAAATCATGATTTAATTCTCCTACTTATATTAATTTATTAATGTGAAATATTAAACATTAACATCAAAGTAAATACATCAACAACCTACACATACAGATCTAAACTGAATACATGCACAATGACAAAGTGACACACAAATATTTTCTGGAGAATTGTCCCCAGAAAAAACCAAATGCAGTAAAACCAATCTTCTAGCTGCTAGAGGGTTTTATTATTATGAAGAATATGAGTACAATAAAATCTGGGCACCAAACTAGTTAACCCGACAAAGAAATAACCACGGCAAGCAATACCTCTATCTTTGGAGACAGAAAATATGGCTAATTCAACCCTCGATGGGGAATTATGTATTTGAGCCCTTTCTGGCCCACTGGAAACCCTAGAACTTCTTTGAAGCCCTCTATGTCAGCACTAGATTGCATTAGCCCTTGCTATTATGTAGGTAAATCCTTTTTGCAAGTAGAGACGATCCCTCTAGCCTTAGAGTGGGTCTAGTAATAAAGGGACAAGCTAAAGTGTAGGTTCCTTAATTAATTAATGAAAAGGACAGGGTAGATCAACCTACCTCGAGTCCAATGCCTCTTGATGGCCTCTTGATCTCTACTTCAACGGGTCACAATCCTTCTACTACAATGCTCGAATACCTGCACGAAGATCAACAAAAAAAAGTAGCATACGAAACAATGATCTCATTCATAATCAACTAACCAGTAAAGGAGGGTTAAGAATATTGCATCAAATAAAACACATTTATGCAAGATGGGAACCAGAAAATAGTCATGTATATGTATAAATAAAAGAAATAGCTACAACCAAAGCCTTCATGTCGCAGGCTCCTTTAGCAGGGTTCAGTCGAAGTGCGTCTCGATGGATCGTCAGGAAATTCAGACGGGATGAAGACACAAGTCTAAGCTCTATCAATGAGGGTCTCTTTCGTTCTATCTTTTCTAATCAAATGTATAGAAATCTCTTCACCATTTCAGCTAAAATATGTTCAGTTAACTAGCACATCAATGGAAGATGGCTATATTTATAGATGAAGAGGAGGAGTTTGGGATCCCTACAATAGTGGAAGGGAGGTCTTATCCCTTGGGAGGTTTCCCTAAAAGGTGGAAACAAGAGGCCAAAGGAGGAAGGTCATGGTTATTCAGTTGAACCACTCTAAATGACTCTCCCATGGAGTTTGTTATGATGGAAAATTCGCCTCTATTTTTAAAAAACATTCCATAAATAGGTTGGCGCAGGTAGCTCACTGAGACAGAGCGCCAATGGGTGCAGGGCCCAATTTTAATTTCCCAATCGACGTGAAGGCATAACAGTCTACTAGCGCCAAGGAAAAAATGGGTGTTTCTGATGGTCTGTTTAGGAAGTTGTCAACATAAGGAATGTTGTACTCATGGCAAGGGATGCAATGATGGTCTTTGCAAGGCATGACACTTTATTTTTGTCACAGAAATGAGCCTCTAGTGTTTAGGATGGGGATTGCAGAGACAGTGATAAAATGTTGTGTAATATATGCCTCCTAAAGCATGAGATCTGAGAGATAGGAAGGGGTGAAATGCTTTACGAGAACGTGTTTGAACCAAACACCATTGTCGAAATAATTGCAATTACAAATACAATTGATATCTCTGATACATGAACATGTGGAATGGGTGCAGCCATCCATAATAGAGTATATATATAAACTGAGATCCGAGGTATGGACGTAGCCATCCATCATGTTATCACAAAATCTGACCCTGATAGGTTGCTCACCAAGTAGACTTCATGTAACTCTTTCACACCAATCTTTTGGCTGAGGCTTAGCCTCCTCAACTTGATAGGGCTCTCTCAAAGGTTTATGATTTTTCGTTAATGAATAGATGGATAACTTTAAAATAAAAGGATAAAAATGTATAACTTGTTTTATCACATATTAGCAAACATTCATTGGGCTATGGAGTCAAGATAATCTTCAACCAAAACATGTAATCTTTTAATCATGGAAGTCAAGGCATTTGGAGTCTAGTTTAATGAATTAAACAGTAACACGGTGAAAAACACAGTCTATTTGCATGTGAAGGAAGTTAGAGCATTGTCAAATGAATTCTAAGTAACACATACAAATACTACTACAAATAGATAATTGAGGAAGGCCATAGAAAGATGATACACATAAACTCAATATGAATCTTGAGTTGTCAAAATAGATCTCTATATTAAGTTGGAAAAGACACAGTCAACTACAATAACACCGTCAAATGCTAATGAAAATGCCCAACCCTTATGAATTTGATCTCATGCTCTATATAGAGTATTTAAAATCTAGGATTCCTTGATCCTCCACTAGAGAATTTGAATTCACTTATTTTGACACCTTTTCTAATCTTAAACATTCCATTAATTACAAAGTGACGACTTTACTGCCTTGAAAAGTCCTAGTTCTAATAGGAGTGAAAATCCTAAATATGCTTTCAACAACCTTATCTAAAATATAATACTTCCTTTGACCGCTGCAATCCCATGTATTCAAACTTTGATGATGCTTCCACCTTTGAGGTAATCCTGTTGATGATGGCAAAAACTGTCCTAAAAATTAGGAGACGGGTTTCCTGCTTTTAAGCCCTTAACTTCCATTTTCATCTTCGAGCACTTGTTATCATTGATAGCTTATTTTCATATGTGTCATATGTGTTAATAATTGCCTTGAAACCTTTAATCTTCTACCTGTGCAAAGAAAAATCTCTGAAATAGTGTAGAAGGGTGTGAAATATGTTTGTGCTACGAAAGTAGCCTGTTTTTGTAGCGCAATTTGTAGGTAATTGTAAAAACTTTCCTTTAACCATTTTTTTCTCCTGTTTTACAGTTTAACCCTTCACCTGTAATCTCCATTCTTCCACTAGAAACACTTAAACTCAAAACCCATCATCCTTATCTTATAAATTCATATGTAAAAGTGCAAAAAGTCATCTTCAGCAGAATTTTCTCTACGTGTTTCAATTGATCTTCTTCTTTCTTTGAAAAGACTGTTATATCATCAAGATAAACAACCACCGTATTGTCCTTTTCTTCAGAAAAAGTAATGTCCATTTCTCTTTAAAAATTAGCTCCCGCATTCATGAGACCAAAAGGCATCTTAGTGTACATGAATGTGCCCCATGGTGTTGTGAAGATTGTTTTTTCCTGATCATCCAAATGTACAAGAATCTAATTGTAACCTGAAAATCCATCAAGCATAGAAATTCTTTGAGAACCAACAATATTTTTCAGAATTGAATCCACCTTGGGAAGGGGATAGTTGTCCTTTAGTGAAGCTTTGTTCAAATTTCTGAAGTCAATACAAATTCTTATTTCTCCACTCTTCTTTCTAACCGGTACCAAATTTGCAAGCCAATTTGAGAATCTGATTGGGACAATGATTTTAGCATTAAAGAGCTTCTTAATCTCCTTTTCAATCAATGGCATGAGAAGAGGGTTAATTCTCCTCAATTTCTTCTTGAAAGGTCTTTCATTTTCTTTGATAGGAATAGTATGCTGAATAATGGAAGGATCATACTTTTTTAAATCAACATAACTCCAAGAAAAAACATCAATAAACCTCTTCATCATCTCAATATATTTAAATTTCATATCAGCTAAAATAAACTTTGAAATTTTGATCATTTTAGGCAAATCTAATGTACCAATATTACAACTCTCTACTTCCTCTTCATCAGCTTGTATCTTTGGTGATTTGAAGACATCATTTTGATCAAAAAGCTTCTTAAGGGGAATTAGACCTTTCGGTATTGAATTATTCTTTAGTTGCAAAACTTCAGAATTTCCTTCTGATTCAACAAGCATATTTTGTTGGTCTACTTGTGTACTTTCAAATTTCTTCTTTCAACTCAATAAAATTCTTTACCTGTTGATTATCTTCAAAAACTTGCCAATTGGTTATATTATCTGGTATAGCTGGTCAATGATGAACTTCAATCTCATATTTTTTAGTAGAATGAATAGGAATGATGAAAATAATTGCAGAGACAGTAAAAGAATCAGCAATGGAATTTTCGTCTCTAGTTTTGACAGTGAAAGAATAGGCTTGAAAATTTTCCAACATGTCTAAAACTAGATTTCTATATGTTCTCATTCTTACATCCTTCATTTGATAAACACCTTAAATTTTTTTGATAACTAATTCTGAATCTCCAAAAACAGAAATATTTTGAGCCTTCATTATTTTCAAAACATCTAGACCCAAAATCAAAGATTCATATTCAGCCATGGTGTTTGTGCAATCAAAGTTTGGTTTGTAGGAGTAAAAATTACTTTCATCATTTTAACTTGTAATCCAAATCCCTTCTCCAGCCACTTCTTTTCTTGCTGATCCATCAAAGTACAATGACCACCACCTTTCCATCTCTTTGTAATTTACTTGCTGATTTTCTATTTGTTGATTTTTGGGCTGTTGAATTTCAGAGTGTTGATTTTCTGCTCTCATTTCTTGTTTGACACTATCAACTGACTCATTGAAAATAATAGCATATCCAAGTTCAATATCAAAGGCATAAATAGGAAATTTTTGAGGTTTGTCTTTACTACTTACCATGTAAGCCATTCTAGTCTCATGATACAATCTCCTTTGCTCACCAAAAATATGAATAGTAGCATAGGTAAGGTCCATCTACATTGTGCCTTTGATTTTTGCTGCCCATGATCTTAATAATAACATACCATAATTTGGTGGAATGTCAGCCACTGTCCATAACAATCGTCTTTGCCGGGATTTGTGTTAGACCAACAACAACATCCTTAATTAGACCAATGCATTGAACTCCTTTCGAATCAAAAGAAAACAAATCCTTATATGGTATTGTTATTTGAAACCCCATCCTTTCCATGATTACTTTGGGAATAAGATTGTGAGAAGCCCCTGAATCCAATATAGCATTATGTAAAGTCATATCATGAATACTAATGCTTTCATAAAAAGGAGGAAACTCTTCATTTTGTTCATCTTCTAGCCTTGGACCCAAATATATAGTAGGATTATCTTCTTGAACATTCAAAATATCAGCAGCTCCTGGTTGTGAATTCAACATCTTAACAATATTGCTTCTATATTCATTTACCTTGAGAATCTCACCAAATGGGACTGATATTTTTAATCTTCGAAATTTCATTCTCAAGGTTGAAAACAGAAACAAATTTTTCAATTTCTTTGATAGGAGGAGGAAGTTGAATGTCTTTCTTACCTTCAACAGTCTTTGAAGTATCTTTTTTGACTTCAGCAACCTTTGGAGTATCTTTCTTAGGCTGTGTTTTGTTTGCAATAATAGGTACATTTCTCTTTCTGAGATTATATCGCTTTTGCATTTCAAAAATAGCATGTTGATACCCCTTAAAATAATCCGATGGTTCTTCTCCTTGATTAGCTCATCATGCTCTTCTTTAGTCAAGAAAATTCCCGACATCTCTTCGTCAAGACAATAGATAGATTCTTCAGGAATTTCATGCTCATCTTATTCATCTACTAGATTCTGTTGAAAAGGAGGTCTGACTGGAGGATCAGGCTACTGATTTCTATTTTCTCTTGGCCTTTGTTGATTTTGAGGTCCCCTGAATTGAGGGTTTCTAAATTGAGGTTCATGTTGCATAGGAGGAGTAGAATTTTTTCCAAGAGCTAACCTATCCATCAAATTCTCTGTAGTTTTCATCATTGAGTCAAATTTATCATCAGAAGTTGAGGAGGAAGGTTTCTCTTCTTCTTTCAATTTAGTTTTTCCCATTTTTTAATTTTTAGCAGCTATCATGTTTACCTCTACCTTTACTACATCACTTTACATTTCAGCAAGTGTAGGCGATTCTCTTTCTCTCAACAAGATAGAAAATTCATAATCAAATGCTTCAACATATCTCATTTGTGCTAAGGCTTCTGGAGGTTTCAAATGAGCTGGAATTGAATCAAAAACTTTATTAAATCTTTTTGAAAAGTTTTGGAAAGATTCATCAACTACCCTTCTCAGACTATTATATTCAGTAAGTGCTTGAATTGGATTGGTTCTGTTTCCCCATTTTCTCAAAAAATTGTCTTCAATCTCATCCCAAGTTCGAATACTTCCCGGTGTAAAAGCTTTAAACCATTTTCTAACTTCACCGGTAAAACTTTATGCAAACATTCTTAACTTCAAATCTTCATCATCAACCTCTTCTCTATCTATCAAATCATTAAATTGATCTACATGTTGCTCTGTTGTGAGTTCTTCATCACTTCCCCAAGTCTGAATCCTAACAGCATATTTACTAGGGAGATCATGTAAAACAGCAGGAAGGAAAAGTGGTGCAAACCTAGCAAGGCCAGCCATGTTTAAAGGATGAATAGTAGTTTTAGGGATGGCAGAAATAGAAGATGAAGAACTGATATGAGAAGGACTATTTGGCTTTTGTAAGCCACTAACAATTGAGCTCCAATTTGGAAAGGGTAAACCAGCTTTGGATTTCAGCAAGACTTCAAAAGGGTCAGTTTCTTTCAGTTTATCTAAAGACTCTTTTTCTAACAACATCTTGGAGGTAACAACTTCCCAAAATTCTTCTTTGTCTTCTTGTGTTATTAGGGATGAAGTGTCAATTCCACTTTTATGCAAGTCTAAGATAATATCAATGAGTTCCTTTTCACTTTCTGACCTAAACAAAACTTCATAAATTTTATCATCAACTCTTTTGTCTTTAGGAATTCTTAATGTTTCAGAGGAAAAAGATTTCGAATGAGATGGAGTGCCTGATATTTCTGAAATTCTTTGACTGCCTCTTGAAATAGTGTTTGGATTGTCCATGATGGTAGGTGGATTGGGATCAGGATTGCTCTCTGTATCTCTTTTTCTCGAAGCCAACTTTTAAACTTTTGAAAATTTATGGAGTCACCAAGGTAGATGTAGCCTTGAAAAGCTTTCTCAGCTCCTGCTACCTTTAGAAGTTTAGCTTCTTGATTTTGAGAATGATTAATATTCAGGCTCTTGGTAGACACACCAAAATTCTTCTTTGTCTTTTGTCATTCTTTCATTCAGAAATTATTGTATGCTTCCTATAGAATCTAATTATCAGCCTCGCTTAAATTCAAAACAGTTAGCCTTGCTTGATAGAACAGTCAGTCTCGCTTGTCAGCCTCGCTTGATAATGGATGAGGAAATCTTTGGTGTAATATTACCATAAGCTTAACACTTGAAAAATATATGTTGAAGTGTTTTGCATGAAAACTGGAATAAGTAACCAACCATTTCAAATTCGAAATTTCCTTTCATAAATGAGACCTCTACGATTGCAATGATGAGTTTGAGTGGCTACACGTTTTGGAAATGACCTCTAACTAACTCCTAATGATGAAAACTTAATGGATTCTGACTGATTTGATGATATGATATGACTTTCCTACGAATCTGCGCTTTCGTAGCGCACTTAGTGCATTTTTGGGGATATGCACTATGAAAGTAGCAGTGCTTTCTGTTGAGCTCCATTGATGTTCTTTCTTCCACCACATTCCACTCCATTTCCTTTGTCCATTATTAATTACAGGCTCAAATGATCAATAGAATTAATTAAAATTGCTTTAAGAATTAATATCATGACTAACATGCTATGTTTTTATGATTTTGTCATTGTAGTACTTTTTGAACTAGATCTAGCTACAGAATGCAGACATTCTATAGCTAGTTGCCGATTCTTCAGCTGTCTTCATGTCTACGCAGGTTCCAGGTGTCATCTCAGAGGAAAACACATATGGTCATATTCCACATCATTCCCTCGTCATTTTTTGCTCTCCACGAAGTTTGAACGGAATTCTGTAGGTGGTTATGCATGTGGGAACTCAAACTAGGAGAGAGACTCCTAATAGGACAAGGACAATCCAGATGTCCTTAATTATATTACGTGACCACCATCAGAGTCCTAGTTTGGTTTTTATTTGGAAAGACAATTATCCCTAGGTTATCTCAAGACAGTTATGTAATTTTGATTATAAATATGGCTCGGGAAACTGAGGGACAAGGTTAGATTTTGTGATTGATTGCTAGATTTCAGAAGTCCGAAAACACTCTGTTTTGAAGTAATTTCTCTCTAATGCAAGAAGTATCACTTTATTGAAAGCACTGAGTCAATATTGAAGTATATTTTGCGTGCTACTCCGGTGGTAGAGGGCCCCTGCCTCCTGAGCAGCCTTGTTTATACGGTTTAGATAAGTATTTTAGTCTCGTTTTTTTCATTTCTAGCTTAAGCACGTTTCTGAAGTTTATGTTTCATGCTTGTTTACATTGATCATCACAGCTAGACTTACTCTTATAAACTCTTCCAAAATATTATCACGATGAATAAGGCATAGCTGTGGTGTTGTAGGTTTTAGTGGCATTTCCTTTCGAATTTTATGATTTATGCTTGTTTACACTAAGTGTCATAGCCGGTCTTACTCCTACAAACTCTTCCAAAACATCATTAACAATGAATAAGAAACAGTTGTGGTATCTTAGATTTTAATTGTATTTGCTTTCAAATCTTATGTTTATGTTCAATTGCACTGAATAATACAGCCATAATTGTTTTTACAAACTCTTCCAAAATATCATTCACATTGAACAAGATGGGCTGTAGAATTCCAATAGACTAGTTGCATGTTAGTTTATTCATAACACTCCGGAGGATGATTTCATTTAGTTTAGCTCTGTCACTACATTTCAAGTTTGATAATGGCATTTTAATTTAACTTTGTTCACTGTACTACAAGTAGATTAGTAGCATTCTAGTTTAGTCTTAGCTAACTGTATTAGCATTCCAGTTTAGTTGTTATCCATTGCAATTTAAATTGTATTAGTTGTTAAATTTAGATACCACGGTCTTCATTATTTACAAAAACTTCTTTTGTTCCAACCTCATATTAATACATAATCATCTGGACAGAAGCTAGTATCAGTTTAAGGCCTGGAGTATTTTGCAACCTTTTTACCATTTCACAAATAAGCCTTTTCTCAAAGACTATTCTAAAAAGAAATCTATAACTTTTGAGTGAGGCCTAGTGGTGCTAAATTGAGTTGCAGAACAGAATTAGAAGCTAGTTTAGAGTAGAAATCTTATTGTGCTACAAATGTTCTTTTCCAAATATGTTCCAATGAACCTTTAATCATGGATGAGATGTTGTAACATTGTAAGTTGATTTTTTATTTAGGAGAACTTCATTCACACTTAACTTGTCCATTTCTCAAGCTCTTCCAACACATCTTTAATGAATGAATTGGATAAGTTCAAGCTCATGTTGTGATTTATTTTCTTGCAAT
The DNA here is from genome assembly GCA_034641835.2 of Pinus albicaulis. NCBI lineage: Eukaryota > Viridiplantae > Streptophyta > Pinopsida > Pinales > Pinaceae > Pinus > Pinus albicaulis. Next base: position 14,132 of record JAXQQM020065852.1, on the reverse strand, counting down.
GAAGTCATTATCAAGCTTTGCATTTGTTGTTTGTCATCCATAGTTTAGGCTTTGTTTTGTTTTAATATAACCAATAGCTTCTTTTCACCAGCACTTAGTTCTTTCCCTTTTTCAAACATAAAACCATAAAACCAAAAACATCATAAAACACTAAACACAACGTAGTGAGAAACAAATACCTAGGCACATATAGTGCACCACACTTCAGCAGTTTACCAACCCTGATTGATAATTAATGAACTCAATTTAGGAACACTAGGTTGAGCACAAAAATTTTGGCGTCGTTGCCAGGGAAGTGTAACTAGGTAGCCTTGTTTCTTAACTCCCAAAAACAATGATATGCATAGAGAGAGAGACTCAAGGGGTAGATTCATAAGAAGCAGAAGCAGAAGTTTGATTCCTAGAACACCACTTGTTTCATCAAGACCTAGAGCTAGCACACCTCCAACTCAGACCCACATTCAATCCTTTACTGATCCTAGACTTCCAGAAGACTTAAGATCATATATTCCATTAGAAAGACCTTCCACTTCATCCACTGAACCTGTGACTCTTAGAAGAAGATTCAAGGACCCCTGCTAGAGACACAAACTTTTCCACTTCCACAGAAGAATCAACTATGGCAGAAGAAGGGGGAGGAGGAGTCTTTAATGGAGAACACACATTATTTGGAGGGGGTATAGGTAGAGGTAGAGGAGAAGGAGTTAGAGGTGCAGAAGGAGAAGGAGGTAGAGGAAGAGGTAGAAGAGAAATGGGAAGCTCTTTTGGGTTTCCTATAGTAGATGAAGAAAACAATACAACTATGAAAAAAATTTCACCCTCTATCCTTCCAAACTTCTATGGACTTAAAACTGAAGATCCTAAAACCTTCCTATTTGAATTTGAAGTCCTATGTATAACTTATGACTACTTACAAGATGCTCAAAAACTTAAACTATTTCCTTCAACATTGAAAGGAGCAGCATTGAAGTGGTTTATGAGTTTGATCAACAGTTCTATTAGGAAATGGGAAGACATGAAACAAGCATTTCTAGAGAGGTATTTGGATTATTGTATGCCAGTCAATCATAAGGAGGAAGTGTTTAAGATGCTACAAAAAGAAGATGAAAACTTGGAAGATTTGTTGGAGAGATTTCATTACAACATCAAAAGAGCAAAAATGGAAAACTTAGATCAATACACCTTAAAAGCTCTCTTGTTGAAAACAATTAGGGATGAATGGTTGGATATCCTTAACATGATGGGAAAAGGGGATATATCTCAGCTCACATTACCTGAAATATCTGAGTTATGTATCAACCTTTCAAGAGGAAAATCTAAAACTGTGAAAGGACCAAGAGACCCTGCTCTTGCAAGGGTAAGTAAGTCTGCTTATGGGATAGTAAGTAGGGCAGAGATAGGGCATATGCTTGATGAATTCAAATCTGACATCTTAGGGAGTCTTAGTGAACAAATAGACACCCTTAAGTTACAAAACAAGCAAAAAGTTGAATCTGATGCTTTAGCAATCTTTTGTCCCAAATGTAGAAAGAAGCATGCCTTGAGAGAATGTCCTTTGGATGCAAAATTTGTAGAGACCTGTGTAATTTGTTCAGAAAAACATGAAACCAAGAGATGTCCTTCACTTCCTGGTCTTAAAGCTGTCTTTCAAGAGGAAACTCCTACAAATTTCACAGAATCTCTCAATTTTGTCTCTAGAAGGCCTTTGCAAGGACCTCAAACACAAGGATTCCATGATCAATTGTATAATCAACCTCCACTAAATTGGAATTCTTGGCAGCAACCTTGGCCCCAATTTCAAAATCAATCTCAAGATTGGGCACAAGGAGCACAAAATCCCTATGGAAGATACTCCCAGTACTATCAATATCCACCATACCCACATTTTTCTCCTCAAAATCCTCAACAAAATCCTCAACAGAATCCTCAGAACCCACAACATCAAAATCAACCACTCCCATTACCATTTCCTCAGAAATCAAATCAGTTGCCTGCTCAACCCATACCAAACCCCAACAATAAAAATCCTCAGAATACATACATGATAGAAGGCCAACAGTTTCCAACTTATTTAATCACTCCTCTAGACCTTAGTGATGTTCAACTTAGGTCTGGAAGAATACTTGAAAAGAGGAAACCTTCTATGATCATACAAGAACAAGACAACTCTGAGGAAGATTCTCTACGGGAAAATAAAAGTCTTGAAGAAGACACATCTTTTCAGGACCCAAACATTGAAAAACCAAAACAAAAAGAATCAATAATTTCAACTCATGTATTAGAGCAGCCATCAACATCCACTCCTACACCTCCCTTTCCAGAAAGATTACAAATTGATAAAGGTGTAGAAAAAAAAATTATGGTGCCTAATTATGATTTCCTAGATGAGCTGAGAAATGTTTGCATTAAGATTCCATTATTACAAGCCATCAAGGAAATTCCAATTTTATCAAAAACAATAAAGGAGTTGAGTATGAAGAAAACAAGAAAAAGAATAAGAGAGACAAAGAAAATTCAACTGGCAGGAAAAATAGCAGATATCATGATGGGTAAGATTTCTATTCCAAAGTATCTAGACCCAGGAAATCCAGTTGTTAAAATTCACATCAATGGAATTGAAATCCAAAACACACTCATTGATTTAGGAGCAGCAATCAATATCATGAGTAGACAAATCATGGATAAACTGAAACTTCATAATCTTCTCTTTACACCCACATTATTACAATTGGCAGACAGATCTGTGATCAAACCTGATGGGGTAATAGAAGACATTCCAGTGTCCCTAGATTCTTGGGAGTACCCTGTGGATTTCATGATCCTAACTCCTAAGAATAATCTAGGAGGGCATCCTATTATATTAGGAAGACCTTGGTTAGCTACAGCTGATACTTTCATTAGTTGTAGATCCGGTGATATGTACATCTCTGATGGTAGTTCAACTAAGAAATTCACTTTGTATCCTCCAGCAAGGACAATTACAGATTTAGATGATACTCAATGGATAGAGGATGAAGAAGACTTACAACCTCTCTTCACAATTTCATAAATTAGTGAAGATAGTCAAATTCTGAATACTTTAGAAAACTTTGAATCCTCTTCGGAATACAAACATAAACAATTTCAAGAAGAATCCAACATTGAGTTTTTATCATCAAGACATATGTCTCTTCATTCTATGGATAAATTTGGCAGCTCTACAAGTGAGATATTTCCAGGAAAAACTTTAAACATAAACAAGAACCTAGAAAAATCTCAACAAGAAGAGCTAGTCAAGATCTTACAGAGACATTCTTCTGCATATGCATGGGAGTACACCGATATGAAAGGGATAAGCCCCAAGACTTGCACTCATCACATCTACATAGAGGAAAATTGTAAACCAATCAGACAACCTCAAAGACGGATGAATCCAAATCTTAGGGAGATTGTTAAAGAAGAATTGCATAAATTGTTGAATGTCAACTTTATCTATCCTATTTCAGATAGTCAGTGGGTTTCTCCTTTGGTAATTGTGCCAAATAAAAATGGTAAATGGAGGGTATGTATTGACTACTGAGAATTAAACAAAGCTACTCTTAAAGATCATTTTCCCCTACCTTTCATAGATTAGGTGTTAGATACCTTAGCTGGCAAAAAGTACTTCTCATTTCTAGATGGGTTTAGTGGATATAATAAAATTCAAGTAGCACTTGAGGATCAAGACAAAACCACATTTACCTGTCCTTGGGGTACCTATGCTTACCGAGTATTTCCATTTGGATTATGCAATGCACCTGCAACATTTCAAAGGGCAGTATTAGGGATCTTTTCAGATCTAATACATAATTGTGTAGAGGTATATATGGATGATTTCACAGTTTATGGAAACACATTTGAAGAAGCCTTAGAAAACTTGGAAAAAGTTTTAAAAAGATGTAAAGAAGCAAATATTTCACTTAGTCATGAGAAGTGTTTTATGATGTTTACTGAAGGAATTGTTTTAGGACATCACATTTCAGGGGATGGGATTAGAGTTGATAAGTCAAAAGTTGAAGTCATCTCTAACTTATCTATTCCAAGTTGTCAAAAATATGTTAGGAGTTTTCTAGGATTTACAGGATATTATCAGAGGTTTATAGAAAACTTCACCAAGATAGCATCTCCACTTTTCAAATTACTTACCAAAGACTGTGAATTCAAGTGGAATCTCGATTGCCAGTTAGCCTTTGAGACCCTGAAAACAAAAATCTATAAAGCACCTATTTTAAGGGGAGCTAACTGGAAGTTACCTTTTCATATTTCAACATATGCCTCAGATACAGCTCTAGGAGCAGTATTGGGACAAAAAGACCTGATTCCTTATGCCATCTACTATACCAGTAAAAATTTGACTCCTTCAGAGTTAAACTATACTGTAACTGAAAAATATTTTTTAGCTGTTGTTCATGCCATAAACAAATTCAGACACTATATAACAGGCTATGAAACTTTTGTTCACATAGATCACTGTGCAATTAGATATTTAATGAACAAATCAATTACTAATGGTAGAGTCATAAGATGGTTATTGATTTTACAAGAATTCAACATTACCATTCTAGATAGGCCTGGAAAACAAAACACAATAGCTGATTTCCTATCTAGACTCCAAAACATCCAAGACAATACCCCAGTTGAAGATCAATTTCCTGATGAATATCTTTTTGCAATTTCTACTCAAACTCCTTGGTTTGCTGACATTGCTAATTATTTAGTTTTAGGGAAATTTCCTTCAATAATGAATGCAAGAGACAAAAGAAAAATCATTTATGACAGTGCAAAATATTCATGGGTTGCTAATGAGTTGTACAAGACAGGTCCAGATTTTATCATTAGGAGATGTGTTTGGGAAGATGAGATGCCTGAGATTCTCAAAGCATGTCATGATGAACCTTGTGGCAGACACTTTGCTGATAAGAGGACAGCTTATAAGGTCCTTCATTTAGGATATTATTGGCCATCCTTGTTTAAAGATGCTAAAGAGTATGTCAAAAGGTGTGACAGTTGCCAAAGGGTAGGGAAACCTTCTCCTTCAGGTGAGATGCCATTGCAGCCTCAGGTACATATTGAACCTTTTGAAAAATGGGCTTTGGATTTTGTAGGACCTATTAGCCCTCCATCAAGACAAAAGAAATATATATTAGTTTGCACTGATTATGTTACCAAATGGGTAGAGGCCAAGCCATTACTTTCTGCTATTGAAGCATCTGTAGTTAATTTTCTTTTTGAGGATATTTTTACTCGTTTTGGTGTCCCAAGGGAAATTGTTACAGATCAAGGAGCTCAATTCACATCAAGGCTAGTGGAACAAATGATGGAGAGGTATAGAATCAGACACAAAAACCTACTCCCTATCATCCACAAGCAAATGGTCAAGTGGAATCTACTAATAAGGTCATTGAAGGGATCCTAACAAAGACTGTTCATTTACATAGAAGAGATTGGGAAGATAGGCTTCCTGAAGCCTTGTGGGCCTATAGAACTACATGGAGAAGCACAACATGTCATACTCCTTATGAACTTGTTTATGGAAAGCAAGTTTTGTTTCCCATAGAGTTCCAGATTCAAACTTTCAAAATGGCAGTTCAGCTAGGACTTGATCTATCAGAGGCACAAAAGCACAGATTGGAGCAGATTAATGAATTGGATGAGATTAGACAAGATGCAGTTCAGAAAACAAGTATAGTCCAACAGCAAAGGACTAGATGGCATGACAAGTACATCAAAGAAAAGAAGTTTAAAGAAGGTGACTGGGCCCTCTTGTTTGATTCAAAGTTCAAGGATTTCCAAGGTAAATTCCAAACACATTGGCTTGGGCCATATGAAATTATAAGAATTTTTGACAATGGAGCAATAAAAATCAGGACAATAGATGAAGAAGAGGTCACTTTTCTTGTGAATGGTCATAGATTGAAGCTGTATCATAAGCCACTTCCAAGAGAAGAATTTGTCAAGAAGTTCTAGGAAAACAGTGATGTGAAGTTAATGAAGAAGAATTTTTCTTCTTCATCAACTTAATTAAATTCTCTGAAGTCATCATTTTATTGAAAATAAATAAATAAATAATAATAAAAATAAAGTATAAACATGAAAACCAATCATTGATTGGCATGTTTATATAGAAAAGGTGGAGTGAAAATCAGAATCTTTCTGACACTCTAGCTTTTCAAATCTGTTCTTTCTGCAAGTAGTTATTACAAAATAATAAGTGCAGATTCATTTCACTTATGGTCCATCTCATTTCATCCATCCATATTCCGTTTCATTCATTCATTCATACTCCATCTCATTCATTCATTCAGATGGGTTCTTTGTAATCCTCAGCACTTCAGATCTAAGCTTTCTCTCTCTTGTAGATGTAGAAACCCCAATGTAGAAGGTAGAGCTCAATGGGAGCAACAATGGCAGAAAATGAGACCGAGTGTATAGATCCAGAGTGATCTAGTATGCAACAAAAGGTGAAGAATGATGGGGAAAACCCTCCTATTTATAACAAAATATTGGGTCCTTTTAGATCTTGGTGCATGATTAAAATAATGTTAATCACATCTAGATCCACCTCTATGGAATATTTTATTATTATTTGTTGGAGGGAAAGGGTGTTTGACTTGGGTCAAATCCCTTGATTAGTGAAAAATAAATAAATAAATGATTTATTTATCTTTTAAGGAAGTGGTTGGGATATAATCAAATAAATAATGATTTATTTGATTAATGGTGGTTGATTTGGTCATATTTAACAAGGAATATTATTTAAATAATTATTCCTAGAAAATAATAAGATAACTATGGGTTTATCTCATTAATTTCTTTGTTTTTGGGTTAAACATGGCTGGGAATAATAATTAAATTATGGTTTAATTAATTATTCCTTTTGGGGTCTCCTAATTAACATAGTGAAAGCAGTTTTACTTGGGGTAAAACTGGTCTTACATGGTGTACTTGGGTCCATCTAACGATGAAAGGTTAGATGACCAAAAAATGGTGTAACAGATTGCCCCCCAGCGTGCGAGTGTCAGGAGCAAATCGTATGACCGAAGTACGTTGTAAGAATACAATCACTAGACAACAAAAGGGGATGGCAGAGAGAGAAATGTGAGGTAGATAGTGTGCTGAAGGACTAGACCCTGAGGAGACGAGACTCGCGGGTGCAACAAGTCTCTTTTTATGAGAGGGTACCTGTGCTGAAGGCGGCGGGGGAGGCATACCTATGCCCGCCGAGACAAAGTACAAAAGAATAGTGTGTCCAGTAAACAAGGGACCGAACCATAGAGTACAGCTGGCAGAATCAAGAGCCAGATAAAAATATAATGAAGAGTCTCACATACATGCTGTGCCTGGGATAACAGCCAGGACTAGTACGATAATATCTGAGTACATGAGATAAATACAACCCAAATGCCCCCTGTAAATGGGGAAGGGCTCACAAAATCTGACTGATACATGCAAATCATGGAGGCGCTGCAGGTGGCTAAGGCCAACATCATCAAAATCTGGAGCGGCATCAAAGGCTGCAATGAAGAGGTCATCCGGGCATGTGGGGGGCTACCTGCAGGGCCACCCCCTCATGAGGGGTGAGACATCTCACACACGCCCGGGAATCATCAAGAGCTGCTGCTGGGTCACTGGACTGTCCAGTATACGAATCTCGATCATGCTGAAAGGAGCTGGAGAAGCAATCAAGTCGAAGGGAAGTGAGAGATCCCCCTGCCTGATCCGAGGCACCGAACAAGAGTGGAAGCTGGAACCAAGGTACACCGCCCTCTAGACCTTGCTTCTGGAATAAATGTGCTGATGTCGACAGAAGGAGGTCCGTCGTAGGTGAGGCAATGAGAGATCCTCAACTAAGGCACGAGAGAAGAACAATAGAGCGACGGACAGACTGACACTAATGATGATGGTGGAAATGGGAAGGATGGAGTGGCGAATGGACGACTTCCCTTGTTAGAGCATAAAGGGCATGAATGACATGGCAGCGACTGACACAATATCAAAAGGGACAGGGGACAGTGGGGCTGAAGGTCATGAGATGCGACACAAGAGAGGAACCAAGCAAAAAAAATGGAGGGCTATAGTATGGTGTAAAAGGATGCAGGATAGACTCCATGAATGCAATGATGACTCAACTCGGATGCTCTAAGCAAGGGCGACTAGATAGTGCTGCCACACAATAAAGGCCCCAATGGGGGGTCATAGAAGCATGAGTACAAGGTGGGTACTCATGACGAAAATCAACACGAACATGGACAAGTAAAGGGGCGATATGGTGCCCCAAGTACAAGTGTCGTAAGTGAGGAAATTCGATTTTAAGGAGCGGTGAAGTGATCCTTCGTGGAAAAATGTGTCCGGGTGAAGTATCAAATCGCCAAAAACTAAGGAAAACCCATTTGAGAGCTCGGTGAGATCTATCCGGCGGTGCTGACGGTTCGTCGAACGGGGCTACGGTGTGGTCGCAGCAGTCGAAAGAAGAAACAGGGGTTCTCTTTTAATGAGGCGGTTTTCCCTCCAAAATCATTCATTTGCTATTGTTGCTGTGGTGAATGTGGAGAGGAGAGAAGTCCCTAAATCTTGCGGCGAACGTAGCGGACAAATCGACCGTTGGATTCGAGATCTGTCAGTTGGAGGCGAGAGGCCTAACCTTGCTCTTGCATTTTGATGGATTACATTTGCAGTTGAGGGCCCAAAACCCCCAGAAACAGCCCCTCCTTCATCTCTCTGGCCGGGTCGCACTTTTTTGGGGCAAAAAGTACGACCCAGGACGCAGGTATTAGGGCAACAAGTGCGACCTGGTCCAGAAAATGGCAGAAAACTGCGGCCTGGGAGATGAGGGGGGTTTGGTGCTGTTTGATGGCTGGGAGTTGGGTTGTGGTGTGTGGTTATGGTGTTCCCGATCTGTACCCTGACAAAAAGAATGTGGTTGTGCAGGTATGGCAGAGTTGCAGGTCAACTGGAGAGAGAGGGATCTGGGAACACTTCGGACAGAGATCCAGGTGGATCGGGGCGTTCGTCGTGTAGTGGCCAGATATAGGGGCATATGGTGCCCTCTCGGATGTGTGTAGGGGCAAGTGGTGCCCCCTAGAATGTATGGGGGGGCATATGGTGCCCCCAGTTTTTGGATTTTGTTTGTAACATGCTATGGGCATGTCGGATGTATATGTATGGGGGGGGCTTATGGTGCCCCCCAGTGATGTATGTAGGGGTAGGTGGTCTGAAGTGATATGGGACTCTAGAGGGTCTTCTAAATGTGGAAGAATACGGGGTCTAGAGTCAACACGACCAGATACACTAGGAGAGTGGTGGAGAATGGCTTCTCTTGGTCTCTCAAATGTGGGTGCCCCCTTACCCAAACATTGGGTTTCGATGTAATGACCACAAGGTGGATGTGGTGTGGACGCATGGGTTCGATGTAAGGGGGAATAGATGAAGTCAGGGGTGGGAATTTCTTCCATAATGTTGTCATCGTGATAGAAGATTGGGTGACTGGTGGAAGAAGAACTACCTGACGTGGTGAAGTGGCCTGAATCATCATCATGAGAAGAGAGGTTCACATGCGTATCGTCACAATGGGTGACCGAAGAGTAAGTAGATACCGGATCTACCGATGTTGAGCCCAAGATGCCCGCTGAAGGAAGGTCAAGCGAAACAACAGGGGAGGATTCAGATGGAATGTTCCCCGATGGTCTCATGGATGATGACAGGTACAAAATGGTGACGGAGGGCTCCGTTGGCTTAAAAGCGGGAGGCGGAATGTGAATGTCCTCTGGTCCGATCGAAGCGGCCTTGAACTGGCGGTACAAGTCCAAGGAGGAACGGTACTCGTCAAGGCGGGGACAGAGGTGGGTGTAATGGCCGTGAAAATCGCCCAAGGCACAAGGGTGGTTTGTGCGCAAGTGTTTGAGTTTTGGGAGGGAGTCGGGGATAGTGACATGTACTTCTGGGAGATCAGAGTCGGGGAATGTCTCGTTGACCAGAAGCTTGAGGTGGGGCAATTCGGGACACATGTGAGTGGCATGACCGACGACATCACACAAAGCGCATCGAATGGCGGGCTTTGGTGGTCGTGGGGGGGTAATGGATGTCGGGGGGGCCGGATCGTGATGGGTTGCCCCCCGTCGGGCTTTGCCTGTCTTCCCGGGAGCCGTCACAACAGGAGAAGGGTCCTGTGGAGGTGCTGGGGGCACAGTGGCTATGGAGGAAGCGAGGGGGACCGGTTGAACCGGTGTCAAAGCCATGTAAGGTTTGGGGTGACCAGGGGGGTGGCGGCTGGGGGGTCAAGGTACCAAACCGGAATACCCAAGGTCAAGTTAGGGAGAGAGAGGGTGGCCATGACGGGGACAGAATATACTCCGGGAGGGGGAGCCAAGAAGGGGCTCTGTCCAGCAGGGTAGTGACCAGGAGGTACGGCTCCAAGATGGTTAAGGCCGGGGGGGACCGAGCCTGGAGGATAAAGAGGTTCGGGGATACCAGCTGTAGGGGGAGGGTCGGAAGGAGGAGGTCCGACTGGCGGAGATAAATGGCTAGGAGCGGGTTGCGGAGGGCGGGGGGGAGGGTGCGGACTAGCCGAGGCAGGCCGTTTATGGGCAGCCTGAGACGATTGCATCATGCAAATATTTGACAAGCTGGGATCAGTAACAGGAGGGGGGGGAAGGTGAGGAAAAGTACCAAGCAGGGTGGAATCTTTATAAACGCCGGGGGAGACACTGGTCAAGGAATCGACAGTTTGCTTGTTGGCTACAGAAGAGATGGTCGTCTCGGAGGAGGACTGAGACGATGACTCATGATACGATAGCTGGTCAATGGTGACTATCTTCCCGTTATGTGGAAAAGACATCTTACAGAAGACCGCGGATGGGACAACAGACATGGCATAGGTGTAGCTTCGCCCCAATAGGATGTTGTAGTCTAGAGGGGCGTCAATGACTTCGACATCAACGCAAACAGTCTTACCGGCGAGGGTGATGGGACAGTTACGAAACAGGCCAATAGGCTGGGAGGCATGACCGTCCCACGCTCGAAGGGTGATCGTGGAAGGGGCCAGCTCAGAGGATCCGAGTTGCTTCCAAACCGAAGCGGACATCACGCAGGTGGATGCCCCCTCATCAATTATACACCGGGATACAGTGGCGTTCCGGATTTTGACTGGGATTTGGAAAGCAACGGAAGGAGGAAGAGGAGGGTGGTCCGATTGAGTGGCGTCGAAAACAATCATTTGGTCATCAGCAGGATCAACGGCGCCCACGGCAGATAGTAGAGCCTTCCGTTGGGAAGGGCACGACTGGAGGAGTTCCAGTGTGGAAATGGCAGCAGGGGATTGTGCCAAATCATCTACTATCCTGTACGATTGGGCGGCTCGACCAGAAGCAGCATTTCGGCGTAATGGACCCTTTGGAATCTTTGGGTGGACCTCAACTTTGGGTTGAAGGATGTGTAAGGGGCCACTGGGTGTCGAAAGAGGCTCTGTAGAACCTGAAGATGGAGGCTCGGGAGAAGACTGAGCAGGAGGCTTGGGGTACTGGCTAGACCGAGTTTGAAGGTGAAGGTCGACAGAAGGGGACGAATCGGAGCGCATCATAAGGATCTGGTAGTCAGAGGAACCAGAAATGGACGATGGTGTGGCTGCATGGCTGTCGGGGGGTTGGGTAGCCACGAATCCCTGTTGAGGGAAAGGATCATTGAACACAGCTGGCGGGGGGGTGGCCACATTAGGAGGAGCGTGAGGGGAGACGTGTTGTCCGCGCAATGTGGCTTGAGACTCCCACATCTGTCGCATCTGGGGTAAGAGAGGACAATCGTGAGTGTAGTGACCGTAATCACTGCAACACGAACAGGGCTTGTTTGTGCGAAGCGGCCTGTACGGCCTGGGCGGGATGCCCTGAGGCTGGTTGCTAGTGTTAGGGTCCAGACCAGAATTGGGTCCTCGGTTACCGGGGGCAGATGGGTTCTGGTTGCCTCTCCGCCTTCTTGGAGAAGAAGGGGGAATAAACGCACCCTGCTGTGCAAATACTTGCCCTGGAGGGGGTTGTAAGGGCTGTTGCAGGTGGTGAGGAGGCAAGGGAGGCGGAAGCGCATATGCTGGAGGAGTTGGCGCACCAGGCTGCGGATAAAAGTAAGGGTTGGGTTGGGTAGCATTGAGGTAAGCGGGAGGTTGGGCAAAAGGAGGAGGCATGCCGTATCCTGGATACATGTTGCCGGGAGGGGGCAGAGTGCTAGAGGTGCTGGCCCCTCCCTGAGGGAGGCCATGGCTCATAGGAGGGTGAGCAGAGGGGTGGGAAAGATATCCAACAATACCGTCAGCGGAATGAGATGCCCCCGGGGCGTTAGCGCCACCGGGCCTGGGGATGTCAGGGAGAACGGTATGAACATAACCAGATTGAGCGTAGATCGGGTCATATTTTAAAGCTATTTGGAGGGCGGCTTCTTCAGATTGAGGAAAGTGAGAGGCGACATCTTTGCCGATGGGAGATGGGAGGGTGCGAAGGAACCAGTCCATGTAAACCCGATCTTCAAAGGGAGGGGCTCGACATAAGCTCCGTCTTCGTCGTCATTCCTGAACATGGGCAGAAAGGCGTGTGGAAGAGGATTGCTTAAATGAAGTCAAGAGCTCCGTACCAGTGTCGTATCGGAGAGGGAGCTGGAAGTACGACAAGAAGGCTTGGGCAAGAGTCTCGAACGTGGTATGGGAGAAAGTGGCCTGTTCGACATACCATTTAGAAGCTTCGCCGGTAAGCGTGCGTTGGAACAAACGAAGACGGATGGAGTCATCGGTAATGGAGTTGGAGGAACACCACATGTGGAAAGACAGGACGTGATTGGTTGGGTCTTCGCCATTAAGGCCCTCGAACTTAGGGATATCGGAGGGTAACTTGGTAGGCATAGTGGGCCAGGTAGTATTATGGTGAATGGGGTCGTTAATCAACTGATGGAAATCGGGGAGGCTGAGGCCTGCAATGTACGGCAACACAGGGGTGGCCGGAGTAGTGGTTGTGACGGTTCCGCTAGAAGTAGGGCCGGCATTGGGGCCGCTAGCATTAGGCCCTGATCCGGACATGGTGAAGGTAAAAGGGGGAGAACCGGGAGGAGAAGGGGGACCCGATGAATCAGGAAAGGAGTCGGAGTGCGGACTCGAAGGTGGACTGGCTCGACGACGACGGTGCGGAGCAGGTCGATCAACCGGAAACTGAGGATGAAGGCCAAGAAGTCTCCGGGAAAGGCGCCTTGGGGGCGCAATGATGACAGGAAGAAGGAAACCGACAAGGGCAGAAAGGGACAGAATCAAGAAGGTCAAGGGCAGATAAGGTGCGGTGACGATTGATTTTAGAGTCTTTGCCAGGCGGTGTAAACCAGGCGCTTCTTCACTTAGGGTCAGTGTGTGGTGTGCGTTAATTTTAATTTTTAAACCCTTGCCGTTGTTGAGAGCAAAAAAGTGTGCAACGTAGCTGAAAATAAACCTACAGAGAACAGAATAAAAATGCTGAAATAACAGAAAAATAACAGCTACATATGCATCTATCGAACCCAAGAAAGTGGGTCTCTCAAAACTATGCTGAAAAGAAAGGGAAAAACTATGGAAACACACACAAAGGAAGCTCAACAGATCTAGGGTCAAAGGGGACAGAGATCCGGAGGATAAAGCTGCAGATAAGGGGTGCAGATCACAGCCAAGAGACAGAGGCAAGGTGGTTGGAAAAAGGGAAATCAGCAAAAAACCGGGGGGGGGCAAGGCAGAGGCCTTTAGAGGAGGTCCAAACAAAACGACAAGAGGTGATTTGAAAGGAAAAGAGGCTGATTTCGATGGATCTGGAAGTGAGGTCACAGATCTGGAAAAAGAAAGGGCTGAAGCTCTGAAACCGACGGCTGAAACAGCTGAAACTCTTCCACAAAAGTGGAGGGTACTAAAGCCCTAAGGGGCTGGGTTCCCACTTAGATGAGTAAAAACAGATCAGATCTTGGTCAAGGCGGGCTGAGACAGAGGCTGGAAAACCCTGGCAGAGGCTGCAGCAGAACCCAGAAAAATTACAGAAAAAATGCTGGAAAAAAAAGGCAGGTCGCAGGTTCTGACCTGATTTTGGTTGAGGTCGCAGGTTACAGGCTAAAAAGTGCGTCCAGGTCGC
>JAXQQM020064999.1:0-63414 GCA_034641835.2 Pinus albicaulis | reverse complement strand
ACCAAAGACAAACCCATTGTAAAGAAAACTTCTCAATTACCTACTCAAAATCAGCCATCTTCTTCTAATCCTCTCACATCAACAACGAAAACTTTAGTAGTGTCAGATCCTATGGAATACAATATTGTTGAAGACATGAAAAAGATTAAAGCCAACATTTCCTTACATGAACTCAGCAAACTGAAACACCAGCAAAAGTTGCTATTGAAAGAATTAAACGCTACACCAATTGCTCCTTTACCAAGCGGTATAGTTGCAAAAGTAGCAAGAGGAACTGGTAAGCCACCAGATAAGGTAGATGCTACTGATACTGTGCTCATTGGGAAAAAGTCAAATTCTCAAACTCCTCCTTTTCTTTTGACTTATGAGATGTACAATAAAAATCTGCACAATTGTTTGATTGATTCTGGAGCTTCCTCCAATATAATGCCTACTTCTTTCTGTGCTAAATTGAATATCGAACCACAGAAATCAGCAGTTCATATCGTTCAGTTGGATCACTCTAAAGTCCAAGTGGTAGGAGAAATCGATTCAAAATCCTTTTCTCGGATTAACCGATCCCTAGAATTGTCCAAAGAATTGATATTTTGATTGCTGATATCCCTGAATTTTATGGATTAATCTCGAGTAGGGACTGGTCAGCGAAACTTAATGGTTATATCTCGACTGATTATTCACACATGTGGCTTCCCTATAAAGGGAAACCAAATCAAATCAAAATTGAACGAGAAAAACATATGACGCACATTGTCACTGAATTTGAACAACCTAATGAACCTGTGGCATTCAACAACAATATTCTTGGAGGTTATTCTGCTGAATCATTTCTTGGAAATTTCAAAGCTCCTCAGTCACCTTTTTCTGTAAATACTTTTGTTTCTCAGATAGAAAATTTTTCACAGTCTGATTCTTCCAGAATTGTAAATATTTCTGATGTAATTGTAGATAAGCCAATAGATAAATCTTTATTTTGGTCGTTATATTTTGATGGATCGAAGTCTAGTGATGGAGCTGGAGCTGGATGCATCTTAATTGATCCAGATGGGGAGAAAACCATGCTATCATGTAGATTAGAATTTGAGTGTACTAACAATACCGCAGAATATGAAGCCTTGGTTCAAGGACTTTATAAAGCTATAGGGTTAGATGTTAAATACTTGAAAGTCTTTGGTGATTCCGAAATTGTCATTAAACAAGTTAGGAATACTATTCATTTCCTTTCAGGACATCTTAAACACTATCAAACCCTAGTACAAGACCTCACCACTCATTTTTAGCATTCAATATTTCTCCTATTCCTAGGAATCAGAATACATCAGCTGACTTGTTAGCTAATGTTGCATCTAAACTCTTACCTGCTGAAGATTGCAGTCCTGATAGGTTTTCTGTAGAATTGATTTTTCGTCCATCTGTCCCAGATAATATTACAAATTGGAGAGTATTCTATCATGATCAAGATATTCTAAATTTCATGACTTCAGAGAAATCATATGATGAGAAAATTATTGACGAAGATGATCATGATTTACAAATTGCTTCAAAAGATAATGAAAATCCCATTCCAAAATCTGTTGTTAAATTAGAGGATTTATATGACATTAAAGACAGATTCAAGAAAGTCACTAATGCTAAACTTCAAAGTTCCAATTTGAAGTTTGAATTAGTAAATCTTGGTTCTGATTCTAAACCTCAAAACGTTAACTTAGGACTCAATTTAACACCAGAAGAAAGGAATGCATTCATTAAATTTCTGAACAAGTATAAAAACGTTTTTGCTTGGAATTATGATGATTTAAGCGTGCATGATACTTGATTATTCAACACAAATTAATGCTTCTGATGTTAAGCTGGCAGGTGAAGTTGAGAAAGATTCATCCAAATCTCGAAAGTCAAATCAAATCAGAACTTAATAAACTTTTAAAAGCCAAAATCATTTTTTTGGTCAGGCACTCCAATTGGGTTTCCAATATGGTACCTGTCAGGAAGAAGAATGGTGATATAAGAATCTGTATTGATTTCAGAAATTTAAACAAGGCATGTTTAAAAGACAATTTCCCATTGCCAACCATGGAACAGATACTTCAAAAGGTAGCTGGTTTTGAACTTATGTCTTTTCTCGATGGATTTTCGGGCTATAATCAAGTTTTAGTTCATCCAGATGACAGATTGAAAACAACTTTCAGAACAAAATGGGGAACTTATGCTTATCAGAAAATGCCTTTTGGTCTAATAAATGCAGGAGCAACTTTTCAAAGAGCCATGGACATAGCATTTAAAGGTCTGATCAATAAATTAGTTATTTTTTATCTTGATGACATAACAGTATTTTCAAAAAAGAGAGCCAATCATCTACATGATTTAAAACAAATATTTGAAAGATGTAGAAAGTTTGGTATCTCCTTAAATCCCAAGAAATATTTCTTTGCTTTAGATGAAGGAAAACTCTTAGGATTTTTTGTGTCAAAAGATGGTATATATATTGATCCAGATAGAGTGAAAGAAATTTCTGATATTTCTTTACCTCATAACAAAAAATCCATGCAATCATTTCTTGGACAGATCAATTTTGTTAAGAGATTTATTCCTGATTTTTCTTTAATTGTTTTACCTATGCAAAATATGATCAAGAAGAATTCAATATTCAAATGGATGCATAAAGAAAAAGAAGCTTTTGATTCAATCAAACAAGCGATCATTAATGCACCAGCATTGAATACTCTGGATTTTTCTAAATATTTTACTTTGTATACTCTGGCCACTGAAACATCCTATGCAGCCGTTTTAACACAACTCAATGATCAAGAAATCGAAGCACCAATTTCTTTCTTTAGCTCAAATCTGCAAGGAGCTGAGCTTAATTATTCCGATGTTGAAAAACAAGCCTTTGTTGTGTTTAAATCAATCAAACATTTCAGACCTTTTCTCTTAAAAACACATACAAAAATCATTGTCCCATTCCCTGCAGTGAGGCAGTTATTAATTCAAAAAGAAGTAGGAGAAAAGAGAGCTAACTGGGTAACAGCCTTGCAAGAATATGATGTTGATATTAAACCAGCTAAGATTGTTAGAGGACAAGGTTTTTGCAGATTATTGGCAGGAGCTCATAACATACCAAAAGATCAAGATTCAAATCAAGATATTCAAGAATTACATGATGAATGATCTGTTTAGGTGATACTACAGCTCACAAAATAATTCATGCTGGTTATTATTGGCCTACCCTTTTTAAAGATACGCATGATTATGTAAGGAAGTGCAGAATTTGTCAAACTGCAAGTGGAAGACAAAGGAAACCAGCTTTTCCTTTGCAACCAGTGAGTATTGAGCAACCATTCGAACAATGGGGGCTTGACATTATTGGTGAAATAGTACCTCATTCTTCCAAAAAGCACAAGTACATCCTTCACATAGGTAGTTGCTACGAAATGGTGAAGGCAATCTGATTTGAAGGGTAGCCAATTCCCGATCATTGTTGATTTATTGATTTCATAGATCAATTCATCATAACCGGGTTTGGTGTACCTCAAGCTCTTGTTTTTGATAATGCATCTTACTTCTCTGGAAATTGTTTAATTGAATTTGCAGTCAAAAGAGGTTTTAAATTAAAATATTCAGCAAATTATTATCCACAAGGTAATGGTTTGGCTGAATCCACTAATAAAAACCTTATCAAAATCATTAAAAGGACTGTTGATCAAAATCAAAAGAATTGGCACAAATCTTTAATCTTTGCATTATGGGCTAATCGTATCACTGAAAAAGCTTCAATAGGGACTTCACCTTTCAATCTGGTTTATGGAAAAGAAGCTGTGATACCATCAAACTTAACACTTCCATCATTATCCCTAGTGCAGTTTATTGAAGAAAATCCTTCATCATCCATTCAATTGAGATATGATCAAATCCTTAAATTAGAAGAAGATAGGGATAAAGAAAAAATTACTCATGAAAAACATCAACAACTTGTAAAATCTTCTTTTGATGCAAGTTCTACCGGCTCAAAAATTTTGTCAATTGGTGATCTCGTTTTGAAATGGGATAAAGCACACGAAGAAAAAGGTAAACATACCAAGTTTCAGAAAATGTGGCTTGGACCATTTCAGATCGTTGAGAAGATAAACTCAAATACATTCATACTCCAAGATCTAACAGGTAAGAGAGAGTCTCTTCCTGTAAATGGGCTTATCTTGAAGAAATTCTTTTCATAAGGAGGTAACCCCTTCTTAAACTGTATATATTTCTTTCTGCAAAGTTTTTGATTGTTTTTGTTTTTACAAATAAAGTTTGTTTATGAGTCTCTAATTGACTGTTTACTATTTGAGAAAATTTCTTCAGAAAAATATTATAAATATTTATTTTGTGTAAATAAGAATTTTTAAAGTAATGATCACAGTTTTTGAATAGTTTAAAATAAGATGTTAAACTTTGAAAGATTATTTCAATCATTTACATGATCTTTGAAAACTTGAGAAGAATGTAAATCATTATAAGTTTATTAAGCAGAGAAAGGTTATCTATCAAAGTAAAGATTTTTTTCAAAGTTTTGGAACTCAAAAAACTCTGAAAATTGTCATCCATTGATTCTTAAGGATAAAACTATTTCACCCCATCCATTTAATTTGTGATTTTTTAGAATGTAATTCTAAGAAATTATACGAAAATTTTAAGAGATAAGAGGTCTCATTACGAGCCGACTTACCATGTTCATAAGGAATAATAAAACTGACATTACCAATACTGCATACCAAAACAGGGTAATGGCTTATAAATATAAGACAAGGGGTCTCATCACGAGCCAGCTTGTTCAGTTTAATTATAAATAGTGAATGGCATTGTTATTAACTGGCTACCAAACCAGAACAATGGCTCTTAAAATAAAAAATAAGTAAAAGACAAAAACATGAGATAATAGGTCTTATGAATTTATCTTTTAAAAAGTCATAATTTTAGTTGGATGGGACAATGAATGGTTAATAGTTTAAAGGTAACCCTGTCGAGACTATGAACGTTTGCTGGCAGCAGAGGCAATACCTATGGCAATAGAGTATATTATAAAACCAAAACTTGGAGAAATCCATTTACTTCATTATTAACACCAATCAAAGCTTGATATAACCCAAAATGTTTTTATTTCTTAAGGAATTAGACAGAAATTATGAAATGATTTTTATTTTTCTTTTCATAGCAGCATTTTATTTGAATTATCCTAAGGTAGTTTTCATTATCTTTAAAAACCTTTACTTACTAAAGATAGAATGTTCATTTTATTTTTTCAGAGATAACTGTTTCTTTCAGTGAATCGCCAATTGTTGTGACCAGCAACAACCCCCCTTTTTATTTAGTATTAGTAATAATACTAAATAAATGGGGACCCTTAGTTAAAAATCCAAAAAAATCAATTAGGATTTATTTGCCTTTCAAATAAAACTTTCTATCATAAACTTGTAGAAATCCCTTAGAAAGAATATTTAGAAACACTTAAGTTTATGATAGATTATAATAAAATTGCTCTTGAAACAAGATAGCGCATCCATAAAAAAATAGTATATATAAAACGCATTGATCGCAGATCGCATAGCGCAGAAAACAGAAATGATTAATAAAATCTTTTGCGCTCTTATCAATTCTGCGCTTTTGCGATTCTGCGCTTTTGCGATTGTGCGCTTTTTGTGATTCTGCGCTTTTGCGATTGTGCGCGTTTGCGATATGCGCTTTTGCACTATTGCGCAATTTCCACTTCTGCGTTATTTTTATGACTGCGATGACTTCATTTTGCGATATTGCGATATTGCGCAGCAAATCGCAGATCGCAATGTCGCAGATTCATGTAGGCACGCTATCCCATGGCAATCTTCCCATATGTCAAATTCGTTATGCGCTTTAATGATTATATTAAATGATTGGATTGATTATTAATGTGAAAAGAGATTGTGTTTAGATTGAAATTCGTTTCACAATTTAAATATTATATTTCATTCGCTTTCACATTCAAAACAGTCTCATCACCTTTCTTATATCATTATGCTCATTTATTCGTAAAACGCAGGCATGAAGGAGCAGACCACTATACAAAGCTTCTGCTAAACACTATGGGTAAGAAGGAGAAGAGCTCAAGTTCCGAGAACAAAGAAATGGCTTTGCTATACGCAGACACCGCCTGTAACAAGGACGCCGGTATATCCACTTGGGAGGGAATGTATAAACTGTTAGAAGATGAAAACCCTGTGGTGATAAAAGTTGTAGCTACAACAGGTTCCAAGGATTCGTCTGAAGCAACTCTTAGAGACTTGGCTTGCTCATTTCTGCATAGAATAGCAGCAAGGCCAAGAATTCTCCCATACATAGACATGGTGAGATGGGTGCTGGATAGTGCTGATATTTTAGACAGGCAATTCAAGACTCCATATGAAGAGCTAATTGGGTCATTCACCGTAGAAGATGTGAGATTAATGTATAAGTTTCCATAACCTCAGGCGACTTACAACAAATAATTTATGGAAGAATTTGCCAAAGAACATGCAAATTTGGCAGAATGCACAAAGGAGTGGACCAAAAGAAGTGAACCATTGAAGAAGAACAAACAAGGTATGTACAGCACGGGTTCGCTTACCTCTCCTTACTGTTTTACTGCTGCCATGTTATGCAGGATTTTTGGAAAGCCTGACATAAATATGATCTTACCCGAATGGCTTCCCTTGTTGAATGCGGCTGTTAATTCTACAATTGTAGATTGGGCCAAAATCCTATCTGATAATCTCACCACTGCTATTTTTCAATACCGGTCTAAACAAAATGTTTCCCAGCGGGTTTATCCGCCTTTTTATTTGTCTGCTTATGTTATGGATGCCATCTGCTATGTCTCTAAATTCCCTGTAATGGGCTGGAAATGGACTATCCACAACCCTTTGCCCATTCATGTGTACCATAAAGAACTGTGGGAGTCTAAGTTTGTCCCCCATTTTTACCAAATTTGTCATGGAATAATGCTGCCATTGTACAGAACATTGTATAATAAGGATGCCCCAAGGTTATCCTCAGAAACAGAGGTTGATATTCTCCCCGTCGCAAGATGGTTTGGAGAAGAATTGTTCACCTATATTAGGGTTTTTGAAAGTTATGCTTCTCCCCATGTTTTACCCTTATATGTTCCAGATAGACTTGTAGCTCGGGAAATTGCCTATCAGACCTGTGGCCAGGGAGGTATGACAAAAGATTTAAAAGAGAAGAAAAAGGGCATTTGGCCACAATTTCCCATAAAATGTGGAACATTTTCACTGTTTGATATTGGTCATGCATTTCAAGAGATAGGCAACGTTACATGCCTACAGCTATTCAAATTCTCAAGAAGGTTATTTGACCCAAATGATATTGTTAAGAATTTTACCAATGCAATCAAAGTAAGGGAATTTGTCGGGGAGCAGGATCTTTTTGATGATATGTTCCAAGCAAGAAATTCATTCAAAGAGGTTTTGAATTCAGCTAAAGCGCAGCTATCTCCAGAGGATTTTCAGGAATTCAAGATGTACAGAGAAAGGAGACTAATTCCTATTCCTTTGGATAATCTACGCGTAGAGCCCGCAAGGGAGAAAACTCCTAGTGTTAGTCTTAACGGCAGTTCAAGTACAGGTAAATCAAAATCAAAATCTGACTGAGATTCTGAACACTCCAATAAGTCTAAAGAAAAGGAAGATAAAATGGAAGAATCCATTAAAGATTCTGCACAATCTAAAGAGCTTACTCAACAACAAATTTTGACTTCTCAACAAACAAATCCTCCTCCACCCAATGTACAGCAACAGCCAGTCACCATTGAGTTAGATAAATAATGGGAAACCTTTAATCAATTGATTAATGTAGAAGGACAGAATGTACAGACCCCTGTCCAGACAACCAAAGTTTTGAACACAGGAACAAGCAGCACAACCGCAGTAACAGAGCACATACCAATCACACCCTCCTCTGAAATTGTACTTAATGTAGAAGACATCCCTCCTCTGGATGTATTTTATAGCCCAAAATACAAAGCAGTAGTAAAGAGACAAAGGAAAAAGAGAAAAAATGAAAGTGCAATTGCTACTGAACCAGAACAAGTAGATGTTTTGTGGAAAGATCCTGCCACAGAGCCTACTCATAATCTCACTAAGTTATCTCAAATAACAGGAGCTTATGCTTCTGCAACAATTGATAAAGCAGTTGAGATACAACTTTTTTTGGATGAAAAAGAAGAACAGATAAAGGCTCTGCAACAGCAATTGCAACAGGTACAGGCCAATAAGGAAGCACAATTAAAACTTGAAGAATTACAACAACAACTTCAAGAAATCCAAGAACAGCATAAGGATGATCCTAAGCTTCCAGAATTCATTTCAGAAACCATCTCTTTGAACAATCAACTACTGCAACAAGAGGAATTTTTCTGCCAAAAAATATTGCAATGGAATTCTTTGTGCCAAGAAAGCGATAAAATCACAAATCATGTCGTAGATCTACGAAATGATTATGATTTGATTAATGAAAAGATCAATGATTATCTAGCATGGCAAAATACAGAAGAAGGAAGAAAAGCTGGTGCACCCATCATTAATGAAAACCACAAAGAAATACTATTCAGTAATTGGGATGCACAAATCGGAAGAGCAGAAAGGGCAGCAGAGGAGGCATCTACAGCGGCAAACACTCTCACTGATTGTGTAAATGACAATTTACACAAAGCTAACTTGATTTCTGAAACTGTTCCAGGTTATCTCCCACAGGCAAATCAATTGCAAGCAGAATGGAGGCAAAAGGCAAAAGAAAGAGCAAAATCCATCCAAGGGCTGACAAGATTGAATTGGGACTCATACTGGATGTACTTGGTGAAGCCACACAGTCAGCACAGTGCACTCAATTGTATTATCAATGCTACAGAGAAGATTGTTCCTACGCTTGCCGACTCTGTCTTTTCAGGACAGCTGAATTCTGAAGTCGGTCAACCGCATCTTCTCAAAACTATGCTAGATGCCTGCAAGAGCAAAGATCAATTTCATAGATAGATAGATTTAGTTTTAATTTCACTGTATTTTAGCCTAGGAAAAGGACGGCCATTGAACCGAATCCTTATTTTTTGTAATAAAATATTTTTAGAGTTAGTTAAGTAGTATTTAAACCCCTCTCATGCATTTAGAGAGGGGTCCTGGATCTTAATATTTTTGGACTTGGAGATTGCATTTCTGTACTCCATTGTCTTATATATTTTTTTGAAAAGGATCACATCTGGTGATTTTCATGCGGAATTATCTTTGAAGTGTTGCATTTATGTACCTTGGAATTTGGTTTTGCATTATAGTTACTGGATAGAGTATCAGATTGCATTTGAAGTCATCAAGATGAGCAAGGTATTTCTATCTGTTTACTGTTGATCTCTTTTGTTTTATGATATTTGTTTTAAAATTGCTATCATTTATATGTATATTTTCTTTAACAACGCTTCCTTTTATATATCATTTCTGAGTATAATTGAAACGTTATTTTTCATAGTTACATGTAAATGGTATACAATGATGAATGCAATATGTTTATATAACTCTGTTTCATTTCTTAAACAGAGTTATCTTTATTTGTTTCTGCATATTTCAATTTAATTAATAATACATTTTCATGGTTATTGTTGAATTGGAACAATCTTAAGTTGTATTCACATATAGCTACCCGGGTTAGTATTAGAGTTTCTTTATCTCACAAATATATTCTATCAGCCAGCTAGTATATTTATTAGTTTTCTTGGTGAAGCCTCTTTCACCTTTTTCTCTGCAAATAAAAGATGTGAAATTATTTTAGAGTGCAAATACAAAATGACATTACTCAATGACAGGGGTAAACATACTAGCTCTTGGATGCACTTAGATGATATTTATTGCATTTGACTCACAATATAGATTGTTTTTTTCAGTTGGATACATGCATTTTTTTCAGAAAAAAAAAACAATAAACCATTAATCTAATCTACTAACCATTCACACGTCATTCATTGATTTAATTGATACTACTTATTTTTTTTTATATAGGTTTTATTGTAAAATTCATAATTCATAAAGTCTAAATTTTAAGAAGGTGTACATACTATACTGCCCTAACCTCTTATCCTACAAGGAAGCATGTGACTTCTGACCATTTGGCTCACTCAAGATGTACCAAATGGTGTGTGAGACTACTTTTTTTATGCCAAAAAGGACCCATATCTAAAGTCTAAATTCTAAGAAGGTGTACATACTCTACCACCCTAACCTCTTTTCCTACAAGGAAGCATGTGACTTCTAAACATTTGGCTGCCTCACTCAAGATGTACCAAATGATGTGTGAGACTAATTTCTTTATGGGACAAAGGACCCATATCTTCATGGAGGTTTGACTACTAAAATCAATTCACTACTATGTAGTGTAACCCTTAATAAAACATAAACGTATTGATGTATATATTCGCTTTTTTCAATTCATTATTTAAATGACCTCTAAGACCTAATTATTAATTCACTTATCCTTTTTAATCCCTAAATTACTTAACTTACATTAGATCCCTAAATCTCAATTATGTTATTAAACTCATACTAATTCTTTAACTCTCAATTATTATTATTTTTTTTTATGTTGTGAATATTAAAGCATTCTTTTATAGACAAGGTATTTAACTTTAACATAGGCCTCATGATTTGTAAGGCTCAAGGAAGAAATATTTGCAGTAAGATTTCATTATAGCATGGTGCTATGTAGTAAAATCCTCTCCGCGGATAGAGACAATCCCTTTAGCGCTAGGATGGGTCTAGTAACAAGAGGGAACAATTAGAAACCTACTTTCCTAGATTGTAAATGCATGAAAATCATGAATAGGACACCTACCTCAATCTGATGCTGATTCTCGTTTGAATCCTTTGGTCCTTCGCGTTCCATGATCAGATCATCGCCGTCACCGACATTTGGTTACTTGCACGAAGGATCAAACAACAACAAACATGAAAGCATAACATATATTTTGCATATACAACCTGCTTAGCTGATCAAGGAAAACTAGAATCCAATCACACTTTAAAGAAAGGAATGGAAAGCACGAACCAATTTTTTTATATTAAAATAGAGAGGGTGAGTGACAACCTATGCCTTGATGTCAGAACTCTCCTTCGACGATACCTGATCTAGGAACATCTCCAAAGCACTCTTTCAGCTTAGTGTGGAGGGAAAAAGGTCTCAACTCTCGCTCAATACCTATAGCAACAAAATATCTCTCTATTGTTCTTCTATCTCTATTCTAACTAGCAGAGCTATGGGATATTGTCCATTATATATCAAAGGAGGAGGGAGCATAGATCCACTTTAGCTGGGGAAATGGGTTATCCTTTTGGGTGGTTCCACTTTTGTAGGAACAAAGAGACCAAAGGGAGAAGCTCAGGTCCATCCTCGGGAAAAAACAACCATCTCTCTGCCACGAAGCTTCCAAGTCTTGAAGCTTCACTTTCATTTTTAAATAAAATTCCAGAAGAGGATCGACACAAGTATGATCTTCATTCCAGCGCCGATTGGCATAGCCCTAGACCAAAAAGAGGCCATCGGCACGAGCAATACACGGAGAGGGCGTGTCACTCCAGATAATTAGGTTTTCAAGGAGTTGCTTCAGGAATGGCCAACAAAGAGTTTATTCATTGTACTGAAAAGGACATGAAGGCATATTTTCATGATGGAAAATAGACACAGGGGTCACTGTTAGGGGTCTCTAGGATTAGGAACAAAGAGTATAGGTATAGTGACAAATTTTTGTGTAACAGATGCCCCCTAAAGCATGAAGGCCAAATGAGAGTGAGGGGTGAAATTATTTACGAATAAGTGCCGGACCAAGATGCCGTCGTCGAAAAACCTGCGCAAAAAAGCACACATATACATAAATTGATATCTCTGAAATAATCACATGACCTAAGGTATGGACGCAACCATCCATACAAGTGATCATGAAACATGATCCGAGGTATGGTCGCAACCATCCAAATAAAGAGGATCACAGATATAGACTCAAGGTATGGTCGCAACCATTCAACTGAAGGAGTCATGTGTACAATAACGAATCATATATATCGCCTCGCAACCTAAGCTTTATCAGACAAAACCTATGGTCTTGCACTCCATCATGACCCGATCAAGTACAAATTCAAGCATGTGAATAAATGAGTTGAAGTCGAACATGCAAGAAAATCACTCGATTACCAGCCAATGATGTAAATCGTTAACAAGCGTGAGAGAAACCACCAATGATGACAATGGTTCTCAAGGTACCAACAGTACAATCCACGAGATGCGAATAAGGAGCTATCATTGAATCACTCGCGGAATCACCCAATCCAAGGGAAATGATGTAAGCCTGTTTTCGGATGCGAACAAACTGCCATTAGGGCATGCAGGCTCTACGGTACTAAAAAGGGGATCTCTATATCAACTTCTCAGATAATCTGCTGAATTTAACAAGAAATGATCCATCGAAGGAGGGCCATAATGTATCCTACATCATCGACATGAGATGAAGGCAATAATATAATAATGAGAGTGATCAGAGAACCAGGAAATGAATGAGACATAAAAGGAACTTTTCTTTAACATATCAGAGACACGACTCCGAATTTGGCAATATTTGACTCAAATGGAATCAGAGGTCATGTTTGATGAGAATGGTGACGGCATAAGAGGAAAAATATATTTCCCAAACCCATGGAGGAAATTTGACGAAAGAAGGATATCCCCAACCCGACATGAAACAGAGGATGTGTCATGTTCAAGAGCGACATACTACCAACACAACTGATTAATGCTTTCCATTCCCCCCCACCATTTCGGGCGAGTACCCTAGTTATTTTTGTATAAAATCTTGAACGGGATAGCATATGCTTATGATATAAGTTTTTCCTTCAGAAAAATCCATCCTACTACATTATACGAGCCCTGGGAAGGAGGAAATTAGTGTCATCATGATGACGGATCCAATGTCGTTAAATTTTAACGAATCTGAAAAAGAAACTCAGCGTCTTTTCATGTTTAGAGAGTTTGAAAAGAGGCGAAAAGAAAACTCCAAATGGCCCTTTTCATGAATATTCCCTCATACCCAAAAAGGTAGAAAACAAAGTGTGAGAGAACCTCTTAGTCGCGATTAAATAAGGTATTCATTTTTTGTAAATAGTTTATCCCAGCTCGAAAAAGGGCTAAACGTGTACTAGGTAAATGATGTTTCATGCACTTTAACGAGCTCAAAAAACCAAGAAATTGGCAATATTTTCATGTTTAGAGAGTAAAAAAAGAGCTGAAAGATGGCTCCAAGAGGGTTAATTTTTCATTTGTTTTTAATCGAGTCTGAAAAAGTAGTACACTAGAACTCGTAAATATTTCATCCGTGAAGAAACTGAACCCGTCACTGCACAAGAACATATCCATACACTGTTTCCATGGTAAGAGCATTGAAATATTATTAAAATATAATAAAAACCCTAAAATGACATTGGGCATTTATAAAATATGGAGAAAGTAAAAAACAAATTACTTTTCACTTTCACATTGTTGAGGAGGAGTTTTTATCCTTGTTTACCTCAAATCTTCAGGAGCACATTACAGGAGATCCAAGAGGCCAATCAGCAAATCATCTGTGCCAGGTAAGAGGTGTTCTCCTTGCCTACATTTTAATACTCATTTTATTGTTTTTTAAGGCCGATTTAAATTTTTGGAAAGGATTTAAAATTCGTTCATGCTGCGGATCGGCACGAGTATCCCATATCAAGATCGCGTTGGACCGCCATTTTTATAACTGGAAAGTCATCGATCGGTGCTGCTATTTTTAAAATAGAGAGAGCATGGACATGCTCATTGGGAGAGCATGCTCCATGACAAAAATATCCTCAAGTGGAAAAATAGCTATAAGCACAGTGGGATGATATAACACTCAAGGTAGTGCTATACACTATCACACGCCTCGATGGGGTGCAAGCGCCACGTGAGGCAACCAAGGCTCAACTACAAATGGCGGTGGATTGCATGGCACCCACCGTATTCAAATCGTGTGAGGTCATAGTGGAAAGTATGAAGAAATTGCTCGCGAAGTGCAATAATAGCAATCTGAAGCAGTTCGGATATGGGTCCATTTTGACAGCCTTCTTCCTAGAGCGATTTCCCCTATTCTAGTACCAGGGGATAGAGATAGAGGCACCAGTACCATGAGAGCCACGGTTGGCAAGGTGGGCAGAGTTGATGCCTCGTGGAGGAGGCAGACAACAGATGTCTTTCAGAGCTGCCTTCTGTACATGGTTGAGGCATCAACTGATCATGGTGGAAGATTGGCCATACTCCGGGACATATTTCCTAGGTGACCCTGATTTTCCACTTCCAGCGGGTGAGCGTTGCGATGATATAGGGAAGAACATGTTTTTGTTATTTTTTCATTTTTTATATAATTTTTTTTTATATATGAAATGATGTGAAACTTTATGTGTCACGGATGTTGGACCACAGAGGGTTGGCGAGGATATCACTAATCGTTAGGAGGGTGGCAAGAGACTTTGAGGGTGCCCATTATGTGGAGGGAGCAGACCTTGAAGAAGAGGTTGCACGAAACCTGGATGCCTTGACCGCCAGGATTCTAGAGTACGCACAGATGGGAGACACTCCCATCCAGTACGAGCGACATACTATCAGGGAATATGATCATATTCATCGACTGCTGACTCGATTCATTCAAGCAGTAGCATGCTACCATGATCACCACACTGATTATATTAGATTTTAGTTTTATGTAGTTTTTCCAAGACCTGCCTATCTATAAGATGATTAGCCAATGCATTTGTTAATGTATTCATGTGTTGTGGAATGTGATGATATGTAATGTAATCAAAATTTCTTTCCAACAAATGAACATGCAGATACATTCTAAAAATTTGAGGGTGTCTGACGGAATATTTCCCATTGAGCTGTATGACAAGCTATGAATCCAAGTTAATAACCATTTCTCTAATTCCAAGAGAGATTTATTCAGATAGAAGCTTAATAAATGCACTGTATTGAGCAATATTATTGGTTGTACAACCTAAACATATACCTTGCAGATCTACTAACTCACCATTAGGGTCATAGATAACCCACGCCACAGAAGATAGATTTCGGGTACTACGGAAGGTGCCATCAGTGAAACCGACATAAGGAGCCAAATACATCTGCAAATCAAGTAAAAAAACATAAGCAGGAAAACCACTTCCAAACTCACACCAAACCAAAAATGTACAAAAATGAAAAGCACACTAATGTACACGAGAAAATCATGCATAATATCTCTTTAGATAAAGCCCATTTTGAGGTTTATCCAAAGGATAACCTTCATAATCAATCAACTCATAGGCCCCTTTCTGAAAAGCACATTTTATGATATACGACCCATGCGACATAGGTTAGAATTTTCCTTCCCCCATATTGTCGTGTGCTTGTTCATAGAGAAGGACCAAGTCTCCTTCAGATAAGGCACGTAGTGAAACTATCTGATCAAAATGGTCTTTGACCTGTTTCTTCTGTGCTTCAGTAACCAAAGCGGTGACGCGTCGGGTTTCATCAAGTCATTCCAAGTACAAGAGACATTCCTCTTCTGGCAAGGTATTTGGAAGCAATTCGACAACTAACTTGAGCAAAGGAATTTCACATTCAATCGGTAAGGTTGCTTCGAGGCCATGCACTAACCGAAATGGAGTGAATCGAGTAGCATTCTTGGCCGAGGCTTGATATGCCCAGAGAGCTGAAAACAACATGAGATGCCAATTTGACTTGTGCATCACAATAATGCACTGAAGCATAGTGACTAAGCCTTTATTTACTACTTCAACTTGGTCATTGGCCTGAGGGTAATATGGATTTTAGTTGGCATGATGCAAGCCCAACTGAGAAGTCATCTCAGCCATCATGTAATGGAGAAAATGAAAGCCATGGTTAGTGACAATGGCCTGACGAATACCAAATCGTGCGATAACATGATTGAAGATAGATTGAGACGCAGTTTTACTGTCAGCAGCATATGTAGGCATCTCCTTGGCCCATTTAGTGAAATAGTCCACAACGATAATGATATAATCATGCACCCCCCCCCCCCCCCCCCCCCCGCCCGAGTGAGGGTTACATGTCATGAATTCACTGCCCAATTTGGAAAACGAGCCGATGGTAACAACTGGGTGTAAGGTTGCAGGTGGGGTGTGCATCTTGCGTTGATAAATCTGGAAAGCATGGCATTTATGGATGAAAAGGATACAGTCTTTGCAAATAGAGGGCCAGAAGTAACCAACACGAATTATTGTTTGAGCTGTTCCATAGCCATGGATATGACCACCACATGCCCCAGAGTGGCAGTCGTTGATCACTCTCTCAGCTTCTTTGAAAGTCAAGCAACGACGAACAATCAAATCGATGCTAACTTGGTATAAAGTATCCCCAATGATATGATACGGTTGGAAATGATGTCGAATCCATCAACGATCAAACTTGTCCAACTCAGATTGGAAAGTTTGGTTCTGAATATACACGATGATATCACCTTACCACGGATTGACAGTGTTGATCATGAAGAGAGTGTCATCTGGAATGTGCTCATCAAGATCAGATGGAGCGGTGGTAGAGAGAAGGGAGCATATCAATTCAGCAAAAACCAATGATTTCTTTGATTTGGCAGTAGTGAATTCCAAATAAAACTCCTATAAAATGACAATCCATTTTAAATATTTTCCCCCCATCAACTGGTAGGTCAAGATATAAGTCATAGGATTGAAGTCGAAGATCACGGTAGTCGTGCATAAAAGAATATAATGTCGAGAACACTGAACAACATGTACCATAGCTAAAGCTAGTTTATTGACATGGGCATATTGAGTCTCTGTATCCATAAGGTTACGACTAAGGTAATATATGACATGTTCAGTACCATAGTCATCGTCTTGGATGAGTATCATAGCTATGGTGCTGGGGGAAGCTGCTAAGTACAAAAAATAGTCACGATGATAATTTGGGGGATGCAGTAAAGGAGAATTGATGAGAACATTCTTTAAAGCATCGAATTAGCATTGAGAAACTTCATCCCATAGAAATGGGATCCCTTGTTTCAGTAATCACGTAAAACCCTTAGCAAGCTTCGCATAATTGGGAACGAAACGACATAGGAAATCAACTTTCCCTTGCAGACTCTGCAATTGCGATAAAGCGAAGGGAGGGGGTAAATTAATGATAGCCTCAAATTTGAAGGGATAGAGACGAATGCCTTCTTTAGGGATGAAAAACCCAAGGATTATACCAGATTCAACGCAAAAAACACACTTATGTGGATTCAACTGAATATTATATTGTCGGCAGCGTAGAAAAATCTCTTGAAGGTGTGTGGGATGGTCGCGGGGATTAGATGAATGAGAAGAGAGGTCATTCAGATAAGGTTGCATGATGTGCTTAATGTCATGGAAAGCATAGGACATCGCACGTTGGAAAGTAGCACTGCATTCTTCATATCGAAAGGGAGATTGTTGTAAGAAAAGGTTCCCCATGGATAGATAAGGAAGTCTTGTGTTGATCAACATGCAAGATTTTAATCTGGTTGTAGCCAGAAAAACCATCCATAAAGGATAATATCTCACTCCTAATGCATTCATCGATGATCTGGTCAATAAACGGAGTGGGATAGTTATCCTTCGAGTAGGCCCGATTGATATCTCGGTAATCAACACAAACGTGAATGGTTCCCTTCTTTTTATTGACAAGGACAATATTGGACACCCGGTCTATCAATGGGATGGGATAAATGAATCCAGCCTTAAGAGGTTTTCAACCTCTCCCTTTATGGCGACTTCCTTTCTAGGGTGCACAGGGCGAAGTTGCTGACGAACAGGCTTCGTGTCAAGATAATTTGGTATTTCATGCACCACTATACTTGGGTCAATGCTAGGAATTTTCTCATAGGACCATGAAAAAAC
Source organism: Pinus albicaulis (assembly GCA_034641835.2). Classification (NCBI taxonomy): domain Eukaryota; kingdom Viridiplantae; phylum Streptophyta; class Pinopsida; order Pinales; family Pinaceae; genus Pinus; species Pinus albicaulis. The sequence goes on along the minus strand of JAXQQM020064999.1, from coordinate 45,430 downwards.
ATCTCAAAATTCTTGAAAGAGACTATTATAGAGCTTGACCTCATCTAGAGAGAAAGACACCCAAATATGAATATTCTTGATAATTCCTGGTTTCATAGAAATGTTGATAGGCATAGTCTTAGTAATACAACCCATGTTCCCCTCAGAAAAGACCTCATGGGCCAACATCGACGTTAGGAGCGAGTCACACGGAACATGGGCAGCGAGATTTTCATGACACGACTAAGCTACTCCAGGATTCGAGAGAAACGACAAACGATGATGGATATCATTCCAAGGGGTTTCCTTGAGAGACATAGTTTCCACGATACTCTCGTCAAATGGAAATGTCTCATTTAGAGGATCTGATGAATCTGAGGAACCGAGTGAAGGAGATGGGGGGTACACATCAAAATGCATGCTCGAAGTACCATGTTCGGAGTCATTAACTGAAGTCGAGATGATTTCACAATAATTGACATCTACCAGGCTTAACGACATCACATCACCAAATGAATCGACCTGATCAGGCGAAGGGATGATCCAGGGATCAGAAGAAGTGGAGATTATATTGATCTGAGCAGTGTTTGGTAGAGGAAGAAAAAATAAACCCATAAGGGCAGAATATTTGAAAATCCCTGCCCCCACACTCTCATAAGGTGTGGTGGTGTGGTCTACATACAGAACATTGCCTTCAAAAGAAGTGGAAGCGAAAAAGGACAACTGATCAACAGTGATAATCTTTCCTTTGTGCGAAAAACGGAGAACACAAAAGAGAGTGGAAGACACGTAAAGCATAGCATGAGTCTAACTACGATTGAGGAGAAGACTATAATTGAGCTTAGAGTCTGCATCTTCAACCTCAACGTTGACCTTTTTTCCTTCAAACATGATAGGAAAATTGGGAAGAATACCAAAAGGATGACAATCTTTCTTATCGAAGGCCTCCAAAGTATTTGGAGACTAATTGAGAGTTGGAGAATAGATGGCTTTCAAACACGAAACATACATAGTGCATGTAGATGCACCTTCGTCCATGACTACCCAAAGGATATTATTGCCATTAATACAACCTTGGATAATAAAATCAAGTTGATGAGGGACATGCGGGACAAAATTCTCCAGATCGAAAGTAATAAGGCTTGAATTGGCCGAAGCAACTCCTCCAATAGCGGATAACAATGCCTTCTGTTATGATGGGCAACTCTGAAGCACCTCTAGTGTTGACATCGCAGATGGTTCTTGAGGCAAATCTTCACCAATATTGTACTGTTGAGCGGCATGGGCGTTAGGATTATAGGAGGACTTGTGGAGCACACATTTATAAGCTGGTCATACAATGGAATCAAAACTAGGCGTTTCAATATGAATCGGGCCAGAAGTGGGCGGAGGAGAAGGAGTAGGAGCATCGGCAATTTCTTTCCTCGCAAACTGATGTGGTTCCGTGTAATCTTTAGATCTGGTAGCGATAGATATGGGTGCAGTACCATTCATCATGAAAACTTGAGAACCAAAAGGGGTGGAAGACTAGATTGTTCCACCATTTGGGTCTGTTGTAATGGAAACGGTTCCTTAAGAACAGTTTGAGTCCCTTGGGTGCCTTTCAGCAATTGACTCACCTCGGCCCATCGTGGAAAGTCCTTGGTGTAATGCTTGTCATCACATATTAGGAAAGGATACTTTGGTTTACGTTTACCTCCATCATCGGTGTGAGGTTTGGAGGAATCCTATTTTGGGGCATCAGATTTAGATTTTCCTTTTCGCTTCTTTTTTAATTTATAGGATTTATCGGCCACAGAAGACTGAACGTCAATAACCTCTAAATCTTTTACAAGATTTGGGGGATTCTGAGGAACAAAATCAGAGAAAGAAGACGATTTATGCTTAGAAGAAAAAGAAGGCTTTCATGAAATATGGGAGACAAAACTAATGAATTCATCTACTAATGGTGTCACCAGAGTTTTTGAGGTTGTAGAATAAGAACTCGGGTGCGGAGCGTCAGGAAATATATTATATAATGTGTCGGACTGAGAGTAAACCAGATCGAGATACTGGGCATGAGCTATGGCTTTCTCTTCTGAGACAGCTGCCCCCATAGTGATATCCTTAGCGATCTGGTTGATGAATGATTTGGTAAACCATTATGTCAACAGTTGATCAAGAATATAAAATTTGATGAAATGGCGATGCCTTCTCCATTCATGGATATGATCAGAGATATGTGTAGCAATATTTTTCTTTAAGGATGTCAAGAGGTGGGTTCCTATTTCATAAGGAATGGGAAAATGAAAATGTGTCAGTAAATCCATGGCTAAGGAATTGAAATCTTGAAAACTCTCGCATAGAGGTTCAATGTACCACTTTGTTGCGGCACTAGTCAACATTCTCTGAAAGAGACGTAAACGGATGGAATCGTCGACCTAGGAATTGGAGGAGCACCAAGGATGGTACATCCTAACATGTGCCTGGGAGTTTTCCCCGCATTTTCCTTCAAACCTGGTGCAATCGCTCGGAATTTTGGTTGGAACCGGGAACTAATAGAAAAATTGGATCATTGGTCAATATTGACACATCAAGAAGTTCCAACGTCACAATAAATGGAAATTGCGGATTGAAAGGCATGGTGTTTGGTCTTTGATACATTCCCATTTGTGGATGCCAACTGGGTTGCGAGAAATTCTGCCCCTAAGGGTTCTGCCCTGAAGGGTTTTTCCCATAAGGATTGAAACCTTGATATTTTCCATAAGGGTTGAAACCTTGTGGATTCTGACCATATCCCGGTTGCTGACCCAAAAACGGATTCTGACCTACAATGGACCACTGAGGTCCAGGTTGAGCATAGTTCATAGCATATGGATTTTGTGGCTACTGGAAGGTTTGGTATGGATTTCCCTAGGGTTTATCGACCATACCCTGAGGTTGTTGAGGTTGACCAAGTTGCGCCTGAGGAACAAGTTGTACCTGAGTACCAAGTTGCACCTGAGGACTAGGTTGTACTTGAGCACGAGGTTGTGCCTGAGGACCAGGTTGTACCTAAGGACCTAGTTGACCAAAGACCAAATTCGGTTGAACGGAGGGTTTTCCTTGCTGGACAAAAGGCTGACCCTGCTAAAATTGGAATTGACCTGGTTGACCATAGGGTTGTCCCTGATGAAAATAGGAAAACTGACCTTGATGAAAAAAAATTTTGATTAGGTTTTACGTAAGGCACTACCTGTTGTACGAAAGGTTGCCCTTATGGTCCATAAGGTCGATTTTGACCATAGGTAAAACCCTGCTGATAGATGTAACCTCGTGATTGGATGCCAGGTTTCCCTTGATATACCTATGGATTTACTGGCTGAGTTTGAAATTGTTGGGAACCATATGGGAGATAATGTTGTTGGTTAAGACTTTGCATAAATTTCTGATATTGATCATATTCAGACCTTTTTGGACTGGAAAATCCAATAGGCATAGCAATGCTGTCAACAACTTGAGAGGAACCTCGAATATAAGCTGACGATCCACTCACAGATGTTCCAATAGTAGATTGGGAAACATTCAACAGGGTAGGACCTCCTCTAGAAACTGAAGTTGATGGGATCGACACCAGAGCACTGACAGGAGGCGCTGAAACACCTACGCAAATAGTTGGCTTTGCAGAAGTAGACGTGACTATAGTTCGAGCATGCATGGAAACGATTATGTTGGAAACACTCGAACCAGAGGCGGATACTCTAGTATTTTGCCAAATAGTATTGTAATACAAAGGCGTACCACTTGACATACTAAATATCAGGTGTCCCAAGGAGGTGTAATTCTGCGGAATATAAGGCTGGGAGGAAGGCTAAGAGGTTGTCACATAAGGAAAACCCTCGGGAGGGAACTGAGGTCCCTTATATAGAGTCTTTTATACACCACTGATGGTGCTTTAAACCTCGAAGGGTGATGAAACTTCTCCTTCAGAAGCCATCAGGAATAACCAACAGGCAGCGCTTCGAAATGGACGTAGTGTATTCACAAACAGTACATCAGGTGTATCGTATGGACTATAGGGATGCTGAGGGGAGATTTCAATGGGATCAAATAATGGATTCGGAGGTAAGAAACATAGCTTACTGGCACATCAGGAGGATATTGAGAGGCGAGAGGTTGAATACTCAGAACAAGAGCGAACTCATCAGTTTGAGTCACAGTAAAAGGTGGAGAATCAGAAGAGACATGTGACAATGTCTCTTCAGAAGGAGTGGATGGAGAGGAAACTGAACTTGGTGATTCAGCCATGATGATCTTATCTCAAAAAGTAGAAGAGGAGAAAGATGATTAACTAAAGTCTTTAAACAATATCTTTATAAGGAGTTAATCATTATGAGGCCCAGAAATGTTCTAATAGGTAAGCCATGTGATCATGGGAAATTAATTTTAGAAAAAACAAAATAAATCAATAAGGGGTAAGTTAGGAAAAAAGGATTACCAGGTAGATGTGAACTGCAATATACACTTTGGTGATCAAATGAAAGAGAAATGACCAAGTACTTAATGTATGGTAGCCAATCTCCTTGACTGTTGTGTTCGATGTATCATGTCTACAAGGCGGTCGACTCAGTTACCTATGGCAGGTTTGTAGCCTAGTGGTGTCTCCCAAAATATACGCGACGGTACATGGGAGTCCAAATCCATAGTAGTGTTGTCTGTTCATAATCGTTCGATGAGAGCATCCCAAAATATACTTTCATACATAAATATACTTTCATATGCGGGACGAGATATCACCCCCGGGTTGTAACGCAGACTATTAGCGACAACTCCTACACTTAACGACACCGGGTCTAGAATAGACCTATAAATGTGATTCGTTAGGTTCCAAATGCTCCTTAGATTGATTTAATAAATTTTAAGGTTGATCTTGAATTATGTCTCAGTTTCAAAGTCCTCTCGATGTCATTTGAACCCTTAAAATACAACTAAATGAGAAAAGAACCATTCATTTTCGATGAATCCTACATTAATGAGTGAGAGAGAAAATCACACAATCAATGCAGAAACAAAACAAATGCATAAAATGACATTCACTTTCTCTTCAAGTGCATCATTCTAAAGCGAAACAAAAATTTTACAATTTTCTTCCTTTCACTAAATGCACTAAGAAGGGAATCGAAATGAAAATTTTGTTTTCTAAGGCGAAATGAAACAAAAATCTTTTGTATTTTTTCTTATAATCACAATGAGAAATGTATAATGCAAATTAATGAATAATGCCTTGAGTACTAATGATAATCTGTCAAACATGCATGCAAGAGGTAAAGATTTCGAAAATCAAAAGAGAAACGTAACCCACTTTCTTAAAAACAAAGCACTCTTCATTCACACACTAATCAATGACTCAAATAAAACAACTTTAGTTGGAGTAAAATAAATTGTAATCTATGTTTGATGGAGAATAGAAAGTTCAGACCTGATACTTGAAAAAATATTATCCGTGAGAACTGACCGAAAGGCGAAACATAATCAAACACAATGCCTGAAAGGTATGACAAGACTTGATTCAAAATGAAGTCTGGAAGCCAAAAAAGTAATCAACCACTCGGATGGTCGGAGGACACCTAGAAACCCTAGGAAGACAAGGATGGAATAGCTTTGCAAAAGAGACACCCAAAGGTGTAAAATTTGAAACAGGAATGTCACAGAATAGAGAAGAAACATAGCTACTCAAACAAGCAAGAACACTTAGAACGATAAGACTCACCGACTGACCAAATGAAGGAAACCCTAAAAAAGTCACACACAGGAATTAGCGCGACTGTTAGGCCGAAACCCACGTTAGAAGGGTAAAAGCGCAGTTGTGTAAAATGAATACAACACTGATTGGCATGAATATCATAGAAATACTAGCGTCGATTGAGGAAAATATAAAAAAATAAAAGAGTTTTCTAAACTGACACTAGGCTTATCACTTCATCAGATAGATAAAGGTCTGTAAGAAATTATAGGAGCTACAGAGACAAGGAGATGGACACTTGATGAAAATCTAAGACAAGACAAGAAATAAAAAAATTGAAAATAGGAGACTGAAAGGCTAGCAGTCCCCAGTGGAGTCCCCAATTTTTTATGCAGGAAAATCCTCTTTGCGGATAGAGATGATCCCTCTAGCCCAAGGATGGGTCTAGTAACAACAGGGAGCAACTAGAAACCTACTTTCTAGATTGTAAATGCATGCAGATCGTGAATATATCACCTAACTCAATCTGATGCTAATTCGCGTTTGAATTCTTTGGTCCTTAGGGTTCCATGGTCAGATCCTCGCCGTCACCGGAGTTTGGTTACCTGAACAAAGGATCAAACAACAGCAAACGTGAAAGCATAACATATATTTACATATACAACCTACTTAGCTGATCAAGGAAAACTAAGAATCCAATCACATTAAAGACATGAATGGAAAGCACGAACCAATTGTATTATATTAAAATAGAGAGGGGGAGTTACAACCTGCGCCTTGATTTCGTAGCTCTCCTTCTATGGGTCCTGATCCAGGCACGTCCCCAAAGTGCTCTTTCAACTTGATGTGGAGGGGAAAAGGTCTTAACTCTCGCTCGATACCTATAGCAACAAAATATCTCTCTGTTGTTCTTCTATCTTTGTTCTAACTAGTAGAGCTATGGGAGATTATCCATTATATAGCAAAGGAGGAGGGAGCATGGATCCACTTTAGGTGGGGAAATGGGTTATCCTTTTGGGTGGTTCCACTTTTGTAGGAACAAAGAGCCCAAAGGGAGAAGCTCGACTCTATCCTCATGAACAAACAACTAGCTCTCTGCCATGAAGCTTCCAGATCTCGAAGCTTCACTTCCATTTTTAAAAAACCTTCCAGAAGAGAATCGACACGAGTATGATCCGCATTCCAAGGTTGATTGGCGCAGCCCTATACCAAAAAGAGGTAATCGACGTGAGCAAGACACAGAGAGGGCGCGTCGATCTAGATAATTAGGTTCTCAAGGAGCTGCTTCAGGAATGGTCAATAGAGATTTTATTCATTATGCTGAAAAGGACATGAAGGCATATTTTCATGATAGAAAATAGACACAGGGCTTATTGTTAGGGGTCTCCAGGATTAGGAACAGGGAGTACAGGCACAGTGATAAATTGTTGTATAACACATGGTCCTTAAATTTTGTTGATATTTTTGTCTTTCAACATATGTCAAAGAAACATTAATTAGTGCTTTATGTTACGATGTTTCCTTTACAACATCTGGTGCAATTTCTAGTAATATTTGAATAATAATAATAATAAATACAATTGTGTTGTGAGGAGTTTTACAATTTAGTAAGGAAAAAATGTATTGTAGTTTTGGATATAAAATTAATTTTTATATGTATATATACATCTCATTTTTATTGGCTCATCTACATGGAAAGGAATTTCTTAATAGTACACTTATTCATCGCATGAACATTATAAGACATATATATTAAATAAAAAATAATAATAATAAAAAAGTAAAAATATTTGTCTACTAAATTCAATATATTATATGGTAATTTTGTTGTTATTAATTAAATTATAAATCAATTATTCGCAAAAACATCATGTACACTATATTAAAAAAAAATACTTAATATTATTTATAGATATAATCTATGTTATGTATATCACATTAAAATTTAAAATAATAATATATGTCAAAGAAAAATGTTGATTTTAATCAATTTTGAAATGAGAATACTAAAATATAAATAAAGTATTCTTACTATATAAATTAAAAATAATGATAATTCCTTTCACATTTTTGTATTGTATGCTCAACCTATCTATACCCCCTACAAATCTCCACAAAATACCTAAAGCAACATGCCCTCATCCCAACAAGATCTATAAACTACCATAGATAATCATGTAAACTACCATATATAATCCACTAGACATGCATTCAAATGAAAATTATGCAGAGAATAGAGAGACAAAATAAGAACTCACACACATAAAACAAAGATAAGCTCTAGGAAACCCTTTGAGGAGAAAGCCCAAATCAAAGGTGAAGTCACTATGCTCTCTTTCTCCTCTCTTCCTTTGTCTAGAAATATGTACAAAGAAGTATGGATTGTGGTTTGTTGGTAGCAATATAAATCCTATGTGTGTTTTATACTATATATCCCTCTTGAAATTTTTTCTCGGCTATGAAAAAAATTCACTAAAGAATGGAATGTCTCTTCCTCCTAGTTATTTGTTTATAACACAGTCCCATATCCTACTAGTGGTTAAGTTTGACTACCTCAACACTTAGCCAAAGTTATAATATAGACTCTTTAAAATCCTTTTACATCATAATTGTGTGGTTAGCCCCTTTTCATTGAATAATGGGGGTGGGTGTGAAAATAGGTAGTTCAACTTCTTAGTGGCATAAATTTTACATACATACTCTGATTGACTTATGTCTTGTGTTGTTGGAAAGATATTTGTGTGTATAATAACATGAAAAGGTTCTGTGCTAAAGCAGCTAAGTCGTACAAAAAAAAAACATTGTTTGATGCCTCAAAACTCCCCCAAAAAGCTTCTAACAATGTTTTTTCAAATTGAGCCATGTCTATAAAAACAGCTCTATGAACTAATTCCTCCATTTTTCTACTATAAATGAATCAAAATTCCAATCAAAATCATGAAAAGTTTAAGTTTACTTTAATTTATTTTTTAAATCAAATTGTAATAAAAAGTATAAATTAAATATGTAGAATGATCTCCATATTTTTTTTGTTTTGTTTTTCCTATGACAATCTCACCGGAACTATATTTCATTCATCTACTTTATATTTTGATTGTTAATTTTTTGGGTGTGAAATCTATTTTCATATGTTTATATAGATTTTGCTTTTTTAAATTTGATTGTTTTAGTGCAATTTTATTTTTAAATAAAAAACAATTAGTTTATATAAATTATCAAAATAAAACATTAATTTATATAAATTATTTAATTTAAATATATAAATTGTTAATCAATTTAATTAAAAAAAACTTATACCCACACTATCATTATCATTAAAACAAATCTAAAATTTAACAATGACTTTTGCAACCCAACTAACATTAACATGTAGAAAACGTAAACCTGCCTTAGCGTCATAAACATTGAACCAAATTTCAGAGAAACCGAAACTGCAATCAAACTAATCTAATACGAAAGAAATCTCCAACAGTGACTTCGCAGATTTTGACACCGAAATGACATTGAAAAAAATCAGACTTTGCTTCATAAACATTGAACCAATTTACAATTAGAAAAATTAAAATAACTTTCTCACTAACTATTTTAAATAAACCAAATCTAATTAAAATAAAAATGACTATTTCCATTACCTAAAAATAACGGTCTCCTCGATCCAAAAGAATATCCTGAAATCCAAGGGTAGCAGGGAGATTAATTACTGCGTTCCCAAAATATATTTCGGATAAGTTCAACAAAGCCAAAGATTATATTGATATTTCACAAAATTGACCTCGCTGTTATTAAGTTATTTCCAAAATCTATAATCGAGCTCAGTTCAGATATTCCCAAAATATATCTTCGATGAGTTCAGCAAAGCCAAAGATTATTATATTGATATTTCACAAAATTGACCCGGTTGCTATTAAGATTTACAAAATCTATAATCGAACTAAATTCAGCAGAGCAAAAGAACATATCGGTCTTTCACTGACTTTGCTTCTTATTCCACAAACAACTGCTTAATTATTACTTACTCCACTAACAAGATCATGCTTAATATATTAATTTAGGCGATTGGGATTAACTAGAGGAGCGTTCTCGATGGCCTCCTTGATTTCTACTTGAAATATTTTCATGGCAGCGGACGGCAGGCAGACGGGAACCACTATTCCTTTCACACCATTTCTATTTTGATAAGGAATGAAAAAGCTCGACAATCCAGGCACTGCTCCCACTCCAGCTTCTGCAGGCCCACCGTAGGCTGGTCTTCCCCACCCGAAATCCACATCTTGAAACCCAATTTTGGTACAGTCCGAAACCGCATAGCTGCCAATCACTGTGAATACAGGGCGCCCTTTCAACTCCATCAAGTCGATCACTGACCGCATGTGCTCCTCGTTCACACTCTTTTTGGCTTCCTGGATCAGTTTGACAGCGAAAGGCAACGGTTTCTTTGTTAGTTCTCCTGCTGTTGTTTTCGCGCATGCCAAGCAGATCGCGTTGCCATAGAAGCCTTCAGGAAGCGGCGGGTCGAATTTTGTTCGGGCGTCCAGTGCGAATATGAACCGAACTTCCTGCTCCGCCGGTCGTTGGAGAGACCTTGTTCTCAATCGCCACAAAAACGCGGATAGAACATCAAAGGTTGAGCACTTGCCTTGCCCTACTGCTTGTCTCTTAAGCAACTCGATCTCCTTTTGCCCGAAAAAAAATGAATCGTTGGCCATATCGTTCACGTTCGCCATCTCGCCATCCTTGTAATCGATTAGATCATATTCGTAGTGGGGGAATTTAATTGCAGGATTCGGCCGGGGTCGGAGGATTTCTCTTTCCCAAACTGGTAGAACCGAAGGCCTCGCCGCCCCCTTGGCAATTTCGGCAAGAGCTTTCATGAATTGAACGTAGCCAATGGCGTCACTCATGGTGTGATTCAGTCGCGTTGCCAATGTGAACCCTCCGCATCTCAGCCGCGTCACCTGAAACATCGTGATCACACATACATTTACAAACTGTTATTTCTAGGTTTTTCTAATGGTAGATTTTGTGGATATTTCAAAATCAACCATTTAAAAGGGAAATCCGATTGTCAACCTTCTCACCAGATTGTCACCCCTCTTTCTAAATAACCAAATAACCGACATTCGTATGTAAATTACAAATTTTGAAATATTCCCTAAATCTACAATCAATTAAATTTCACAGCCAGACCACGTCCATAACAATTAACAATAACATGAATTAAGTTTATCAAGAATGAGAATTAACCTGAATGTGAAGAACAGGAGAATTTGTAATAGTTAGAGAGCCCGGTACGTTGTTCGACAGATCATCCCAGCAGGGGAAGGGTGGGTAGAGATCTCCGAACTCTTCGAGAGCAACGTCCGCATCAGCTTCCACAAACAAAACACCTTCACCCGTGCACTCCACCACGAGCTTACTGGCGGGCGCATCTATGAGCCTTCCAGCGTAAGGATAGTACCACACCAAAACCTTCGCCAGCCCCTCACGAATAACTCTGGCGGGATCCTCGCCCTTCCTAGACGGGTCGAACCGATAGAATTGAACGCCGGTACTATAAAATCTCAGAGTCCCTTGATCATCAATATTGGAAAGGTATAGAATTTCTCTCGGAGTAGGAAGGCAAGGAGCCACGAGTACCGCCGGCTTCTTGGTGACCTTGAATTTCAGAGAAGCCATGAAAACAAAGTTATAAATACTCAGCCAAGGCCCAAAAGCCTATGAATCGAATGCGCAATCGTTAATCAGGAGTAAACGCCGCACCGCGTTACAGACTGTTAGGGCCAGAGAAATAGCAGATCTTGTTCTGAGGCAGAGTGGTGTGATTATTTATAAACGTCTCGGCTTCTACCGACCTCACCAGATGGACCGACCTCACAAGATGGATCTATAGGTCAACCATGAAAGAATTAACGCGTGAAAGACTTGTTGCGCGTTTGCCAACAACCACGTGTAAAACATGAAAATGGCTGTGAGATTTTTCAGAATAATGCCGCCGGTCCGGCCCCATCATATCGGAATTTTTTCGTTGTGAGGGATTTCCGAGGAAGGTAACCATATATATGGAGCTATCAATGACCAGGGGAGTCTGATTTAATTAAGTATATTATTAGGTTGGTGGCACATATTGCCTTGCTATAGTTTTATATATATTATTCGCTTGATGATATATACTGCCCGGCCATTAATGGAGCTATAGTTTTATATGTATTCAACTATATATTCTTCGCCTAATTATATATATTGCCTGGCCATTAATAGTACTATAACTTTATGTATATTCTTTGCCTAGCTTAAATGGTGAATTTTCAGTGTTGTACATGATCAAATCATATTTGAAAGAGAAAGAGTTCAATCAAAAAGCTGAAACTGGAAAAAGTTAAGCAACCTGCAGCTGGAACGGAATCAGATATGTTGAAATCATGATTGGTTGGTGATATTATGAATTTTATATGGTTTATAGACAATTCTGTACTCTAAAATTAAATTCATCTATATATGGATTTTAAACCTTCATTATTTTCACTGAAATTTTATGTGGATAGTGGATAATTATATTTTTAATTTTTAAAAATATATACTCAAACCACATGAAATTTAATCATGTCAATTTTAGTTCTTTTATATTCTATTCTTCCTTTTTCATTAAACCACATTCTAAAAATATAACAAATAAATAGATAAAAATATTATTTTTTTGATTGGCCTTTCAAGGGAATTTAACTTTGAATCTCATGTTTTTACATAATACTTCATAACAAGGTGATTTTCAATTGAGTTACATTCCATAAACTAAAATTGTTTATTTTTTTGAATATGTGAAAAAATTTAAATTACTTCAACTAAACTTTGATATAAATTTGCAAGAAATTAAATACAATATAACTATAAAAAAAATTATAATATTTTCTCAATTATATATATATATATATATATATATATATATATATATATATATATAAAGAAATAAAATAAAAAATATGAATTCATCCATATATGCATTTTAAACCTTCATCCTTTTCTTTCTAAATGAAAAATCAAAATTTTGATTCTTGCATATGTCTTATAGTTACATCTCAATTTTCTTTTCACTATTGAACAAATATATCAAAGAGATAAGTAACAATAATTTAATTATTTCCTGGATAAAATTTTAGTATTTAAATTTTTTCTTATTGTAAAAAAACTTTCTATATATATATAATGCAGTTTAATATTTTTTTATATTAATTTGTTATTAGGTATTAAGATGTTGGTAAAGATTTTCATCTCTTAATTAGAAAACCATGAATGCATTATTAAGAAACCAAGTAATATTAGTAATTGATATCATTTCAAACTAGGGAATAACGATTATATGGTTTATCTTCCTCACTTTTCCTCACTTAATAGAGATGTATGTAAAGAAATTGTGAAGGAGGTTGAAAGAGTACTCTAGCATAAATTTTAATTTAACCTAAAAAGCCATTGTCATGCCCCTATAGTCACCCATATCAGAGACTAACTTAGGGCACCCAGATGTCCCATCACTATAGTTTTGTGGTGAATCTGACTCATTTCATCTCATCGATTTTCTCAATTTGAAACTATGTGATTATATACTACACCTCACTTTTTATATTTAACGATAATTAAAATTCATAAGTTTAACACTTATTGAAGTGTGTAAATAATATCCATACAATTATGTCTTAACACAACCAATATGAAAATTATATGAATGAAAGTAATAGTATAGAATCAACAACCTAAGTGGCCTAACAGTTGTCAAATATTCAAATGTGTTACAATCAAGTGAACTCTAGTCTTGTATAAAAATTTAAATTATAAGAACACACAATTCATATAAACCTATCACCAAAATTCCTATTTCATTTACAATCATCGATCGCAACTTTGTCATAGATCAAAATTGTTTCACTTGATAGAAATAGTAAGTACTCTCGTATGCATGCAATGTGTGAAGAGTTAAATTAACTGAAGGAAATCAAGTTAAGTGTAATTAAGTCTAATATTAGAATTCAAGTGAGTCAAATTTAAAAAAGTAATGCCTTGTCAAGAAAAGCGAAGTGAAGGAAAAGAAAAATGTCAATTTATGTTAAAGTGAAGTTCGAAAAGTTTAGTTAAAGGGTCAAGTCATAGTTTGCATGAAGAAAAGAAAGTTAGATTTTGCATGATTCCATATTTAGAAATTTTAGTGCTTATATACTCATGGTTGGGTTGTTGTAATGCGAAGTAAGAAGAGAGAATAACAACAATTCGGTGGATGTATATGAGAGAATAATTAATGAATATAACTTATTTATTCAAGAAGAAGCTTGTGTGCTTATTTGTCTTATGTTTGCATGTTTATCTTTGCATCTAAATAATAGGTGGTATCAGAGCAAGGTTTAGCAAGGTTTCAAAGCACCAAAAAAGTTAAGAAGGTCATGAGCTACTTCCACTAAGAGCCTTGGCTATTGTGAGTAGTCTGCAAATCGAAGCTTGCATCCATTGGTCCATAAGTAGAAACTAGAGCTCGTTGAGAGTTTGTAAACCCAACTACTAAAATACTAGGGTGAATAGCCTATAGAGCCACCACCATATCAAGAGGAAAGAGCCACCACCACTGACCAAAGAAGGAATCTCCACCATAAGTTGTAGCCACGAGCCTCCATAAGAATATGCATAGAAGAGCTTAGCAAACTTGCTAGTAGTTGTTGGGAGCCACCGTTAAAGTGAAGGTTAAAATGTTTATTTTTAAAGATAATCAAGTGTATGTGACGTTAATTTCTAGAAGGCTAACACAATAAGGAAATAAGGTAGAAGACAAAATAAATACTACATCCATGGGTCACAAAGTAAGAATGAAGCAAATCGAGAAAAGAAATTGAGAGGAAGAGCCAAATTATTTTGAAGATATCATAGAGGTTCTCTCCACAATCGAGGCATCTAAAAGACAAGTAGACGAAGTAGAAAAATTCGAGGATGAATGAATTAGGATAAATCTAGTAACAGTTCCAAAATTTACTAGTAATTTTTTTTTTCTAGGAACTGCCAAAATGAAAACTTTTCTTCGATGTAAAGAGTTGATTGAGTATCGGTCTAGTAACTCATATGATGAAGTATGTGATATCTTAGTATTGGATCTTATAAAACATGCATTGGATGAGAAGTCCTTGTGTAAGGTAGCAAAAGCTACATCTTCCTAAGAAGCATTGAAGACCTTGGAAGTAGAATTTGGTATAAAGGAAGTGACATAAAGCAAAAAATTATGTTACAATCTGTTGAAGAATCAATAGAAAGTTAATTGCAGTTTTGAGATTAAATGAGCAAGACTCTAGGATGAAAACAGAGCTTGGAGAATCCCACTCAAATTTGGATGATGGTCATAAAGACTATAAAAGTGAAACCCATCATGCAGACATGCATATGGATGAAGAAGACACATAAAATATTGCAGAGTGAAAAGTTGAAGTCCCTACGTGTGAGGTAGTGTAAGAGCATATAAATGCTCGAGAACCCCACTGTAACATGGATGGTGAAGATGATGGTGAATCGCACTCTGATGAGACACACGTGGATGGTGGCTGAAAAGTGAGTAATGAATTGGTAAATCCAACAATATTCCTTGTTGATGATGGTGAAGCTTCCAATAAATAAGTGAATAACATGTGTGATCTAGTTGGTATGATTGTAGTTTATGATGGTCTCTTTGCATAAGAGTTTGAAGCATTTAATTTTGAGAATAACAAAAAAAAAATTTCATATGAAGTAATGGTTTGTAGAGATGAATGTGCATCTCTCATGAATCCAACAACAAATGATGAATTTGGTGAAGTTGAAATTGTTAATGAGCACATGCATGCTCAGATATATCACCTCAAAGTGGATGAAAATTATGTTGATGAAATTTGTGGTCTCTTTTTCGAAACAAGGATTGATTGTGGAAATATGGAAAGTGCCATGTTTGATTAATAATTGAAGGTTGAAGCTACCACTGTAGCAGCAAGTTGTAGTAACCCTAGTAAAAAATCCATGTAAAAGTTAGAAATTAATTGTGGTAACTTAGAAATTAAACAATTTGTTGAAGGAGCGGAAAAATTACGAAAAAGAAGAGGGTAAGTAGAAATGATGAGGGTTGGAGATAGGTAATTGTTACAAGCAGGTCGAAAGAGGAGCACGAGGTTGACTGGTCGACTCTTCTGAAGAAGCATTGTTACATAGCTTTTCCTCTCAAATCCCATGGACAAGGCCAACCTTGACTCCAATGACAGGGCCAACTTCGCCTCCTTGTAGGGGTTTTGATAGGGCTAGCCTTGCCTCCATTTGCAGGGGTTTTTAGGTTCTTCCATTTGCAGGGGTTTTTACACTATTCGTCATGCCTATTGACTCTACCATTGCGTCTAAGAAATTGTGCATCATAAGATTATGAGGCAGTGCCAGGAACATGGTAATAAGTCTGAAGGAAAAGGACATCCAAGGAGATGAATGCGATGAATGCAGACAAGTGTTGTGACCTCATGGATTCATCGCTTTCCATGCCAGTGGGCCACCACTAGCAGTTAGAGAGCCTACACCTAGGGCCAGATTTATGCGAGAAAATCACGAGTGATGTGATAAGATGTTGTTTCCCTATATTTCCAAAGGCTTAAGAATATTTGGCTGTCAGTGTCGAGGGATGTGAACAAGGTTCATATCGAGGCACTTATTAAGCATTTCCATAATATTTTAGAACTTAGTCCCTTTGATTAGATGATTTCCGATGACACAACGCTAGGAAATGCATCTAGTCTTAGGTTTTTGTGTGTGGTAGGTTCTTATAACATCAAGTGGGCAATGGATTCATAACTCCTAGAGGGAAGGTAATGAGAGAAATTGATAAGGGAACCCCCAATAGTTGCGATAAGGTGATTAGGGGCCCCATTATCACAACCCATAAGCCCTTAACCCATAATTAGTAAGTTCCCTATCTCCTTAATACCAAATCCATAATCCCTTAACTCCTATAGTCATAAATCACAACCCATTAACCCCTTGATCCCTTAAATGCTAAGCCACTAACCCCTTAACCCCTAATCCTTAACTTAGAATCCCTGAAGCCCCTAAGCCCTAACCCCTTATCCTCTTAAACCTCACCCTTAACCCTTTAGCCCTAACCCTTAAACCCACTAACCCCTAAACCTAACCCCTTAACTTGTTGACACCTATATCCCATAACCCTTAAGCACTTAACCCCTAAATCCCCTAATCCCTAATCTCTTGGTGCTTAGCCCTTAACCCCTAAAGACCTTAACCACTAAGTCATTAGCCTCTAACCCCTACACCCATTATACCTAAACCACTTAACTCGTAAACCGCATATGCCCTAACCCTTTACCCTTGACACCTAAACCCCTAAAATCCTTAACTCCTAAAACCCCTAAGCCTTTCTCCCAAAGCATAGGTTCTAAAACACAAATATTCTTGGTAATATTATGTTTGTGTCCACTAACCCCTCAAATATGACCTCCAAGCACTACTAGGGTCTAAGGAAAAGAGCCATAAGGTCCCCAAATCCAGTCTACATTTTATGGACAATCACATTTCCCCCAAATATCCTCCATGCATTTTCTTTCAAAGGGAAACAATGTGGTCTTCTAATTTCCACAAATGCATCTACGTTCATAGGAATAAAGTAAGGTTCATATCCCTGCATGACCCAACGTAATTCATGTCCCCTCAAAAGAAAAAAGAGGATATAAGGTTGTCTCTTTAGCTATAATCATCCTTTAACATTGGTCCATTCTCTTACCAAATGTATGGGTAACAATCCCATATAAGTCTGCAATATTTCTCCAAGGTTTTATCCAAAACATGCTTAAAACAACATTCAAATTCCTTTAGTTTGCTCGAAGTATATTTTAAACTCACTTAAGAACTCCTCAACTACATGAATGGAACAATCTCCAAGCTATCCATATCTAGGTTCATCCCCTTTTGACTCCTTATTTTTTCCTTCAATACAAAGCTCACCAAGGTCATCTTACAATTGGATCTCCATTTTTCATATGGTCAGAATGCTACCTAGCTCTTTAGGAATGGCTTGCATCTAAAAAAGTACACTAATACTCTCAACATATGTGGGGCTAGAAGATATGTTAAGAGGAGAAAACATACGTCAAACTCAACCTTATTGTCAAACATAGGTTAAACATATATAAAAAATAAATAGTGTAATGTAATTCTTTCATTATTGGATGGTTTTTTATTAACTCCACCATAATATTTCCCCATCTCCATGGTAGCTTTTCATTCCATTAATTCTAAAACTACTGCTTTCAATTTTCCAATTTCCTTGTCTTTTTCTTTCAATTTCTCTTGGTAATTTCAAAGTCCGGTATTTGTTACCAAGCAATTAGATGAGGCAATTAAAACCTTTTAAAAATAATCCCCTTGAAAATGACCAAATATATAATCTTGACCAGGTCATCACTTTTTATTGAAGGCATTAAGCATTCATCACTCCTTGTGAGTGATGAACCTACTAATCTTTGTTTCCAAGTGCAGAAAAATGGTGCTTCATCAACGTGTCTCTAAGGTAGACTCTTAGGAAGGAAAATGATGTTATAACATTAAGATGGACTTTACAGAGTCATTATGTGACTGGATGGAATGAGTCAACTCAGACCAGACTAGTTTTTGACATGTCTTCTATGAATTCATTAGATAAATTCAATTTGTTTTGTCACCAAGCTAAGTCAAAATCAACTAATTCTAAGTGAACTGGTCGAGTTTGACCACACTACTCTATAGTAGGAAAAGTAATCTTACATTTATGAGATGCAAATGTCACCATTCCAATTATATTTATGTTCTTCAAAATATAAATTTAACATGAAGTTCACAATATGGCCATGCTCACAGGAAGGGCCAGAAATATCTAATGAAAATTAGCCTAGAGGCCTTAAACACTCATTTGCATCTATTGGAATTCCTTCCTTCTGGAAACTCCTTCAAATGCTACGTTTGGTTATGTTCCATGTTCTTTTTTCCTTCATCCATGACTTTCTTCCAATAAGAAGCTTCATCTCCACTAAGAGCCTCTCTGACATTTTTGGCTCATCACCCATGGAAAATAAAGAAAAAAACTAAAATTAGATCTCTCGTAGCCATATCACTTAGGCCCCATTCACTTACGAAGGGTCCTCAAACTCTAACCCCAATTTGGTTGATCATGCTGAGCTTGGAAATTTTAAATTTTCATTGATGATTGATTTTCCTCTCACTAGAATTCAAAAGGAAGATGAATTTCATATTTTTCCTCCAGAATTTCCACATTCGACATCTATTGCAGCTATTTATCTATGCTCATCTGGAATCACCACAGGTTGTACTTTTGTTTTGCAATGGATCCTTGATGTTGATCTCCATGAGATTTCTCCTCTTCAAAAAACATAACCTGGTTGTAAGCATGGTTGTAGGTATGTTGATGTTCAGACAAAAACCACAACTTGTAGCCCTTGATCTGCTAAAGGTTACCTTGTTATTAACGATGGTGGATTCATACTCCTTATGAATAACCTATAGAGGGTCAAGAAAATTGACCAATATATTGTCAAGTTTTATCTTATCCACCTTAGCCACCTACATGCATGTTTCACACTTCAAAAACCTAAGATGTGCAAGAGAGGGCTTCTTTCCACTTCAACTTCCTCATGTGTCATGTCACCCAAAATTGAAATTGGTGACATATTAATCAAATAATTAGCTGCAGCAACTGCTTCAGATCAAAATCCTTTTCTTAAGCTAGGTTGTCAAGTTTTGTCTTATCCACTTTAGCCACATACATGCATGTTTCAAACTTCAGAAACCTAAGATGTGCAAGGGAGGGCTTCTTTTCACTTTGACTTCCTCTAGTTTCATGTCACCCAAAATAGAACTTGGTGACATAATAATCAAATAATTAGTTGTAGCAACGACTTTAGCTCAAAATCATTTTCTTAAGATAATAGTATCTCTCATGCTTCATGCATTTTTTTTATCAAGGTTTGATTTGGTCTCTTAGCATGGCCATCTTGTTGAAGACCAAGTGGAGTTGTCTTCAAGCGTGCAATTTCCCAAGATTTGCAAAATTCCTCAATTTCTTGGGAGCAATACTCACCACAATTGTCAAGTTTTAATCTTCTTCCACACATGTAGCATAGATTTTAATTGTAACTGCTGACTTTGAAAGGGATCCTGCATCCTAGAATAAATAGTATGTCAAGCATAGAAAACACGTTCTCATAGTTGATAATTTTTCGTTGATTATGTCATGAAAAATATTATGTTTTACAAGCCCGAAATGATAATCTAATACAATTTTCTTATCTACACGTTTTTTCTACAAGAAATGCAGTGATGCAATTACACTTGAATAGTCATGTGAGTGATTCATTCTTTGACTATTAGCAAACCTCCATCTACTATTGTAACACACATTGGGGATGTTGGAATTGGTGTAGGTGTTGTTGGATCTTGGTGCTAGTGTTAAGCATGTAATTTATACATAAACTATTCTTATGTTGGTGTAGAGGGTGTAAAAATTTCCTCCCATAAGTTTTTGAAGTTGTGCACATAACAACTATAACAAACCTCTAGATTCCACATTAATTTTTTTATTTTATTTATTTTTATTTATATATAAGCTTGGCAAGACTACATCTTCATCATGTCCAACATATCCCGATTTTCTATTTAACAATACTCTTCTTTACCCGATTCCTCTAATATTTTTCACTAATTTTGTATTATAAGTTTCCAAAATTTTCCACCTCTACCAGTGCTTATGAAATCTGTCTCTATTTTAATATTTGGTTTTAACTTCTCGCCATAACCAAGTTCATTAAATAAACAAGGTTCATTGAATAAGGTTATATTAACCCATCCATCATCATATAGTATATCCACTACCCTTCATTGGAAGTGTTATTTTTTCATTAATGTCTAAATATCATTACACATTAATGGCTTTTTTTTGGTGGAAAGCATTCACATCACATATATTTTCATATATCTATATAACCCAATAGTCCACGACACAATTAAACATACCTAAAGCATTCCCTACCAAAATCAACATAGGTCACACTTACTACGGTCAATACATCACCCAAGGCATCAAACGCTTCTTTATCCTCTAACACCATTACCATGCTAACGTGTAATGAACTTGGAACTTCATAATTCATTTGATATATCACGGTTTAATGGGATTATGGTTTCATCCTTTGCATCTATACAATAATGTTATACCACACCAATAACATCAACGTGTCATTTGTTCAACCCATGGCTGTATTCTTTATGAGTACGGTATTTTCTTTTTTTATAAGACCATATATCAACCTTGATTTAATTCAAGTTTTGTGGATATTTAGCACCAATATTTACTCATACTGACATTATTCCTTGTGTTATTAGTCATTATTGTTTAATGTATAATAGGTATCTCATATTTGATTTCGAGATTTTATTTGGGTTCGATTTTTCTTGATTAATATTTTTTCAAATTCTACACAACTCATAATATATGGAATTATAGACATGTCACCACTATAATTTAGTTTAACATGACATACTATTTGGTATATTCATACACCACGTACATAATTTTTGCCTACATGATCCCACACATTTTGAAAGGGTGTCCAACTGTCTCATTTTGTTGCATCTTAAGTGGTAACGGTTAATATTACTAACAATTAAGATTTTTTTGTAATTTCGAACAGTGGGGATTATTTTTGGAACCTTGACATTTCATTTTAGAATTTGGTTAAGTTCTTCGGTAAGTCAGCATAGTTCTAACCCAATTACCACGATTATCTGTTATTCCATATTGTGTCGCGACATTATTTACCTTGGTTTATTTGATACCCTCATAACATTTAATGTATTTTCAATGAGATTTACCTTGGTTTATTTGACACCCTCATAATATTTCATGTATTTCCAATGCGTTAATTGATGGGACGTGACCCGCTGGAACTTTATCCCATTTATATTAATTGATATTCCCTTCATATCTTCAGATACAATCACACTTGGAAAATTGATAGCACTGATGCTATGGTGCCACGTTCACTTATCTCACGTGATGAACATGTAACTCCTTGGGCCATGTTCTACAACGAAGAGGGCAGGGGTAGAGTTTATGGCGAGGGATCAAATCCTCCAACCCTAAAACATTTTTCCTGAAACCCTTGGAATTTTTTACGATATTTAACATTATCATTGCTCCAGGCGCTTAACTATTTCACAGAGCAATATATTATGGTTTCCTGAAACCCTTGGCATTCTTTATGACATTTACCATTACCGTCTCTCTAGGCGCTTAACTGTTTCACAGAGCAACCTATTATGGTTCATGGTACGTTAGTGATGCTACAAGACTGTTATGCGTTAGTTGGTTTTCAAGGTGCTTCCACTCATCATGCAATCTGAAGTTCAGGTACCTCCTTTGCTTTAATATTACCACAGAGCAACATTGATAAATTTCTGCCAGCAACTCTATATAATTATTTCATTGTATAAATTGCCAGGTATATCGTTTTACTTATTTGGTCTAGGGGTTTACTGATGGGTTTGGCTCAGGGACCAAAATCAATGGCTCTCGCCTAGTTCTGGACTTTCGTGCCTCGAATGGTGATGTGATTTAGGGGGCTTTGACTGGTAATTTAAATCTCTTTTCAATTATATATTCTATTTTCTATATGCGGATAGAAACCATTGGTATGAGATACTCCATTTCCCTAAGGAGATCGACGATATTAAAACAATAATACAATCAGTGATCTTAAAATTGTCCAACCCCAGGGCATCATCATCGTCCAGCCCCAACAATACAATCAGTGATCTTAAAACTACCATTTTCCTGGTGGATCTACACTCCTATGATGACCTTATCTATAAATTTTCTCTCAAGGTTACCTTCTAGGCTTCTATAGTCTGTTGAATTATTAGATTTTTAATCCTTCTGATCACCAAGAAATCAACTCCTGTCGATACTGATTTCGACTTTGCTTGGCAGAAATTTGATGCAGTTGTAGGCGATACCACAATTTTCGCGAGTCGAAGTAAACATGTGGATTTCACACAACCATTCACTGAATCAGGTGTAATAATGGTGGTTTCTATCAAGGTAGATGAAGAAAATAATGTTTGGGCATTCATGTTGCCTTTTACTCTGGGAATGTGGTCTACAACAATGACATTTTTCATATTCACGGGATTTTTAATATGGATATTCTAGCATAGGATAATTCCCATGTTCAGAGGAAGACCCAGGCAATAAGTGCTCACTCTACTCTGGTATTTTTTTCTCTAATTATTTATCTATTTTCTATGCACTTATGTCCTTGGTGTTTAAAGTCTCCAACAAGCTGACCTTTCTTCTTTTTTGTTCGCTTTGATGTACCAGGTTTTCGTTCTCGACAATGGTTTTCTCACACAGTAAGTGATTCTCCTTCCACTTGAAATGATTTTGTTTTCTCTTCTGGTTTGAAAATTAAAAACCAGAATGTCACCATTTACATGGATTTTATGAGCTTAATCCTCCTGACCTATTTACTGTACTGCAAGGGAAAATTTAGTTAGCAGTTTGTCTCAATTAGTGCTTGTAATCTGGCTATTTGTAGTTCTGATTTTAACATCCAGCTATTCGACCAGATTGACGTCTATTCTCACTGTACAAAAATTGAACCCTACTGTTAAAGATGTTGAATCTCTCAAGGCTAGTGGAGACGTAGTAGGGTATCAGATCAATTATTTTCTAGCTCAATACCTCCAGCTGGAGCTTGGCATAAAATATCTTAAGACATATTCAACACCAGTTCTTTTCTAGCTCAATACCTCCAGCTGGAGCCTGGCATAAAAAATCTTAAGACATATTCAACACCAGAGGAAGCCGAATTGGCTCTCTCAAAAGGACCAAAGAATGGAGGAGTTGCTGCCATTTTCGACGAGATTCCTTATATCCATATTTTTCTAGCATCACAATGCAACTACACAATGGTTGGACCAATCTACAGGACTGGAGGCTTTGGCTTTGTAAGTTCCTTTAAATTCTCCATAATTTTTCTAAACTCTTTATGCATTTCACTTTTTCTTTAATGTACCAGCGAGGTATTTTTATGAACTCCTATAACGCATTATTTATACATGATTTTTCTAGCATCACAATGCAACCTCTTGGTTCGGTTTAGTCTACAGGTTCCTTCACAAAATCAAGAAGCCAAAGCCATGGAAACAATGACACTTACAGAATAAATTCAAGTCATAAAATTCCCAATGAGAGAAAACTGCAAGTTACCCCTACTGTGAAGAAAAACAAGAATCTAGGCACCTCTGTTTTGGAGAAAAATTATTCTAAACCTTCCAAAACAGGGCATCCTGCATTTAATTCCAATTTGGTTCCAGTAAGAGAGTCTTTTACTTCAGCCATTTCCAATGTAGATGACGAGCAAGGTACTCATAATGCTACTATATTTCTTAATGTTAATATCCAAAATACTGTTTTTGAGAGAGTTGAATCCACTCAATCAAATAAAAAGAGGAGGCAATCGCTAGAAGGGAAGTCAAGATTTGGCCTTGACATGTGTTCCAAACGAGGAGACTTACTGGAAGCAATATCATTATATGACAAAGCACTTTCAGAAGGTGTTGAACTCAACGAGCATACTACACTGTGCTTATGTATATATGCTGTTATGTTGCCATGGTTTTTCTCATGCCTGCAAAGAGTGGGAGTGAGGATAATAGTAGATATGAACAAGATATCTTCCCTTCAAACGGGGGTCATGAAATGATAGAGAAGGATAAGGATGGTACCTCAGAAGATGAGGCTAAGATATAAATTACTGAAGAAATTATGGAATTGGCTCTGAAGAGAGGCTTTGAAATTTATCAACAAATGTGTTCACAGCAAATTCCTCCAAATGACGCCA
The DNA here is from genome assembly GCA_034641835.2 of Pinus albicaulis. Taxonomy (NCBI): domain Eukaryota; kingdom Viridiplantae; phylum Streptophyta; class Pinopsida; order Pinales; family Pinaceae; genus Pinus; species Pinus albicaulis. Next base: position 20,809 of record JAXQQM020064999.1, on the reverse strand, counting down.
CTTTTACCTCAGTGGCAAGATTGGCTGTGGCAAAAGGGAGTGGGGATTCGACCTTTAAAATGGTGAAGCAAATGATAGCTTATAATGTTGTTCCAAGGCTTCATTCTTTCAACTCGGCATTGTTTGCTTTCTGTAAAAACATGGAGGTGGAAAAAGCATATGAGGTAGATGCCAACATGGCAGCTTTTGGTATACAACCCGAAGAACCAGAGCTAGCAACACTCTTAAAGCTCAGCAATGAAGCTGGTAGAGAAGAGAGAGTTTATTTTCTGTTGCATAGATTGAGAGCTAGTAATAGATAGGTATCTCCATCGACTGTGAATGTTATAGAGCAATGCTTCAAGAGAAAAGTGGCAAAAGAGGTGGGTACTAGTAGTTGGGATACTAGAAAAATAAGAGAAGTCAGTGTATCTAGATGAGGAGGGTGGCATGGGTAGGGCTGGTTGAATAAAGGGGAATGGAAAATTAGTCACACCAATATGACCCATAAGGGGGTTTGCAGATGCTGCAGGGAACAATTAGTTACAATTGATATTGATCCATCAGAGACTGAAAATTTTTCCAAATCTATTGTAGCTTTAGCTCTTGAGAGGGAGGCCAAATCCGAGTTCACTACATATCAGGAGTGGTTGGATAATCAAGGACCATATGAAGCTATTATTGATGGGGAAAATGTGTGCCTCTATCAACAATGGTTGGACCAATCTACAAGACTGGAGGCTTCGGCTTTGTAAGTTCCTTTAAATTCTCCATAATTTATCTAAAATATTTAAGCATTTCACTTTTGCTTTATGTAGGGTTGTTATGACTAGTTTTGGCACATGATGCTTCAAATGGGTAATTACTACTGAAAAATGATGAAATGCACATATGCATTGATACTTGGCAGGAATTTTTTTTATTTTTTTTTGTAGTATTCAATAGACCACATTGAAACAAGTTTAAATTTGTCGTTTCAAAGGCTTTATGTAGCTCAGCTTTTAGTCTTATGACTAAGAAAATATTGAAACTCATTCTGTGCATAATTTTCTTAGAGTATGACACATTATACTCAAGGACATTTTTTATTCTAAATGCATTTATCTAGGAAAATATTGATGCTTGAAGGCAACTTCATCCGAGGTTGGTTTGCATTTTGTGTGCATTTTAGTGGTTTGTTCTCTAATTTTTTGTATCTTTGCTTTTCATGCTCTATATATTTTTTATATGCCAATTTATTGCTCTTGTTGATATTCAATGCTTCATTTTCTTGTGTAGCATCAAATTGATTGCACAGATACAGGGTTGAAGACTCCAGAAAATTCAAGGAAGCCTTTTTTTTTAAATAATTATCCAAATTGTGGAGCAAAGTTGAGGCCAGAACTTCCTTGGGAAGAAGGATAATATGGAACATGTAACACCTGACTGATTGATGATAGTCCTTACAAATCTTTGTACAATCCTGTGAGTGCGAATCTCACCCTTGAACATAGTATTTATGGAGTAAAGTTATGGAGTTATTTTTTTATTTATTCTATTGGCATGATATATTAACATTGGAATTCTTCTTTTGTTGGTTTTATGTTTTAACATCCACACACTGCAATTTTTCCTGATCCATATAAAGTTACTAATGATCTGGATGACATTTAGGTTTGTATTTCAGTTGTTGAGAGTAAAACCAATGTCATGATAATTTTTTTCATGTTGCAGGGCATAATTTGTAATTACTAATCATTCAGATACATCTGACATCTTGAAAGTGAAATATCTCCCTGTCGGGTATTACTTTGATTTTTTCTTATTGAACTTTATCATATTGTCTAGGAGGGGATTTACGAAAATATTTAGAAGGGCTTTTAGCTGCTTCAAATGTTCAGAGATATGTGGAGCATCACCAGTTTGGATAGTCAACAATCAGCACAGAAAGCCCAAACTGGCATTTCTACTGCTAGGTTCTTATGGTCAGTGAACCAATATAGAAACATGGTATGGTAGAGAAGTAGCGGAGTATTTTTATGAACTCCTATAACACATTATTTATACATGTTCGTACTCACATTTTATGATGCTTGAGCATGGTCCTAATCTTTTCTCATTTTTTTAAGCAGGGTTTCCTGAGAAAAGAAGATTCATTGGAGTTGTTTCTTATGCCTCCAACTCATTTTCCATCTGTATAATGTTAAGGGTTAAGTTACCTAAGAGCCCCCCTCAACAAAATTTCATACAATTTCCCTTTACATTCCTTGGTCTCAACAAAATTTATACAATTTCCCTTTTCATTCCTTTCTTTCTAGAGTCTATTACTGTATTTAACGACTAAAATTTATTCTATTGCGGTAGGCTTCTAGCCGTAGTCTCCTGCTTTGACTCAACCCAAAAATGTAACAATTATGCCCCTTTGGTCAAATGTTTTTCTTTTCCTTGGGTTTTAAATTTTGAATGGAATTACTGAACTAATCCCACTCTGGGGCTCTCTCTCCTTCCCTACAGGGTCGGTTCATTCCAAAATTTCATGTCTCGTGTTTCTTGGCTAACCAAAATACGTTATGGCACGACTGACTAATTTCTTCCTTCGAGGTCGGTTTCCAGTTAGCTATTTGCGCTTGTCCATGTCGAATTTATAATGTTTTCCCTGAGCAGTTTATTGAGTTATTTTCCAATGATCTAGTTGTATACGATATTTGTCTTTAAGATCTAATTTTATTTCAGCTCTATGTTATATCTGTTGGAGCTATGGTTATAACTCAACGGCATGTTTTTTGACTGATTTTTCCAATACTTGTAGAACCAATCACAACTTAAATTTACCCTATTTTCACTAGGGATTTTATGAGTCTGTTTTAAGAATTTCAATGTATTTGATTATATTCTGCATTACTCTTTAGTTGTGAAAGATTTATATGCTAGAAGCACGGGTTTGTAGGAATTTTACAATAGGTATTGGATATATTCTTGCAGTTTGGGATCATATACCCTATAGGGGATGAATCGATACTTATCACTGTTATTTTTGTCTCTGTTTGAACGCATTTTATTTACAATGATATGTTTTAAATTCCTAATAGTACAATTATCTATATACATACAATTCTTTTTACTTTATTCTTCTATGTAACATCATACTTAGCTTATCAATTCTTATTGAAGTTTCTACATAATTTGGACGATTAGAACCGACTCCTTAATATATGATTTTGTTCAATGTTTTATTTCCCTAATTATCTTAGGCAAAATATTTCTCGAGTGCAAATCTTAAATCATGATGAACTATTGCCATTCTAACCTTACTTGACATCTTTGTGAATTAATATGGATTACCTTTTCTGGTGACTACTATACATAGCGATGACTCATATAAATAGTGTCTTCCATTGACCATTTACACTACAACACATTTGTATACAGAGATTTTTTATCTGATTGTTGTACATATGTATACACAATGTACATCTAGCTATCAAATAGGATTAAACGTAATTAATTTCCTAAACAGAGCATCGAAAGACCTATCTGGCTAGCTAACCCTAATTAGGCTTGCCAAATGAACATCATGCCTTAGACGGGTATAAGTTATATGTTATTTTATTTGATATCTTCCTTTATATAATGTACACGTATGTGCCAGAAAGCTATAAAGTTCCCCTCTCACTAACCACAGTCCTTTCCACATGCATCTATATATTTTCTACCTCATTTTTACCACCTCATTTATATACTCATTCATAATGATAAGAAGTAACAACCATTCCTTTCTTTCCTATCATCTGAGTAGTATTTAGTATATTCATTCCCTGATAAATGAATTTGTCTACTTGATCAATAGATTAATGCAGCAACCCAGTTATTCTAGAGATATGAACTTAAATATTTAGATAAACTCTATTCTACCTTAATTACCTAGACCAGTTTCCATAAGAAAATATAATACAACTAGTTTGTATACGTTCCAATTAGTAGATGGTACTTTCACATAGTCAGAATTCAAGTTTATATTTGTACGTATGACAGAACAAGTAACTATAATTATCCGCACTCCCAAATCATTTATTTTAATTAGAAAATTAACTTCATAAAGTTAATTAAAGCATCATTCCCAAATCATTTTGGCAAGAATCTTATTTATTCATAACTATTCATTTACATATTATTCCAATATTTCTTATGGCTTTTATGCCATCTTCTTTAATGTAGTTCAGACTAATCAAAAGAGTATCCTTGCAATGAAGGGATATTCAACGACCTTTTGACTTGGTCAAATACTTTATCCTATGATCCAAATTACTTGTTTAGGAGGTGTTGGTCCCCTTCAACTAACAATTCAGTAAGGGAAACTACATCTTATTTGATAATGAAATATTCCATTTTTTCCCAACAAAATTACTCTTAATTTGAGAAAGACGAACTATACCGAGTTGTTTACTACTTTTGTTCTTCAAAATTATTTTCCCTCAACTTCGTGTCAACCTTTGTAGTGCTCCCCTCAATAAATGTAGGAATAATTTCATTTTGGTCCCAATTCAATACCTATTATTGAAATAGCTTTAGAAAAATTTCCTTGAACACAAGATGAATGCTTGTGTGTTGTGACAAGGCTAGCCAAAACTTACTATCTTGTATTTTCTTTAAAATGGTGGATGCCTATATTTTACAAGTTTTATCTTTTTATCCTTCTACTTGAAGCTCACTTTTTGAATGTAAATGTAGACCTTTTCCTCTTCTTGGAATTGATATTTAAATTTTATGTAGTTCATGTTAGGTGTCCAGCCTTCAAAGGAACTTCCACATTGTACCATTCCACAAGTAACCTTCCAAGCATGAAAACATGGTACTTTCCAGCCTTCAAAGGATTACCAAATGTATAGTGATGTTTTTAAGTGGACTACCTAGCGGCTAGCCTTAAAAGGCTTGTCAAACATAGAATATATACCCCCAAATACTCCTCCATGAGGACAATGTGGGATTTCTATACTTCCATGCGACTTTCCAACATGATGCACACCATGATTCTTAAGTCTCTTTAAGGTGAATGTTTGTGGCTTCTGAGAATGATTGATAAGGTTTCCAAACATTAGGAAGACCCGTCAAACAACCCTGTGCTCTCTTTGATACATGAACATGAATCTTCAAACAAACGAAATTCCATCAAGAAAACAACTCCTACAAAGGTTGGCCCACAATTGAAATTATTTTTAAATACCTTCGAAAGGTTGGCCTATGCACAATTAAGTTAGGATTCACCCAAAGCAGAAATCATTGCATTCAAAACACACACACACACATATATATATCCTCAAAAACCTCAAATAAAAGTGAAACACAAATAGTTTGATTATGTTATAGGTCCAATGTGTCTGTGTGTGTGTTGATTCATTTATTTTTAAACCTCCCTTTATACTTTAACTTGGCGCGGGTTTTCTTAGACCATTTTATTTGCAGTTAGACCATTTTCTTGGTTATTGTTATTTTCATTTTTTAATTCAACCTTATTTTAGAATTTGTTGAAATTCATCCCTTTGTTGTTACATATTTACTACAGGTTGGTATTTTCAGTTATATCCAAACACCACGTAAGCAACTTCAAGTAATGAGATAGTTATACAGATGTATTTCTTACTCGGGAAACAACGCTATGATGGATTTAGAATAAGTTTCAAGATAACGTTCGCCCTTGACTAGGATTTGTTATGCATTCCCCACAATAATTGTTTAGAACTAGTAGCGATCTAGTGCCTTATAAGTCATGAAAGATCTACTTCAAATGTTTCCTAGTTTCTGCAACTGCATAATATCTCCATCATCCCTTTGGACAACATTGTTTTAGGGTGACATCTTGGTTATACATTTCAAATAACACCCTAATCCTTCTCAATAGAATACCCTGTCTACTCTTTACACTAGGCTACACTTCGTTTCTGTCAAACCATAGCCTCATCTCTAATTTAGGAGAAAGCCCAGAAACTGTCATATCCATCATCAGAGCTGATAGAGGCTGATCATAGTAATATCATTCTAAACATTTTATCGATCTGATCTATCCACAAATTGTGGGATAATTTTGAGGGACAATTTTATTATGGTACCCTCATGCAAACCAAGGGGTAACATCTTGTGCACACGTCCTTCTTGGGATCACTTGAGAATTTGTGACCTAGTTGAGAACCCTAAACTCTCAAGATAAAGCTACAAAAGTGAAGTCCATAATCCAAAGTAACCAATTTCTCATTGTGACTGCAATATCCTTTTCCACAGTGTTTGATCATTGTTGAAAATAGAGACACATTAAAATCCAAATGAAAATATGTTGGGATCCCCATCACCTCTAAACTGAATGGTCCATTTTTAACAACTTTCGTACTCCCAACAATTTCGTTGTATGCAACAACATCTTGAGAATGTCCATTTCTTCCACAGAGAAGAGAGATGGAAACCAAAATTTCATAGTCTCTTTGAGAAATTTCAGTGGACTATTTGATTAAACACAATTTTCTCTTCACTAAAATTTCTAGTAATCTTTGTTGTCAAGCCATCTATTATATTGATAATTGAATAGAAACAAATTCATCCCATTCACCCTCTCCTTTTACCTTACTATTTTCTACGATAAAACCTTGCTCGCCCTTTCTAGAACAAGAAAAATCCTATCATTACATGTTTTACAGTGCTTTGTACTTCAATTTCCCTTATGCATATCATTTGAGGTCTCCAAAGCTTGATTTTGTTCATATTTGTCATAAATATCATCAAATGGAGAGGTAATAATTTCATCATTACAAAATATAAAGGTAGAATTAAGCCCTTATCAAAAGGCTGATCTGGTATGCTTCCTTCAGCAATTGCTCGATTATCCTCTTCATAAACATCTATGTCATTCTCTACCTTGGGGTTGGATTGATCACACATCACATTAGTAGTGTTTACATTGAGTTCTGGGAAAAGAAAATGGCTCATAACTGAATCTAAGTAGTGTTATTTAATGTCATTTGTATCCTCATATTCATCATAGATAGGTCTGGATTCAAAACAAACAACATATGATATTCCTTTTCTTCATGCAAATAATGAATCTGGATCAAGTCTGTATCAAGGCTATTATGTTATTCTTCTTCTGGATCAAGTATGTATCAGGCATATTTTGTTATTCTTCTTTTGGATCTGTAGTAGGCTAGTATCCTCTTAAATGATGCCAAAAATGCTAACATACTCAAATTTTGATCTCAACACTTTATTCATATCAATAGAAACATCATCATAATATATATGTTCACCCTCTAAATTGCCTTCCTTATCTGGATGTCGATGCTGCCCGATTTCCTCAATGTATCACAACCTTTTATGACTCTTTAAATACATATTGTGTCCCTGAAAACATTAAAATACCCCATACAATTAGATGAAAAAAAGAAAAAAGAAACAAAAAACCTCATAAGTGAAGTCGATGTTGCCAGAATTCCTCAATGTATCCTGTACAAATGCTGAAAAGAAAAAATTCCTAGGTACCTCTAATATGCCTTGGATAGAAGATCTGCAACTTGACTTTTTCCCTGTATACAACTTGAGTGGGCCTAATGATACAGCTTGAGTGGGCCTAGTGGTTAAGAGAATTTGTTTCCTTCTAAGAGGTCACATGTTCAAAACTAGTAGGGGTAGAGTAAGTATTTCTTTGTAGACTTAGTAGTCATCGCAGAGGTGGGTCCCTTGTCTCACAAACAAGGGGTCTCATACCCCAATTTGGTGACTGGCTTGGATGTGACCTTAAAATTAGATAATAATAATGATAATGATAATAATAATTGAAAAGAGCCTCCCAAATTGCAAATATGTCTCATCCAAATTGTCAGGATAGGAGGATTGAAATTGGAATGTTCCTTTACCCAGTCAATTATGCCCTTTGCACCTCCTCCAAACACATGAAGTAACTCCAATCCTAGCCAACTGGAACATATAAATACACCCTAATGAGAAATTATTTTTTCCCTACACTATTAGTGCACTTTACTCCCTCTCACCAGAAATGAGTTACACATATAATTCATAATCTCAAACTTTAATTTTTTTCTCCTATTTTTCATGATTTTGCATAACATGATATTGTGTTTAAATCAGAGTGATTTTCTGTAGCTATGATGGAAATAAGTTGTTTTATACCAGTCTCAAAGTGTTTTGTGTGGATATTGTATTTAAATCAGATTGAATTTTTCATTGGGATGGAAATAAATTGTTTTATGCAAGTCTAATATTACAAAGTGTTTGATAAAAATCCAGGAAAAAGGGTTAATACCGTAGATTTATTCAGCACAACGTCTCACCATAATATATTTGTAGTTGAATAAATGGGTAAGGATTTTCCACTTGATAAGTAGATTTTTTCGCGTTTGTTGGAATTTGCTAGTCATGATCTATGTAGGGAAAATAACTTGTGTATGGTGACTATATTTTATATTTTTCTACCTTTCATATTTTTACTTTGACTTATGTTTTTTCATGCTTCCAGTATCTTTTGATCGAGTATTAACATACCTTTGAAAAACTATGACAACTATTTGATATAGTATTGTCTAGATCTGCAGTGATTTGGGTGGATGAGAAGATGCTTTTGGAAATTCCAGCAATGATGGTCCAGCCATTGAGATTAAGGAAATATTTCAGGTGATTGTGTTTCCATTAGATTTATTTGTAAGGAACCTCTTGATAAATTTCTACCATGTGCACCTTGTTGATTCTCTATTATGTCTGCAATGCCTTATGATTAGTTTATGATTTGGGAGAGTATTTCTATTATTATTCATTTATTTGGTCATTCAGCAAAAGTTTTGTATGTAGTATTTATGATTTTTTTTTTCTGATATGTATGTAGTATTTAGGATTGCTTTTTCTGATATGTGCTTGCTAATCTACCTACTTTTCTGTTTCTATATTTAGAATTTTGGTTTAAACTTTGCAATTTTCATGGTGGATGGTGGATTTTACCAGGGTTGTGGTCATTTTCAGCATGGGAAAATTGTCAACAACAATGTGCTAAATATTTTTTCTCATATTGTACATTGAATTGCCAAGCATATATTGAAGGCATGTCTGTGACCAACTGGCTGGATGATGGATTTTACCAAGGTTGTGGGCATTTTAAGCATGGAAAAATATCAACAACAACGTGCTATATATTTTTTCTCATATTGTACATTGAATGGAGAAGCATATGTTGGTTGTGCACTAACCTTCTCTTTTAGGGTGCAAGTTAAATATGAGGACATTGTTGACTCTCATTTTTTATTATTACTAGCCGTTAATGATAACTATGTTGGATTATCTAACTTGTTGCAAAAATTTTAGGGATAGATAGGTGGATGGCTATGCTAATTTCTTTGTACCTTATTTTGTTGATCTGAAAATTTCCTTGAAAAAAATCATATTTTTCGAATATATGAAGAGTGGAAACATGTTAAACATAAACCATTTAATAGTAGATATTAAAGGTTTGTGATCATTCTAGTTACTTTTTTGCATGCCTAAATTAAATAGTTTGTAAATTATTTTATATTAGCTTGTTGTGTGAGTCATGTTACATCGGTGTCACATATAGCTAACTCCATTGAGTTATTTTTATCAAGTTAAAAATAGGGGTTGCATGATTTTATATTTTACAAAGATTACACCATTATGTGTCGAACATTTGTTTTAAATCAATGCCTAAATATGTAATTTCAAGGACTACCGTAACTCTCACATAATTCTTTAAAGGGTGCTAGCTCAATGGAAGAGCACCTGCTTTACAAGCAGGAGGTCGTGGTTCAATTCCACTGTGTCCTAATATGAATTAATCAATGATATTGTAGTTTAGTTTTAACTAAATATTTTTAATATTGGTTTATTTCAATGGTGGGATATTTTTCTAGATTCAGTATTTTATATTGTCTCTAAAGAGACAAAAGTGATGTATTATCTTTGAATGTAATTTTTTATTGTCTCTAGAGAGACAATAGTTAGGATCAAAGACATTGTCTCTTTAAAGACAATATGTCTTTAATCCAAAATATCGTCTTTGGAGAGACAAAAATGAAACTGTCTCTGTAGAAGCAAAAATGAAATTGTCTCTCGAGAGACAGAAATGCTTGTGTTGTATATTGTCTTTATAGAGACAACATTTTAAGACAATTTAATTTTAAGACAATTTAATTTGAGACACTCGCTTAAAGACAATATTTAAGACAATGCACAATTTTTCTTTTGTCTCAGTTTAAGACAATTTACTCAAAAATTGTCTTAAATATTGTCTTAAAACCCCCCTTTATGTTTTAATGCCACTTAAAATTATACTTAACTATGTTAGATTATGAATGACAATGGATGACCATAGTTGACCATGGTTTTCCATGTTTGATCACAATTGATGATTTATGCAAGAAAATTTGACTTTTCTTACACAAACTTGCAATCTTGAAAATATCAAGAATTCCAAAGAAATGTGATTACTCAGACATTTAACTATTACAATCATATAAAGACATTCATTAACATAGATGAAGAGAAGAAATAGTACGCAATCCATAAGCATGCAAAAATTCCATTCTGAAACCAAATTCATATGTACATGTTTGGTGTGATTATACATTCACTTGGTTGTTTAGTATTACTCCACACCTCTCCCACACTCACACACACTTTTTATGAGTATACATTTCATGATTAATATATACATATTGCATTCAATGAATCTCGTGGGTTTAGATCCACTAAGTTAAGATCTATTAACCTTGTATAAGGGAAAAGTCAACAAAGTTGGACTTTTATGACACCTTCCATATTCGCAAAACTAATCCTATCCTAAATACCACATTTTTCTAGGGATTTTACATAATTTATAAATGTTAGATATTTTTCCATATTTTATAAGTTCTAGACTTTTGTGGAGGACATTAGGAAATTTCCTTTTTGAAGGTATCCCTGGAAAATTATTCATAGACTCTTGTCTATGAGTTTTTTCATGTTTCTGAAACAATGTAACAACTCCTCCAGGATCCCAAACTTTAAATTGTAACTGATCATTTACAAGGAAAAAAATCCTTTACTTATTCTTCCTTTGTCTCATTCTTTGTTATGTTTTTGTCCATTTAATTTGCTAACATAATTTCTCTTAATGGATTTCATTCTCTCAGTGATTTTTTTCTTCTCATCAACTCATCAACCTCTTTTCCGAATTTTTTTCTTGACTGAAGCTTGTTGTTGACTTCTGCTGGTTACATCTTCTTTTCTAACATGATACTGTTGAATGAAACACTAATATTTTTCTCCAAACCAACTAACTTTTCCACCTTTATGCAACCTTCATCTCTTGCCAACCAACTTTCCAAAAATGTCATCTCTTCCTCAAAATCTCTAAAAAATTATTTTGAATGTTACATATGAAGGTAGATTTCATCATCAGGAAATAACATACATTATATATCCCTAATCACATCTAAATTTTCATCATTCCTTTTTGAAACTCATATCACAATCATTGTATTTAAGTGTTGCTCTTCATCCTGGCTTAGAAGAGAGTAAGAGTTTTGTCCTCCTTCACCTTCATTACTTGTAACAGAATTTGCATTCTGCTCTTCCTCTAATTTTGTGACTATTGTAAGTAACTATACACCATCTTCCATATCTGCATCCACAAAAAAATCATTAGTTTTAAAAATATAAGAAACTTGGATCTCATCCACTGCTTCGTCCTCATTATCTTCATGAAATGACCCTTTCTCTAGATCACAATAGTGCACTTTTTTGCCTCGTACTTAACTTCCTCGAGTTTCCATTATTTCAACTAGGTTCTTATATTTTTCCTCATCTTATTCCATAACTTTCTTGCAAACAGTTATTTAATTGGCCATTTAACTTTCTTCTTAAAAATCCATCCACATTATTGGCCTTCCTCATGTTTCTTTAGTCACTCCATAAGTACATTCATTTCTATTTTAATCTCAACGAGTTCCCTATCAAAATCCTCATCACTCAACTTCCTCTTTATGTCATTTTACTTGACATCTTCTTTCCTTCTCTTGCGACTTTGACCTGAACCTCTGTGCTCATCCTTTTCTCTAACTTTGTGAGATTCTCCATGCTCAACAGTGAACTGAAACCAAACCTCTCCATTGTATCAAGTCTCCCCTTCTTGCTACTCAATACCTCACCAAGCTTTCTTCACTCGATTGACATTTAGGTATTTTCTTTGGTTCTCTCCTTTAAAACTTCTTGAGCACTCCTCTGCTCCTTTGGCTATTACACTTAAGTGGTTTACTTCTTTTGAGAACTTCCTCTACAACAAGGTTCTTTTGCCACAATTTTTTTTCACTTGTTCTCTCTGTAACAAATTCTCCAACCTTCTTCTACTGCGCAAATCCAATGTTTGTATTATCGACTATCCTGTATTTCAATCTCAAAGAGCATAGTCATCTCTGAATCCCTTCTCTAAAGAGCTAACGTTAAAGGAATTGAGAAAAAAGAAACCCTCATGCATGCAAAAAAAACAGAGTTTGTAAAAAATCACTCAAACCATTACTTCGAAGAAGCCAGACTAAGAGGAATTACCAACAACAAATCCATGCACTAGTAAAGCCACCTCCATTAATAATTGCACCACCATCCTCAAATCGCTACTACAAATATGGTACACGAAAAAAATATTATAAACTAGTTAGATAAATAACTATGTAGGAAAACAAAAGTTGAAAATGACAAAATTGGTGAACAATAAGACTCTTGATTAAATTCCCCCCTACATGTAGTAATGACTTGTGAGCCTCTAACTAATACACCACCATCCAACTCAATCAATATCAATCAACTTCTCTCTAATTTACTAGGTCTAGACCTCAATGTACCATACCACCACCCACACAATAAGACTTTTGATTAAATCCCCCCTACATGTAGTAATGACCTATGTGCCTCTAACTAATACACCACTTTCCAACTCAATCAATATCAATCAATCTATCCCTAATTTACTAGGTCGGGACCCAATGTACAATACCACCACCTACTCAAATTTCCCTAATCAACAACACCCTTGGGGTGCCAATTAAAGCCAAAATAAATGAATATATAAATAAAATATAAAAATATCATAAATTCATGTTTAGGTCAAATTTTAGCCAAAGACATAAATCAAAATTATGTAGGTGCAAATTAATAATAATTACTATATATATATTTTTTATGAATATTTAATATATATATATATATTATAACAATGGAAAATTTGACTTTTATATAACTTTAATTGTTTTAGGTCTTTTTTTTTGCAAAAATTATCTATGATAAATTGATTATTATTATTATTTAATTTAATTTTTTTTAAACCTAAATAACTTTAAAATCGTGAGAAACCTATAAAACACACAGTGAGATTATATGTATTATATAGTTTAAATTTATATTTTTAATAATTTTTTACCAAATTTTAAATAATATTAACTTAAAAAAATTGAAAATATAAATATAAATATAAAATACATTAATATTGAAAAAGACAACCCTTCTCTAAATACAACTTCATTCAAAAATAAATAAATAGATATAAATCATAAGTTTTAAGAAAATTACATTAAATTATAAAAATGAAAATTATCTAACCTTTCTTTATTTAAGAGAAAATATGTAACCTTTTTTTTTTAAGAAAAAATATGTATGAGGTTAGAAAAATGAGAACTCATATCTTACATAACAAAGTATCTTAGGTATCATCAAGGAATCTATGGTGTTAGAAATATGAGTACTCACATCTCACCTAACGAGATATACTTTAAAGTTTGGGTATAATTAGCACTGCACTTTAATGTATTTGTTGGACAGGGAGAGGATATAAACACACAAATTACACAAGTATTTCACACACGAAACACATGAGTTGCATCTCTTCTATTAATATTCAATCACTCTCAATCACAATGAATATAATGAACTCGGTGAAGGGTATTTAACCTAAATTGACATGCACACGCTCTCATGTAACTCAACTTGATCAACTCGCACTTAACTCACTCACCAAATATATCTATCACTCAACTAACTCACTTAACTGATTGTCTAATAATGCATGCGGGAGGTAATTACATATTTTAACACTCTCCCTTAATTACAACTGCTAAACTAAAACATAAATCATGACAACTCAAACATGTTTGCTGCTCTATGTGTCAGTTAGCCTTACAACACCCAAGTTTCTTTTATGAAACTCAAACAAATCTACTGCTAATGGCTTTGTAAATATATCAGCCAATTGATCACTAGATTTACAAGGCTTCAAGTGAACTTCTCCATTTCTCACAAGTTCTCGAATAAAGTGATATCTAGTATCAATGCTTTCTCTTTTGATTAAACACACTATTCTTAGATAGTGCAATCACTAATGTGTTGTCACAATAAATCGTTGTTGATCCTTGTTTTTTCTGCTTGAGTCCATCCAATACTCTTCTTAACCACACTTTTTGACATGCTGTTGAAGTTGCTGCTACATATTCTACTTCTGTTGATGATAGTGTCACAATTGGTTGCTTCTTAGATGCCCATGCTATCACTCCTGAACCAAGATGAAACACATAATCGGATGTGCTCTTCTGATCATCCAAACCTCCTGCAAAATCACTATCTGTGTATCCAATCAAATCTTTCTTTTCTGTATTTGCATGCATTATGCCATAATCTCTATTTCCTATTATGTATCTCGAAATTCTTTTTCCAACACTCCAATGTGTGTCTTTTGGAGTCTCCATAAATATGGAAATAAAACTCACTCCTTGCATAATATCTGGTCTTGTAGTTGTGAGATACATGAGGCTACCAACCAATATTTTGAATAGAGTTGGATTGACATTTGTTCGTTCATCATCCTTGCTTAAATTTCTAACTGTTGCAACTCGTGTAGGTACAGGTTTTCAATTATCCATCCTAAATCTTTTCAACAAATCTCTAGCATACTTGTTTTGGAAAATAAAAATTCCTTTTTCAGATTTCTCAACTTCAATGCCAAGAAAATATTTCATGCGACCAAGATCTGTCATCTCTAATTCTTTCATCATGGATACTTTAAATTCATGTATTTCAAGATCACCTGTAAAAATCATATCATCAACATATAGGCAAACAATCAAAATATGTCCATTCTCATTTACGTTTGGGTATAAGGTAGGCTCAATGATGCTTCTGCAAAATCCATTCTTAATCATGTAGCTGTCAATTCTGCTATACCATGCTCTAGGTGCTTGCTTAAGTCCATAGAGCGTTTTCTTCAATCTGTATACTTTATCTTCTTTACCTTCAACTTCATAACCTAGAGGCTGCTGCACATAAATTTCTTCTTCTAGAATTCCATTCAAGAAGGCTGATTTAACATCCATCTGATATACCTTCCACTTGTTCTGATTTTTTGTTGCTAGAACTGCTCTTACAATATCCAATCTGGCTACCAGAGAAAATGTTTCCCCAAAGTTTATTCTAAGTTGCTATGATAATCCTTTTGCTACAAGCCTTGCTTTAAACCTGTCAATCTCACCTTTCTCATTCAACTTTGTCTTTTCCACCCACTTCACACCAATGAGGCTTTTATCGTTTGGTAAATTAACCAAATCCTATGTATCATTCTTTTCAATAGAATCCATCTCTTCATCCATGGCTTCCACCCAATTTTCATCTTTGATTTCTTCTTCAAATGAAGAAGGTTGGAATGCCAACAATGAAAAATTTGAACTAATGTCCAAATAAGCATAAATATCTTTTAAACTTTGCATCATTTTCTTACCATTACTTGATTCATTACCTGATTGGCTGCTTGGGGAATTCTAGTCTATTGATCTGCTTGAAGATCCATGCTGCTCTGAAAATCTTGGAGTCCTTATTGGTGTGACTCTGTTTGGTGTCTTCCCTCTTGGTTCTTGTTGTTCCTTTTCTGCTACATCATCTTCTTCCATCAATGGTGCTTATGCATCGGTTGGTTTGTCTACAGTCCCATTCCATGACTCTTTTTTTTTTGACACAACATCTCTATTAATGATTGTCTTCTTGGTGACAGGGTTATACAATTTGTAAGATTTTGATTGCTCACTATAACCATTAAATATGCATTTTTCACTTTGATCATCTAATTTTCCTCTTATTTTCTTAGGCACATGTGCATAGGCTACACATCCAAAAAATCTAAAATGAGATACACTGCATGACATACCTGACTATGCTTCTTTTGGAACTCTGTTAAAATTTATATTCTTTACCTTCAACTTCATAACCTGGAGGCTATTGCACATAAATTTATTCTTCTAAAATTCCATTCAAGAAGGCTGATTTGATATCCATCTGATATAATTTCCACTTGTTCCGATTTTTTGTTGCTAGAACTCGCTTCTTACAATATCCAATTGCCATTTTCGTATCTTTCCGATTCCATGTTATTTGCAGTACTCATGGAATGCTTTCGAATCATTTTCTCCACCACGATATAATCTCAATACCTTGATCTATCGATCACTTTGGTTCTCCACTAAAGCTTTGAACTCTTTGAACTTTACAAAAGTTTCAAACTTCTATTTCAAGAATTAAACCCAAGTCTTCCTGCTATAGTCATCAATAAAAGTGAGGAAGTAACAACTTCCACCAATCGACTGTGTCCTCATAGTTCCACACAAGTCTATATGTAACCACTGAATTGGTTTCTTTGTTCTATATGAAACTCCTTTTGGAAAATTTTCACGGTGTTTCTTTGCTAAAATGCAACACTCACAAGTGCTAACAGGTTCTTTAATGGGAGGTAAACCTCTGACCATCTATTTCTGCTGCAACAATCTTAAACTGGAAAAATGCCAGTGTCCAAACCGAAAGTGCCATAACTAGTAATCATTAGAACATGAAGTTGTAAAAGAAATAATCTGATCATTGTAGTTCATAATTAGAGGAAATAGTATGTTCCTCATCATCTGCACATTTGTTATCAACTGCTTGCTTGGGGATTTGTCATAAATAATACATTGTTTCCCCTGAAAGATAACTTTGTATCCTTTCTGTGTCAATTGACCAACAGTTATCAAATTGTGTTTGAGTCCAGGCACATAATATACTTTTCATATGGTTTTTGCTTGTCCCTACTTCGTCACAATGTTGACGACTTCTTTGTCATCTACATCCACAGTCTTGTCAGTCCCCAGATTTACCTTTGTCTTCACAAATTCATCCTAGTTTGCAACCAAATTCTTGTTCCCTGTCATGTGGTTACTGCAACCACTGTCTAATACCCAAACCTTATCAGACGGTTCATGCATGGTGTTGCATGCTAGGAACATGGAGTCAGTATTGTCTTTACTAATATTAGCTCTCTGATTTCCTTGATCAGCTATCTTCTTCCTACAATCACGAGCATAATGACCAAATTTATTGCAATAATAACATTTAACCTTTGATTTGTCAAACCTTTGTTTGTTGTGAAAGCTTCTGCAGCTGCTGCCACTACTTTGATGATCATGCTCTTCTCGGCCATCTCTCTGACCACCATGGCTTCCGCCTCATCCTATGCCTCTCGATCAACCTCTGCCTCGACCTCTTGAAATATAAATTTGACTTTTGAAGGGAGTTTCTAAAGTGAAATCCTTATTTTTGTCTATCCTTACATCATGCGATAGAAGTGGTCCTGTCAACTCATCAACTGTCAGTTTTTCCAAATCCTTGGCTTCTTCTATAGCTACTACCACAACATCTAACTTGGTAGAAAAAGATCTAGGAACCTTCTCAATCACGATTCATGAAGAAATCAATGTCCTCTGTCTCCTTCATCTGCAAACTTTCAAAATCTCTTCTAATATTCTGAAATTTAACAATATTGACTTTTGCCATACCTTGATAGCTTGTCGCCAAAGTTTCACATGCTTCCTTTGCTGAAGAAGTTATCATTATCTTCTGGAACATTGCTTGAGCCACTCTCTGCTAGACAAGAAGCAATGCTTGTGCATTCTTCCTCTTGTCTTTCTTCCATTGTTCTCTATCTGCATTACTTAGGGCTCATTTTTTTGCATCGTTCTGAGGTTCTGCAAACCCAAACTTGACATGATCCTATACATCATGCGCTTTTAACATGGTCTCAATTTTAATAGCCCACACATCGTAATCTTTCCCAGTGAAAAATAGAAATTGTGGCTGAAAAAAAAAATTCTCTAATAAAAACCCTAAATTTCTCTCTTTTATAAACTTTACAAAGCTCCAAAAATAACCTTCTATTTTTCTTTATATAATAAATTCTTTGAAAAAAATATTTATATATAAAAAAAACTTTTGATAAGAACCCTTTTAAAACCTTTATTGTGAAAAGACATAACTTTATTGATCTCTTTTTTTAAAAAAACCTACTTTTTAAATCCTTTAAAATAATCATTTTTAAAAAACCTCTTGTGAATTCCAATAATTCACAAGAGGACTTTTGGACTTTTGAATTCCAACAATTTGGACTTTTGTTTCAGAGCATCATTATGCTCTCTCCTCCCGAATCCCTATCACCTAAAACTGTCTAACAATGCATGTGGCTGAGATATATTTTAACAATTTTCAGGCAACTGATACGTACTTCGAAGATTCCAACAATTTGGATTATTCGAAGATTCCAACAATTTGGACTTTTGTTTCAGAGCATCATTATGCTCCCTCCTCCCGAATCCCTATCACCTAAAACTGTCTAACAATGCATGTGCCTGAGATATATTTCAGGCAACTGATACGTACTTCGAAGATTCCAACAATTTGGACTATTCGAAGATTCCAACAATTTGGACTTTTGTTTCAGAGCATCATTATGCTCCCTCCTCCCGAATCACCTAAAACTGTCTAACAATGCATGTGCCTGAGATATATTTTAACAATTTTCAGGCAACTGATACGTACTTCGAAGATTCCAACAATTTGGACTTTTGTTTCAGAGCATCATTATGGTCCCTCCTCCCGAATCTTCCCCCCGGCACGGCTTGTCTGTTACTGATGATAAACTTGTCATCTCTATCTATTTAACCTTTTGAGACGGGAAGTAGGTCAAGGAGAAGCGGTAGATGAATGGAGAACCGTGATATTTATTGCTGCCAAGTTCAGCTGCCTGTAAAGGTAATAGTGTCTGTTCCCCACGTTCTCCCAGAACCATGTGGACGACCATTTTCTCGTAAGGAGGAGATTTGATGTATTTCTTGTCTACAGTAATAGTTCCCAGAAGATTTACGGCGCCACAAATCTTCCTAGTCGACGTGAGGAGGGCCGTCAGACCCCCTCTTGCAGAGGGATATTACGGCAATGGCCAGTACGTGGCTTGCCCACGGATCATTTTCGCATGCTGTAAAGTTAATAAAGAAGGCAACCTGTAAATGAGGAGTACGTGAGATCAGGCATAGCCTTCCTTGAAATGGAACGCTCACGCCAAGAGATCTCTTTAGTGCCTCCGTGTGTTGAATTCCCACTGACTGGAGGTGGCTGGGATTTAACCAAGTGGATTTTGGATGCCGTGAACCCTCATTTGTTCGCCGGGTAATTGGCTCAAAATTTTGTTATGCCCCATTGCATTTCTGCTTTCCCTGAAAACCAAGAGCGCAGTAACTATGGTCTTCTGCGTGCCACGCCCAGCATTGAAAACCCCTGAAACGGAATTATGTGAATCAGTGGTTACAACTCTCTAGTGGTAAATGCACCAGGTCACGTGCTGTGGGTATGATATGATCACTGCACCAGCATTTTGTTTCAATCATGTGGAATAGTTTTATTAATAATCAATCATTGAAAGCAGGGCTTATCGGTTGTTTGTTGTTCAGAAGTAAAACGACCTCAAATAAGGTACCACTTTACGACTCCAATTGTGATTTTTATATTACTTGGTAGTTTCTATGTAATTTTGTTTTTATAAATTTGCATTCAAGATTTTCACATTATTTTTGAATAAACAAAGTCATATAGTACCTACCTCTCACTTAGTTTAAGTAAAGTTTAATAAAATTAAAATATGATAAATACAAATATTTAGTCACAAAAATAAAACCAATAAAATAAGTTACATAGTAGTTATTTTAGTTTAAATATAGTTTGATTAAACTAAAATATAATAAATACAAAGATTTAATCACAAACATAAAACAATTAATAAAATTACTACATGAACCTTAGTTTAAATATAGTTTAATTAAACTAAAATATAATAAATATAAAGATTTTGTCAAAAAAAAATAACCTATTGTAATGTTGAATGACATTACCAAAAATTAAATATAATTAACTAATATTGTTTATATTAATATATACAATGTTTTATAATTAATTTTGTTAGATCTAAGACTTTTGTGATCCATAATGTAGATAGAAAATCTTTTGGATTAATCACATCATTAATCCGAAATATTTTTTATCTATCTATAATTAATTTTCTTAAAATATATTCTTATATAATAATAAGTCATTTTAAATAGAAAATATGGAAAAAAACTATAATTAATGAAAACGGAAATAATAGAAAAAAGAAAAATAAAATAAAAATAAAATAAAGTATATAAAACCTAAATAAAACTAAAAACAAAAAAATAAAATAATAACTAATAGAAATGGAAGTTACTAAATAGCACCTCCACCAATCATCTTACAAATAAATAATAATGAAAAATAAAAAATATTGAATTTTGGTAAAGCACAAACTAATAAAGAAAAATGGCATGTCTAATACCATTAAAGAGATTTAATTTTCTTTATGTACATTTTTAAAACAACTCTCATAGCTACTTCTAGCTGCCACTGTGTATGCACCATTGGATGAAATGTTAGACGATTGAAGAGTTTTAGACCATCAAATTAA